>CAWUFW010000473.1:1800000-2255000 GCA_963921515.1 Calotriton arnoldi
CATTTTTAGAAACAATTTTTTTTTACATATTTTATTTTTTAAATTACATTGTAATTACATTATACATTACATTACAAAAAATACTTTCTCAGAATGAATTACTTTAGTTTAAATACTTTGCAGATAGGCAATAGACTTTTAAGTACAGTAGTTACAGTTGTTGCAATGGGCAACACATTTTCAAACACAATGCAACATTCAGCTCAATGTGAATTTCTAGTTAAATGCAATTAGTTACTTTATGGATTACTTTTGTAACCACAGGACTGGATCCTAGATTCAGTCCTGGTACATCTCCTGTAAACAGTTGAGTAAAAGCGTTTTGGTTACAGTCGTGATTTTTAAGGAATATTATTGTATTTTAAAAGTTGACACTTAGAAACTTTTTCTCATAGAATCACCAATGTTATCCTATGGAAGGAAATTCACTTAGCAGGTAAAAACTGTTATCGTTACTTTATCTTACTCAGTGTTGGATCCTGGATCCAGCACTGGTGCATCTCCTGTAAACAGTTGAATGAATGCGTTTAAGTCATACAGGCGATTTTTAAGGAATATTTGTAGTTTGTGAAAATCGACACTTTGAAAGTTTTCTGCTGAAAACCAGACAATGGATTCCTATGTTAGAAAATATAAGTTACTGGTAAGTACGGTTAAAATTACTTTTCAGGGTCAGTACTGGGCTAAAAGATGCAGCACTGGGTTCTCTCCTGATAACAGGTGAGTAAATTGGAATTCGTATTTCTGGTTGATTTTAGAGGAATATTATAAAGTTCCAAAACTCCACACTTAGAAGAATTTCCAAGTGAAACCAGTCAATGTTAGCCTATGAAGGAAATTCAAGTTACCGGTAAGTACGGTTAAAATTAATTTTGAGGATCAGTACTTGGCTGAAAGATGCAGCACTGAGGTCTCTCCTGATAACAGGTGAGTAAATCAGAATTCGATTTCGGCTGATTTTAGAGGAATATTTTAAAGTTCCAAAATCAACACTTAGAAACTTTTTCAGCAAAAAGCAGGCAATGATATCCTATGCAAGGAAATTCAAGTTACTGGTAAGTACGGCTAAAATTACTTTTGAGGATTAGTACTGGGCTGAAAGATGCAGCACTGAGGTCTCTCCTGATAACAGGTGAGTAAATCGGAATTCGTATTTCGGCTGATTTTAGAGGAATATTTTAAAGTTCCAAAACTCCACACTTAGAAGAATTTCCAAGTGAAACCAGTCAATGTTAGCCTATGAAGGAAATTCAAGTTACCGGTAAGTACGGTTAAAATTACTTTTCAGGACCAGTACTGGGCTGAAAGATGCAGCACTGAGGTCTCTCCTGATAACAGGTGAGTAAATCGGAATTCGTATTTCGGCTGATTTTAGAGGAATATTTTAAAGTTCCAAAACTCCACACTTAGAAGAATTTCCAAGTGAAACCAGTCAATGTTAGCCTATGGAAGGAAATTCAAGTTACTGGTAAGTACGGTTAAAATTACTTTTCAGGACCAGTACTGGGCTGAAAGATGCAGCACTGAGGTCTCTCCTGATAACAGGTGAGTAAATCGGAATTCGTATTTCGGCTGATTTTAGAGGAATATTTTAAAGTTCCAAAACTCCACACTTAGAAGAATTTCCAAGTGAAACCAGTCAATGTTAGCCTATGAAGGAAATTCAAGTTACCGGTAAGTACGGTTAAAATTACTTTTCAGGACCAGTACTGGGCTGAAAGATGCAGCACTGAGGTCTCTCCTGATAACAGGTGAGTAAATCGGAATTCATATTTCGGCTGATTTTAGAGGAATATTTGCACAATGGTGAAGGGAGGGGGCGGGGCCTCAGGTGACATCTGTGCAAACGCGCCCGTTGCGCGTTTTAAGTTGGGGGATTAAGTCCCCTTGAATCCTGAGGGTCCCTAGGGGCCAACTAGCCCACCAGGAACCTCCAATATGCGCCAGGGGCTGCGTTGCAGAGACTGTAGAGAGGCCACACCCCTTTTACACCTCTCTGCAACGCAGCTCTGTGGCGCTTTCTGGATGTACCTGTTGGGCTAGTTGGCCCCCAGGGACCCTCAGGATTGAAGGGGATTTAATTCCCCATCTTAAAACGCGCCACGGGGCCTGTTTGCACACATGTCACCTGAAGCCCCGCCCCTCCCTTCACCACTGTGCAAACGCGCCCTGTGGCGCGTTTTAAGTTGGGGGATTAAGTCCCTTGAATCCTGAGGGTCCCCGGAGTCCAACTAGCCCACCACATACCTCCAAAAGCGCCACAGAGCTGCGTTGCAGAGAGGTGTAAAGGGGCGTGGCCTCTGTACACCTCTCTGCAAGGCAGCCCCTGAGCGCATACTGGAGGTACCTGGTGGGCTAGTTGGCTCCCAGGGACCCCCAGTATTCAAGGGGATTGTTCCCTTCTGCAAACGCGCCAGGGGCGCGTTTGCAGAGTGGTGAAGGAAGGGTGCGGGCCTGCGGGCCCGATCGTTTTTTAAAAAAAAAAAAATTCTCCCCTGAAGGGGGGCTGTGTGGCCCCCCTTCCTTTTCTTTTTTGGGCCCTGGGGACCCCATCCCCCAGGGCCTTACCCCTTTTTAAATTACCTTTAAAAAAAAAACGGGAAGGGGCCGCGTGGCCCCCCTTCCCTTGGCCTGTATTGGCCCCGGGGACCCCATCCCCCGGGGCATGGCCTCTATATTTATTTTTTTGAGGGGGCAGCGTGGCCCCCTCCTCTGGCCATTTTAAGGCCCCGGGGACCCCATCCCCCGGGGCCGGCCTTTCCTTTTTAAAAAAAAATTTTTTTGCTTTTTTGGGGAGGGGGCCGCGTGGCCCCCTCCCGGGCCACTACTTGCCCCGGGACCCCATCCCCGGGGCTGGCCCTCTCCGTTGGGGACTGTGGGGGTCCCCAATGCCCCCACAGTCCCGCCGGCTCCCCACGTCCCTTGGGAGCCGGCATTGCTAGTTCCACATGGGGAGCAGCTGACATGCTGCTCCCCATGTGGAAAGCAATCGGCTTTGGATATTGGAAGAGAGAGCAGGTTTCCTGCTCTCTCTTCCAATATCCAAGCAGTTTGCTATGGCAGGACGGGAGCCGCGAGGCTCCCGTCCTGCCATAGCAAACTACAGTGTCCCGGGGGTAGGCACCCCGGGACACTGCAGGAGCCGGCCCTGGGGGTTGCGGTCCCCAGGGCCAACAAGGGCTGGAGGGGGCCGCGCGGCCCCCTCCCTACATCAGCACAGCCCCGGGGAGGTGGTGGTCCCTGGGCTTCGGGGTCCAAAACGGACCCCCATTTTAATTTGTTAGTGCCCCGGGAGGTGGCGGTCTCGGGCGTGTGGGGGCTGGAGCCCCCCACACAGGTTGTTTAATTTTTTTTTAAAAAGCCCCGGGGAGGTGGTGGTCCCCGGGCTGCGGGAGGGCTCAGAGCCCTCCCGCACCATTTTCAAAGAAAGCCCCGGGGGTGGCGGTCCCCGGGGCTTGGGGGCCCTTGAGGCCCCCACACATAAAATGAAACCCCACCATGCCCCCGGGACTTGGGCCACCCGGGGCAAATACAATCGAGCGCGGGAGACCGCGGCTCGATTTGCTCGGCAGGATTCGCGCACCCTGAGCGCATCCTGCCGATTTTTTTAAAAAATGCTTTTGCCCAGGGGGTCCTTGTGGGACCCCTGAGCAGGCCTAGGGGTTAGGGTGTTTCTACCCTGCCCCCTTTGTGCGTTTTGCACACTTGTTTCTTTTTTTTTCTCGGCGGGATACGCGCACCCTAAGCGCATCCCGCCGATTTAAAAAAAAAAATCTTTTTCTGCCCAGGGGGTCCTTGTAGGACCCCCTGAGCAGACCTAGGGGTCAGGGTGTTTCTACCCTGCCCCTTTTGCGCTTTGCGCACTTGTTTCTGTCCCTCGGTTCTACCGAGGGACAAAATGGCTGCCAACACTTCCTGAATCGGAATGTTGACAGCCAGCTGACAGCCAATTAGCATGCAGCTCGTGATCGGGACGGTGCGCGCAGGGTGCGCTGAGGGTACGCGTATCCGACGCGCCCATAGATATATATGTACTTTTACTTTTGATTTTCTCAGGAACTACTGAACGGATTTACACCATTTAAGCAAAAGGCACCAGTCTGAACCAAGGACTACCTCTTTGCCAAATTTGGTGTAATTCCGTTCAGCAGTTCGGGCTGTAGCTGCGACTAAAGGTTCCTATGGAAAAATGAATGGGGAAAACGCGTTTTGGGACCCCCTTTTTCTCGGCCCCCGCTTCACGTATCACCCCGAGACTTTCAGGGTAGGAGCGGAGCGGAGCGCTCCAACAAGTTGGAAACTTTCACGAAGATTCGTCAACCGGCGCCAACGTTATTTCAAATAGAATGTCGCGGATTTCCTATGGATAATAGGTTGTAACTATAACTATCTACTGGCGACCGCCAGTAGAATAATATTATATATATATATATATATATATATATATATATATATATATATATATATATATATATATATATGTATATATATATTCACTGAAAAAACAAAGGTTAAAGTGACATTATAGTTAGGTGAAAATTTGAGTGACAAAGTAACATTTTAAACAAAAAAACTCTGAAATTTGCCAGTTATAGTTATCTCTAGTAACTGTAACTTGCACCTTCCCATGCACAGTCTTGTCACCAATATTGTCATTTCAAATGTTGCAGTGATGTCATACAACATGTCATGAGTGATGTTATATGTGGGATAATTAGCTGTGCATGACAAGGGCTCGAGTTCTAGTTATATTAGGGCATGAGTTATAGATACTAGAGATAATTGTAACTGGTGATTTCCAATGTTTGTTTTAGTTTAAAATGTTACGCGGTCGCAGAAATTTTCACCAAACTATGACATCATTTTAAACTTTGTTTTTTCTGGGTATTTCTATTTTTTTTAAAAGTAAAAGTAAAATTATATTTTGTTACCATACGTACAGCCAACCCCTCCCCCATGGGGTTGACCATGGGGCTTGCGGCCATCTCCGTGTGGGGCAGTGAACCCCGTGCATGATGTGGGGTTGGCCGCCGAGCCTCGCCTGCGAGCCGCCAATCCTACACCACACACGGCCACCTGGTATGCGCAGCATGCGGTTGGTCTCACAGGACCTTGTTGCACTCAGGCAGATTACTGACTTTGTCAAAGAGTCACAACACCAAAATATAAAAAGTGAGCGTATTAACTTTATCAAGGGGTGAACTTATCAATATATATAAAGCAGATCTTTTATCTTTCTCCGAAAATCACCAATATTTATATTCAAATCTACATTTCAATAATTCACACAATGCAATGTTTATTTATATTCATTAGTATAAAAATGTTGAATAAAGTTTTAATGAAAAAATGTCTGTCACCCTTTATTTTTTTAGTTTTTATTATTACATTTTGTGGGTGAAAATTTTAAAATAAATACTCAGAGACATATTTTTTTACATAAATTAAAACTGACATGTGTCTGAGTTTTTCTTTAAAGATTTTGGACCCAGAAAATGTAATTATGAAATCAACCAAACGAGGGCCTTGCACTACAGCTAAAGAGCATAAAGCTCCAGCTTTGAATGCTTTACAAAAATATATGGTAAGTTCTCTTCGGGTCATCGCACTCCCTGCAGCCCACCCATAACATTTAAAAATGATTGGTAGTGTCAAAGACCCTACTTGGGGCACCACAGGAACAAGAAATAACTACCTAAAGCCCTCACAAGGGCATTATGCCCCCCGCAGAGGCAGTGATTATGAAACGAGTGGTTACACTGCTCATTTCATATTCACTGTTTAGCCCTTTTTAGGTTGAAGCCTACCAGACAGCACACCTGTCTGGTTTGCTAAAGACATCTTGGGGATATTCGGAAAGCTTTTCTGGGAATGCATTCCACCCGTTGTTTATCATTGGCTTTATATAGCAATAACAGAACTACTACCATCTATCCTTTCTGACTATGATGAGAGTTTTATTGCAGTTTTGTTTCTTTGTTTTGCCTTGTTTCTTTGTATTGCTTTTGTAAAAATCAATAAAATGTATTGAAATCATTGGCTTTATGGTTTGTGACTAACATTTGCTTGCTTTCTATTTGCTGCCTCTATTTGTTTTAGGCTGTCCAGCTCAAGTCTGTCCCTTCCCTTGTCCAAACTCCAATTTACTGTATACAGCCAGCAGTGCTTGATTTCTGTAAACAGGCCTTTAAACCTTGTTCTTATTTTGGCACATTTGCTGTACATTCAAAGACAGAGGTCAGATGTCAGGCTCTGTCTTCCAGGGAGCTTGGTGTTTACTTTTCTTTCCCTGACTTCAAAGTGAGAGGATTTAAATGACAATCATGCTGGCTCCGGGGGAGTCCTTAGGGAAGGCTGTATGATGCTATTTTGTTTCTAGCACACAACAAAATTTAAATGTCTGTAAATGAACTGTGCAGATATTTCAGAATTAGAAAAGCCCAAATGAAGCACTTTTGTTTGTAATTCTGAAATGTGGTGTAAACAAATATTTGAAGACAATCAAAACAAATCATTACACTAGGTGATAACATTTCCATACATTATCGTTTGTGCACTGTATATTTTTATTAGTAAGACCTTATATATGTGCAAATATAATAGTCATTTCAATTGAAGATGTGTTGTCTGTAATGGAAGTGTGCCACCACACCATGCATATTCCACTCTACTCTGCACCATTTCACACTATGCCACTCCACGCCACTTCACACTGCGTCACTGCACTCTACTCTGCACCACTCCACTCTACGCGACTTCACTCAATGCCTCTCTACTTTACACCACTCTACTCTATGCCAGTGCACTCTACCCCACACTACTCTACTATGCACCACTGCACTCTTTGCCACTGCACTCCAAACTCTACGTCACTCCACTCTATGCCACTCCACTCTGTGGCACTCCACTCTATGCCACTCCACTCTATGCCACTCCACTCTATGCTACTCTACTCTGCAACTCTGTACCCTATGCCACTGCATTCTACGCCAATGCACTCTACTCTCTACCATTCCACTCTACACCAGTACACTCTATATTAATCCACTCTGCGCCACTCTAATCTACTCCTAACTCTACGGCATTGTACTCTACCGTGTACCACTGCACTCTACTCTGCACCACTGCACTCTATGCCAATGCACTCTACACGATTTTACTCAAAACCAATGCATTCTACACCACTGCTCTCTACACCAACTTCTCTGTGCCACTACACTCAACTCTGCAACACTCTATGCCACTGTACTCTACTCTGCAAAACTTTATGGCACTGTACTATACGCCACTGCACTCTATGCCATTGTTCTCTAAGCCACTCTTTTCTACTCTGCACCACTGTACTCTATGCCACTCTACTCTGCACTACTCTACACCACTTCACTCCACGCCAATGCACTCTACTCTGTACCACTCTACTCCATTGCAATCAATACCAATGCACTCTACTATACACCATTGCACTCCACAACAGTCTACTCTGCAACACAGCGCTCTCTGCCACTCTGCGCCACTGCACTCTACTCTGCACCACTCTACTCTATGTCACTCTATGCCAATTCACTCTACGCCACTATACTCTATGCTACTGCATTTTACCCTACTCCACTTCACTCTACACCACTGAACTCTATACCACTGCACTCTACTCTGCACCACTGTACGGCACACTATACTGCACTCACTCTGCACCACTCTACTCTATGTCACTCTATGCCAATTCACTCTACGCCACTATACTCTATGCTACTGCATTTTACCCTACTCCACTTCACTCTACACCACTGAACTCTATACCACTGCACTCTACTCTGCACCACTGTATGGCACATTATACTGCACTCTACACTATTGCACTCTACAACACTACACTCTACGGCACTCTACTCTGCACCACTGTACTCTAGGAAACTGCACTCTATGCCACTGCACTCTACTCTGAAACAATCTAATCTACACCACTGCACTCTATGCCACTCTATTCCACTCTGCACCATTCCATTCTATGCCACTCTACTCTATGCCACTGCAATCTACCATGCACCACTCCATTGCATGGCACTCTATTCTACACTGCTACGCTCTATGCCACTGCACTCCACGCCAATGCACTGTACACTACTTTACGCAAAACTAATACACTCTATGCCACTGCACTGTACGCCAATCTACTCTGCACCACTGCACTGTACGCCACTATACTCTACACCATTGTACTCTACGTCACTTTACTCTTCCCCACTCTACACTACTGCACTCTACAATATTTTCTCTGCAACACTCCGCTTTCCACCACTGAATTCAATGCCACTCTACTCTGTACCACTCTACTCTGCACCATTGTACCACTCTACCCTATGCCACTCTACACCACTGCACTCTATGCCAATGCATTCTACACCAATGCACTCTACACCACTACACTTTATGCCACTCTAATCTACTGTGCACCACTTCACTCTATAACACTGCACTCTACACAACTTGACTCAATGCCTCTCTACTCTGTTCTGCACCACTCTACTCTATTCCAGTGCAATCTACCCCACTCTACTATGCACCACTGCACTCTTCATCACTGCACTGTACAACATTCCAATCTAGGCCACACCACTCTACTCTGCACCCCTCCACTCTACGCCACTTTACTCTGCAACACTGCACTATATGCCGCTGCACTCTATGCCAATGTACTCTACGCCACTACTCTAGCCACTGCACTTTGCCTTGCACCACTCCACTCTACCCAACTTCACTCTACTCTGAAACAATGTATGTAACTGCACTCTACGCAACTCTACTCCACTCTGCGCCACTCCACTCTACGCCACTGCGCTCTACACCACTCTACTCTATGCCAATGCACTCAACACCACTTTACTCAAAACCAATCCACTCTATGCCACTGCACTCTACGCCAACTACTCTGTACTAATGCACTCTATGCCACTATACTCAACTCTGCAAAACTTTAAGCCACTGCACGCTATGCCCCTGCACTCTACACTGCACCACTCTACTCTGCACCACTCTACTCTACGACACTGCGCTCTAAGCCACTCTACTCTAAACAACTGCATTCTACGCCAATGCACTCAACACCACTTTCCTCAAAACCAATGCACTCTACGCCACTGCACTCTATGATAACTACTCTGCACTACTTCACTGTGTGTCACTGTACTCTATGCTATTGCGCTCTACACCACTGCACTTAATGTCATTGCACGCTTTGCCACTCTACACCATTGTGCTCTATGTCACTGCACTCTACGACACTCTTTTGTACTCTGCACCACTGTACTCTACACCACTGCTCTCTGCACCACTCTATTCTGTGCCACTCTGCTCTAAGCCACTGCACTCTATCACACTCTGCAAAACTGCACACTCCTCCACTGCATGGTACGCCACTGTATGCTACTCTGCACCACTCAAATCTACACCACTTTACTGTACTCTATACCAATGCACTCTATGCTCCTACGCAACTACACTCTATGCCACTCCTGCGCCATTCTAATCTAATCTGCAGCACTGCACTCCACTCCACTGCACTCTACACTACTCTACTCTATGCCACAGCACTCTATTCTGGACCACTCCGTCTACCCTGCACCACTCCACTCTACGCCACTTCACTCTACTCTGAAACATTCTACTGTGTGCCACTGCAATCTACACAACTGCGCTCTAAGTCACTGCAATCTATTTTGCACCACTCTTCTCTATGCAACAGCACTCTACACCACTGTACTCTACTATATGTCACTGCACTGCACTATACACCAAGGCACTCTACACCACTTTACTCAAAACCAATGCACTCTACACCAATCTACTTTGCACCACTGTATTTTATGCCACTTCACTCTAGGCCACTCTTCTCTACTCTGACACTCCACTCTACAGTACTACACTACATGATACTCCACTCTAGGACGCTGTACTCCATTAAACTCTACTCCACTCTATGACACCTCCACTCTATGCCATTCCACTCTACAACACTCTACTCCACTCTATGCCACTCTACAACACCAGTACACTCCACAGAGCTCTACCCAACTTCCTCTATGCCACTTAACTCCACTCTATTTTATGACACACTACTCCACTCCATTCCACTCCACTACTCCACTCTATGCCACTCCACTCCACTCCATGACACTTTATGCCACTCCACTCTGCTCTTTGACATGCTACTCCATTCTATGACATACCACTCTCCTACACTACTCCACTCTATGACAGTCTACTCTGGTCTAAGCCACTCTACTCTACAACACTCAACTCCACTCAAAGCAACACCTTCTATGCCACTCCACGCTGCTCTACACCACTCCATGACACTCTATGCCACTCCACTCTATGACACTCAACTTCACTCTGACACTCTATTCCACTCTACACCCTTCCACTCTACGACACTCTATTCCCTCCATGACACTCCACAATACTCTACACCACACCATGCGACTTCATGACACTCCAGTTCACTCCACTCGACGCTACTCAACTCTGCCCTACACCACTCCACAACACTCCACTTTACTCCACTTTATGACACTATGACACTCCATGTCACTCCCCTTTACCCCACTAACTTTTAGTCCTTCTGAACAGCAACCCGCTGGTGTATAACATGGCTAAAACATATTGGCAAAACCAATAGCTCTTGCATAGGTGAGAATTATTGGCTTTGCCATTGCTTGTTATTTTTTAGGCAGCACGGGGAGCCCACTCCCGCACGCTGCCATGAAGGCCATGTAGGGAGGCCCATGGCCCCTGCGGCCCTGCCGGCTCCCCTAGCACCCTTCTTGGTGCTTGGTGATATGGCTTCTCTTGTTTGCTTCTGTGGCAAAAGCAGCTTTTCTGCTGCTTCCACCAGGGGAGCAAGCCTCAATTCCCTGCCCGCCAGAGCGTGGACAGGTAAAAAAATCTTCTGATCCTGCCTGGCAGGAGCTTTTCTGCTACCGCCAGCGGGATCAGTGCAGTCTCCCTGCCCAACCTCTGACGGGCAGTGACCTAACAGTGTCCCAGGGATTGGGGACCCCGGAATACTTCTTCACAAGCTTCCCAGGGGATGGGGTGCCTCGGACCAAAAGCAGCTCGTGGAGGGGGTTCCATGGCCCCTCTCTTTTTAAAATTGTTGCAGACCCTAGGTACTGAAATTGGCTGGAGGAGGGGGCCTCCTTCCCCTCTCCCCTTCAATATATCCTCCGGGCCCCGGAGGATGGGGTCATGAGGGCTGATATCGGCTTAGGAAGCAACAATGCTGGTTTGACCTCCGGGCCATGGCCCACTCCTGGGGTCATTTTTAAAAATAGATAAATGGAGACCGTCATATTTTTTTTACCACAATCCTGTGGGAGAACTGCAGGATTGTGGTAAAAAAACAAAAAAAAGGGTACTTCCCCTTAATTATATGTAGTAAGTGCTTCTTTGGTGTAGATGGCCTTCTCAGGCCCAGGGAACCCCATCTACCGGGGTCTGCCATTAATATAGGATGGTGATCCGGTGCCCACCCAGGGAACTCACCATGCGCAGGTTGGGGGCTGCAGGGGAGCCTAGGGCCCACGCAGCCCCAGCCGGCTCCTCACATACTTGCGGATTCGGCATTGCTCCGACCTGGAGAGAGCAGCTATTTATGCTGCTCCCTGCGAACGGGAGCAGTATCTTGTTCTGTTTCCCTACCCGCACCAGTGCAGGCAGGAAAACAAAATACAAGTCTGCTCCCAAATGGCACAAGCATTTTAAAAGCTCCCGCCCGTTGGGAGAAGACTAGGGGCCTGATTATGAGTTTGGCTGTGCGGCGCCAAGTCTGCCCCACTGCTGCATTGCCAATCCGGTGGTCAGGCCGCCTGCCAGATTACGAGTGTAACTCATGTCTGGTGGGCTTTTTTTTACGTTCCCATGGCGGTGCCCTGAAAATGGCCACCGCAATGGGAACGCCAAAAACAGTTACTGCACGGCATGGACTAAAAAGTCCATGTCGTGCAGGAACTATGTGCATGCACACAGGGGGGGCACATGTTGTGTCCCCTGCATGCACCCCAGGGCACAGAGGCACAAGTTTCTTTTCCGCCAGGGTTTTCATGGAGGAGGAACCACCATGAAAACCATGCCGGAGAGGAAACTCCTAATATGCTTGGCGGGACCAAGCATATTGATGCCTCCTGACCACTGCAATATCGGCGGAGAACGGCGGTTCCTTGGCGGCTGAGGTGGGGCAACGGCAGTCCGCCTGCTCTAATCGTAATAGGGCGGTTGGGAGACTGCCGCCGCGCCGCCACGAGTCTGGCAGTCTGTGGACAGCCAGACTCATAATTGAGCCTTTGTGTTTGCTCCTCTTTGGCCGACGTTTTAAAAATGCTAGATGGGAGCAAACACAAGCTTTTGCTGGTGCAGGCAGGGAAACTGCTGTTAAACGGGGGTAGGCTCCCCAACACAGCAAGTCAGTGGGCCCCGTGGGATGGGGTCCCTGAGACCAACAAAGGCTCAGGGAGGGGGGCCACATGGCACCCTCCCTTTTTAAAAACACGATGGCTGTGGGGGATGGGGACACCCTGTCCTCTTATTTAAACAATGCGGCCCCAGGCCGATTTTTTTTTGTTGCTGTGATCCCATGGTAGTCCCACCAGGGCAAACATTGCCGATTTATTTTTGATTGTGGCCCCAGGAAGGTCTCTCTGGGTCTCCTCCATGAGGCCCAGGGGGGCAGGGTATCCCTACACGACCCCCTTATATGATTTTACTTTAAAAAAATTCCAGGACAAGGCACTAAGTCCCCGAGTCCTGTAATGGCTGCCAGCAACAATTTTCTCATGTTGCTGGTAGCCAATCAGAGTGCTCACTCCTGCGGGAGCCTGGCTCCCATGGGAGTGGGATTCCCCAAGGGAAAAAGCTATATGGGCCAAACAGAATGCTCTATTTTTTAAACTAGGTTTGAGAGACTCTCGGGAGAGTCCCTCGAACCCAACTGTCCAGGTAAACAAATATTTTTTAACCTTAATTTCTCAAAAACTACACCAAATCACAAAAAGCACAATCTGAGGACCAAGATCTAGCTTCCTGCAAAATTTGGTGTAATTCCACTCAGCAGTTTTTGTGCTAGCACTTCTTAATGAAATCTATGTAAAATGCATGGGGATTTTGCGGTTTTAGACCCCCCCTTTTTTTACAGCTCCCGCTTATCAGATCACCCCAAAACTTCGGCCGCACAAACTAGTCAAAAGGTAGCACCTTATCAGAATGTTTCGTGGAGATTCGCCAAACGGGGCCAAAGTTATTAGCAAAACAAAAAAGGCATTTCCTATGGAAATGCTGACCTAACTATGACTACCCAGTGGCAACCACCACTGGGTAATATATATATATATATATATATAAATATATATCCACCCACACAGTTTCGCATTGAATCCAAGCCTCTTGGCGACAGCGGGCTGTGGCGGGGTCGCGAACCCCCAATATTCACCTTCCGTGATCGTTGAAATAGAAACAAACACGCCAAAGCCCTTCGTTTTAATCCAACGTGATTTATTTATCTGGCAGCAACACCCTACGCGTTTCGGAGCGTTCGCTCCTTGCTCACGAGTAACTCGGTGTGCACTTCGTCAGTGTTTTTAACTCAATCATGTGATCACAATAAATCATGAACATAAGAAACAGACTTCACAAATTACATGGTTTAGCGTTATAAATTTCAAATAGTCAAATGAACCTGATTGATTTATCTTATTTTCTCGCAAGTGTGTTAAAGATTATTTTCTTAATAGACCCAAAATTATACAGAGCATGTGCATATATATCATTCGTATTTGCATTGTTTACATTTTCAAATACAAAATATCAAACTTTATTGTTCGAACAAACTCATTTTTTTATATATCTTTTGGTCTTTCATGTTCCATCAGTATAGCCCCAGTGGGCAATTAATCAATTAATCCTATCCAGAATGAAATGCGATGCAGCGCGCGCAACGAAATTCGTTTTATTTATTTATATGTTTACTTACCTCTAATCGGCCGTAATCCGTAGTTTACTACCCCCCACCCTGCCCCTCCCCCACACCACATCAGTGCCCGGCAGGACTCCCACCACGGGCCGCTACTGCCATACACCCATGTATATGTATTATGGTCCTAACTATGTAAATGCCGGTTAGGTACGTATTGCCGCGTGGCCAGGTCTCGGTAAAAAGGCATAGTGCGGGGACATACTTGGGAAGCCTAACCAATGTCGCTTCCCCAAAGTGGAGAACTATAAGTAGTCTATGCATAAGTGCATGCATACAGTCACCTTAGTGGTGAAATGGCAGGAAAAGCTTGCTGAAGTCCACCTAATGAGGTCCCTGGTAACGACACATAATTAAAATGTGTAAGCGCGTGAGCGCGTTAGTATAAACAGCAATATTATATATAAACACATGCACACACACACTAAAGATAAAGATCTATAAACAATACTTACCAACTTACCTGCAAAGTAAAATACCCCTGATGTAAAGGATTACAATGTAATTGTATTCTTGATGCAATGACCACAATGTATTGATTCCTGATGCAGTCAATTGCAAAGTAACAACTGAGATTCAATATAATTATGAATAAATATTCACATTTTCTTTGTGCTGGCAAACTATTCTATTTTGGAACTAGGCTTCGCAAGAGAATATGTTAAAGCAATAAAGCAACAGTTAAATCAACAAATGTATTAATAAATTTCAAAACCTTGGCTCCGAAACTATAAACTTGAGGACATTAATAAATCGTCCTCAATTCAGAATTCAGAATATGACCAATATTGTTTCGACAAGTTATCACTAACTTTATCATAGGGGTAGTAAACAACCTATTTATAAATAAGGAAACAGTTTGTGTGAAAGATGAAGGTCTTGAAGCAGAATGGATCTTAGACCAAAAATGTCTCCTACATTTGGGAAGACCAACTAACATTCAAATCATTTTCCCACATCTGTATGGACAAGACATACTTTTAAATCATTAAAGGGCATATTTATTAAAATATCACGCAGTGCAGCAAGTCACTTTGCTGTGCTGTATGATAGAGAAAGGGCAGGAAAGCCCGTACTTAACAATATTCAGCACCTTCCTGTGATTTCCAGGCGCTGGTGCACACTGTGTTGCCTAGCAGCAATGCAGGCACCCTTGCACCATGGTGCAGGCGTGCCTGCGTTGCAGCAGGAATGTTTTTGTGCAGGAAGGGACACCTTCCTGCATACAAACAATCCTCTGAGGTATTTTTCTCTTTCTATGCGTGCTGCAGAATGCAGCACAGATAGAAAGAGGAAATAACGAGGAGATATAGACATATTTCTCCTTGTTACGCCTCCCCCTGAGAGGACTAGCATTTTGACACATTCCCAGGTTTACCATTGTCGGTAAATCAGGGAATGCACCAAAATCCATGGGTGGATGCTTGGGAACACCCACACTCCACCCATGGAACGCCTCCCTAGGGCAGAGTAACACAATACAGTGATTTGTGCCTCCTTACTTTTCTCTGGATTTTTAAGCCATGCAGGGCCATGCAAGGTGCCCTTGCGTGGCTTGATAAATCCGACTTAGGTTTTGTGTCGCCCTTGTGCTCCCTTGCGTGGCGACACAAAACGTACATAAATATGCCCCTAAAGGTTAAGAAGAAATAGAACATTTTCTTAGTTGTTATATCTTATGCAATGAATTGACAGGTAATTCTGAGAGGTTCTACAACTTATTGTTACTCATGATCAGTTTAGAGTACTAATGAAAGTTATTTAGTCTTTCATAAAGTTGTATCAAAAGGTTAAATGATATAAACAAATCATTTTCATATAATTTATAAAATCATGCTCAATCCTTCAATTTCAATTTAGACCAGTTAATGAAACTTACAATAACATAAATGTTTTTATTACACCAAACGGGGGGAAAAAACTCTCTCTTTGAAAAAGTTGATTTTAAATCTGGAGAAAATACTCCATGTGCATTATTATCAGTAGGTAAATAATATAATTTAGTTTTATTTAACCTGTAAAGAATGTCATTAAATGAGAAAGGAGAGAGAATAGGTTTCTCTAAAGAAACCAAATAAAAAACATTTACAATTTGGTATTTATGTAACCAAAACCATGCTTGACGCATAAAAATGTCACACTATATGAATAACAATCCGGACGTTTCACACCTTCTTTGTTTGAAACTCTTCAGCTTAGACAAAGCTATATTCAATTTCCTTTGTAGTTCCTCAAGAATTTAGATAACAGAGAATTACTAGATTAAAAAAGAGTTAGGCAAATTAATCAATAGCAGAGAGATCATAAACATAATAATGGGAGAGAGAATCATCTTAATTGTGTCTTGACTACCCCTCTAGAAATCAATGTATATGAGTGCACATAGAGAGGAAGTAATCTGTCTTTTTCTTAATGTGATCCAAATTGATGAGAATACAGTGTTTCACAGAACTAGTAAACCAAGACTCAGGTATTTCCCATTACATTGTTATCAGATGAAATAAAAAATGTATCTATTAATAGAACATCTTATTTGTCAACATCTCAGTTTTGCCCTGGGAGACAAGATAATGGTGTACCTCCCTGGAATAAAGCTTGTTATAGGTTACCAGGTCATTATTATATAAAAGAATGCCATCAGCATATGCTGATTACTTTAATTACAATTCCCCATTTACACATCCTTTAAAATCTTTGTTTTGTTTAATGTGTAGCCAAAAGAATTACAGTGCTACAATAGCTAACATAGGAAACAGAGGGCAACCTTACCTGGTGCCCCTTTTAAAGAAAAACACGGGCATGTTACTTCACTTAAAAAAACCCTATCTTTAGGATTCTCATATAACCACAAGATACGTTTTAAAAATTCAAGAAAGAAATCATATCATTTTAGAGATCCAAACAAAAAATCCCAACCCACATGGTCAAATATGTTTTAGCATCAAATGCAATAGTTGCAAAGGGGGAGAATAAATAAGAGTTCATACCAATTACCTTTAAAAAGGTCCTTGCATTATATGTTAATAAAACCTGTCTCTTCAGAGTTAAGTAAATTAAATAAATGATTTTCCAACCTACTTAATTGATACAAGTATTTTGGTAAACATCTTACAATCCAAATTAAAAAGGGAAAATTTGTACAGAGTTAAATTGCTACCTTTGTTTGGAATTAAGCAAATCATTGCCTCAAGAAAAGACTCTTAGATGAAGGTGTCATCATAATTAATCAAATCATTGTCTCAAGAAAAGACCCATAGATGAAGGTGTCATCATAATATCATTATAAAGCTAAGAAACAGAATAGCATATAATAGAGTTACATATATTTCCATTTTTTCTAAGTGGAAATGATAGGTTTTATGATTTTGTCAAGATTTAAATCCACCTCAAAAATCAGAAAGAAACACAAAAAGTGTTAATTTTTATGAATGATAGACAAATAAGAATTGATGGCTTGTTCTGATGGGTTAATATTTAAGTCATAGGTCTTAACAATATTTTTTTTAAAGTAGTTTCTAATTTTAATATTGATTTTTGAAATGTACCCTTGTCATCATTAATCAAATTCATATGAGATTTCTCTTGTGTAGGTTGAGCCAGTGTGGGCAAGAGCTAGCGCATGCAGGCTCGCTTGCAAGACTTTTGTGTTCAATTGAGTTGGAACACACCCATTGCTTACCATTTGTTGGCACCACTGTCACTCTTCTTTACTGCCTTCTAATTGGGCAGTGCTTGCCATGCATCACTTCCTTTTCTTTATGTGGCACATGGGCCAAGCACAGATTAATTTAGTTTTATTAGTGTCCCTCCACTGTCCATCCACCACCTGTGATCCAGGTACTATTTGTTTTATCCCTTGCCACTGTTTCTTCTGCCAATGCTATTTTGCTGCAGTTTTCTATAACAAGAACTTGGCCAGAGGGTATTATTGTGCTTCACAAGAAAATCAGCTCCCCTTACACAACTTATTCAAGCAAAAGGTTATTAAGCCATTTTCACGGAATCACAAGATGTTGTGCTGAACCTAATTAGCCAGTTCTACCGTCCGCAGCTCTAGGCACTGCACCACATACCCATACAGGACAAAAACAATTCATAAGTGTGATATTTCGAGATTATTCAAAAGAAGATGCACTCCATGAAACGTAATTACGTAGTGTTTTCATCTGTTATTGTTCGATTACATTACAATTTGTCATTTAGAGTATTCCGCTGTTTCCTTTCCTTCGGATCCTCAGGTTGCAAAGTACTCTTCCTCCTCCTCAGATTACAATGTACTCTTTCTAAAGTAAATACTTCTGAGGTAATTTGAATCCTTTCAAGCCCAGTCGTTTTAATCATGCCATTCAGTCTCTGGGAGGGACTAGCTAATTTGAACTGAGAGTTTTTCAAGTCACCCCTAACCCCATGTTCTTAGGAGAGCTCATCCCATCTTCAGCCTAGTTACAGCCTGTCATCACTTTCTGCCAGATGTCTTCTGAGTGCTTCCTCACTCTGCGCGCCCAGTAAGGGGCGATGAGAGACAGTTCTCACCGGCACTTCACTGAAGGTGATAATGTTGTGTCTCAGAACCTCCAGGTGAGGCTTTCAGCGGCCACCATTGTGATGTTAAAGTCTATGTGTGTTTGTGCTTCTCACAAAGCATCATGTCCCTCACCCTCCACAGACTTCCCACTCCACTAAGCCTCTCCGGCGAGCTGAATCAAGGTGCCAAAAGGCTGCATGAATAAAAATACGAAAACATAAATGTGATAAAACCCTGTCTTTTAAGCCTTATATTTTTTTAGTTATCAGGTGTGTTAATTTAATCAAACTTAATTTAAACTTCATTACAACTACAATCAGGTAAAATATTTTAACTAAAGTAACTCTCAATTAGGAATCATAAGTAAGCTAAACTGCTGCAAAAATGTGTCGTGTTCTGAATTTCACAAATTCAAACACCAACTCTTTCTTCCGAAGTCAGTAAAGTGAGTACTATTAAATTGATTAACAATGATATTCCTTAGTCACAGTGTTTAGGAGAGGCAGAAGCGCTACTTAATTAAACAAATTATTATTAATAAAAAGTTTAATTTCTGTGGCAGTCAACAGATAGCCCTGATTGTTAGGTCTCACCTAAGAAAAGGCATATGCACTGCGAGAGATATTGTATTCAACAAGGGGCTTGGAGCCTGCTCATTGCTTCCCATTTGTTGGCTTTATTGTCACTCTTGTTTGCTGCCTCCTAATTAGGCAGCACATGCCAGCTTCACTTCCCCTTCTTTCACGTGGAGCATGGACCAAACACTGATTACTTCATCTTGATGAAGCTTCTGCTGCTCCAGCTATCATTGAGGTACTATTTTCTTCTTCCCCTGTTGATTTTTCCCCTCCCAGACCCCCTTGCCAGTGTTGCTTCTTCCACTTCCACCCTCCCTTGTCCATGTTACCTTTTCCCTCCCACCCCAACCTCCATCCTGCACCCTCTCGTTGCATATGTTGCTTCTTCCCTCCCACCCCCACTCTCCTTTAGCATTGTTACTTACCCCACCTCCCACCCTCCCCTTGATATGTTTCAACTTCCCTCCCCACCACCCTCCCGTTGTCCCTGTTGCTTCTTCCCACCCACCCTCTGTTGTCGTGTTGCTTCTTACCTCCACGCCCCCCCTCCCATTGTCTGTGTTGCACCTCCCCTCCTGCCATAAGAAAAAAACCAATATGACGCAGCCAGCACTGGCCAAGTCATAGCGCTTTTTTACCCTCCCATTGTCAGTGTTGCTTGTTCCCTCCCTCCCGTTGTCCGTGCTGCCCATTCCTATCCACCCTTCCTTTCGTTGTTCATGTTACCCACACCCACTCACCATAAGAAAATAAATCATGCAGTCAGCAATGGCTGCATCATTGCGCTTTTTTCTTAATTTTAAGCCATGTTGCACAGCAGCTGCCCTGCTCTGCAACATGGCTAAATGACATTGGCAAAGCCAATAGCTCTCACATAGGCGAGACCTATCAGCTTTTCTAATGCTAATTAATTTTTAGATAATTAACTAAAGATTTACACATCTTATTTCTTTACTATTGGCTTTAAATAATGCCTTTTTGAACTCCATCTTCACTTTAACCACATCAACAGGACTGTATTGTGATTTTGTGACAAAATATTTTCCGCTCTGCAATTTTAATGTTCTCTAACACTGTCTTGGATTTTTGCTAACAATTTTCATTTGATATGCAAAGGTATTAGTATAAATGCCCCTGTTGCCTTGCTGCTACATTAAAAGCATCCCAAATAATCTGTATGGAAGTGCCTGAACTGGAACAGTAACATTTCTAAATTTAGATGTAAATTTCACATCACCTAGTAGTGAAAAGTAATGACAGTAATGAATCACCAGGTGGAATTTCTAACCCTCAGACTACTAAAGTCAAAAGTGTTAATTACAGAAGAGTGATATAAGATAGGGTTTACTGATCAAATTGGAATTGGCAACAGTACAACCTGTCCTCAGACCCACGAGTTAGGAAACAAAATAAAATTCACAAATCTCAGGATTACGTAATCTTCAAGTATTCACCAGGCCCTCTTAGAGACTACTTTATGAAAACTTTTCTGCATTTTATTTAGAGTGGATTTGAATTTAGAACTTCTATGTAAAAGTGGGTCTAATATCTGTTTACAATCTCCCCAACAACTAGATATATTGACGGTGAGATTAGCAAACATAATATTTATATTTTGCCAAAAAGATATTTTAAATCCTATTGTCCCATCAACATTGAACATAGACAGGAGAAATCCTCTTAATTTAATATTGAATAATAACCATCTAGCTTTTAAGTCAGTTTTTGAGATAACAATTCTACATTCAGAGATGTATGTAACAAAATTAATACATGACTCGCCCATTGTCTTTTTAATTTTGCGGCATTTTCAATAGATAAAGGAGACTCCTGAATTAGAGTACATTTTGCCAACAAGGTTAGTAAGATGTGAAAGTGCCCTCTGTCTCTTAACTCGATTACCAAGACCCTTCGCATGCCATGAGATTATTATAACCATGCCCGGCTCTATAAAATGTAAGAAACCATCTAAATTGGCTATCTAACCATAACACATTTGAAACACGATTGACTGAACATCAAAAATATACAAAACGTATGACATAACCTACATTTAGTAGTTACAAGACACCACTAAAGAATAGCGAAAGAGAAGATGAGAAGATATAACTCTAGAATAGAAAATTAGAACTGTACAAAATAACAACATTTGGAGAGCAGTCATAAGCCAAGACTGCCTATCTCACCTTAAATGGCATGAAATTGGGAGGAATGATGAGAACCACTGAAAGACAACACACCTCTTCTCCAAGCAGTGATCTGCAGGAGACAATGAAGCAGACATCACTGAATGACATCAATAAAGCAAACAAACCAGAAAACAAAAGAAGACAAAGAGTAACCAGTTAAAAATCAACATACTGAAAAACAGAATGTTAAACTACAATAAAACAAAAATTGAATGACAATTGATAGCAACTACGAAATGAAAGTTTGACAAATAAACTTATGATTGCAATGCAGTAATCCAGCAAATATTTCAAAGCACATTTTCTAAAGCAATAAAACTAAATTTCCATTACATCACAACTCTTTATAGAACATTTTTAGTTTTCTTAAATCATCATATGTCATTGCCTTATTATTATGCATAACCTTGAAGGAACATGATGAACCTAGCCATATCTAGCATTTTATTTCAAATAAGGCCTCAAATCTAGAAATAGTTCCTGTCTGTCTGCCATATATTTGGCACTATCCTAGGTAATAAAGATTACTTGACCAGACCAAATCAAAATCGTCTCCTCCTTTGAAGATAAGAGTGCTTTCAAGAGATCAGTAAACACCAGGAAGAGAACAACCATTTACCTAATTTTCACTTTATTACTAGAAGAAAATGCAGATGTACCCAAAATTTTTGATGTTTTGATTTTAAGACTGACTGAACTACCAAGTTCCAAAAAGTTAGGAAGAAAGTGTTTTATGAATGAAACTGCATCATTCCTTCTAAATTTTCTAAGATTTCATAGATTCGAATATTATTCCTCTGATTGCTGTTTCAAGATCTTCTGTCTATTTTTTTTAGCAATTTATCTTAAAGATTCCAACTTTGATGCTATTCCAATAATGTCTTCTGTGTTGCTATTTGTTATACAATTTTACCCACCATCCTATTCAGTACTGACTAGCTATCAATTTTTGTAAATTGTATTTGTTTCCTCCATAGAGGGCCTCAGAAATATCATTGCCTCTAGAAGCATTCCCATATATAGTGAGTCATTAGATTTAGTGGAGAAGGAGGGTTCTTCATCAGACTTGTGTTGGAAAAATGTGAATTAGTTGTAGAATCTTTAAATGACGTTAATGCTCCTGATAAAGACAGAATATGATGTAGAATTAGGACGATTTATCGTGTTTGATACCATCAGCCTGAAAAAATACTAGGTTGAGTAAGTAACCTTAATTTATTAGGGACTATGTTTAATTTTCCCAATGCTTTTAGTTTATTTGTTCTCCTCTTAAAAAAAGAAGGATTGGTCATAAAGTCATCTCATATGACACAACAAATGAAAAGAGAGTAAGACGTCCTTATTATGTAAACTATGTGATGACGTTTTGTTGCTTAAAATGGCTGTCTGATATGCAATTAGTTGAAAGGCAGTTTCCTGAAGAGATGGTACTCAGGCAATGTACGTTATTTTGCAAAAAAAAGCGTAAAGAAGGAATACATGGAAGCCATGTGTATGCACTGAACACAAAAAATAATTGAACTTATTGTGTGGGTTCCAAACTGCATTTAAAATTTCTGTTAAACGATAAGTGCTGTTCAAAATCATTAGCAGACCAGGCATAAAGTAGAGCCTCGCTCACGTGAAATGGCAGCCGTCATGTAGCTCTGACTTGAGTGTATGCGCCCACTTGAAGACCCAAAAAAAACATATTGTGGGATGAAGAGCAAGGCAGCTCAGAGTGTTCCTCCTTAAAATCGAGTTCCATGGGCTTCCATTCCACATTAATAGCACCAGCTTCAACAATTTGTGGATATAAGAGGACGGAGATAAATCAAAAGGTGGCCATCTTGTCAGCCTCCAAGCCACATTCCCCATGTAATATTTCTTGAATGTCAGGAGGCACATTGTTGATAGGCAGTCACAAAACATACGCCATAATGCTCTGGATGATGTAAGGAACAGACCTTAGCAGTTTGTTGTGGCTCGTTTTTCTTACTCATTTAAAAAGGTATAGTAGCAAATCAAAAAAAAAATCTTAATAAGGATCAGATGTAGAAAATTAAAAATAGTGTAAAATATATCAGAATGGGAAATATGTGTATCCTTTTTAGGTCTCGCCTAGCGATGCAGCGCATGCGCTGCTCGCCTTGGCGAGATCTATTGTTGTGGGTTTTGCTTCCGAAGGGGGACAGGAGATGTGCACTTGCCCGGACAGCCGATGTGCACGCTCACGGCGTCTCTTCTCTGGCGAACTCAGCTTGCGCCCGGACAGCAGATGTGCACTTGACCGGACAGCCGAAGTGCACGCTCACGGCGTCTCTTCTCTGGCGATCTCAGCTTGCGCCCGGACAGCAGATGTGCACGCTCACGGCGTCTCGCGCGCTCCCACCGCGCTTTCACTTTTGCGCTCTCAAACAATGCCCCCGCTGCACTCGTGACACAGAGTGCTGCCTGTGTAACCAACGACGCGAGGACTTCAAGGTCGCAGAGGCACAACGAGGCTGCACTGGGTGGCTCTGGTTGCCAGTTCTTCTCCAAGCCATCCCTGCAGGGCAAGAGCTGCTCCCATGAAGCTTAATGCTGCTCACAGGGTGAGAGCCGCTCGCACAATTTTTATAATGACTGATGCCCCACACACTCGTGGAACGGCAGCTTTGTCAATGGAGGAGCAGCACCATCCCTGTTGCTGCTCGGGGTGCTGCTTGCCGCCAACCTCAGCGCGGCGCCCACTTTATGGACGTCGCACTATAACTTTTAAATATGCTCCCTTCCAGCTGCACGGATGCCGCGCTTCATGGTTCCTGAAGCGGGCTCTGTTGCGGGCGCTTCTTCCGTGTGCCACCATTGTTCCCTCTCCCATGCATGGCTTCCAGCATGCACTCTGCTCACCCACAAAGTGGGCTTTTGGCCATTTCTGGGCCGTGAAACATTATGGCTGTAACACGCTGTTCACGCTGGCTGGCCCTGCGGTAATTAACTGTGCCAGTCCTGCCTTCTGCTGACTGTAGACGTGCCGTGACACTTACTGAGTAAGTCCATAAACATGCCCGATGTCCCCGACCTTCTGACCTGCAAGCAGTCCTGCTTTCTTTTTAAAACCCCCAAAAGACAGAAAGGCTCCCCCACGAGGACCAAGCGTTAGGAATCCATGAAATCAGCTGGTTGCCCTTCCCAGACCGCAGGCGCACTTTCGGATACTTCCAACACGCCAGGAAATTCACAAAGTGCTGGGGTGCGCATGCGAGGGGAGGAGTTCAGCAGCACTGGGCGCTGTATTTGAAAACAACCTGGAAGCAGATCCACAGAGGTAGGAGCTGAGGTACGGCGCAGAGGCTGCCAATCCTTCAGGTGAGATGGAAATAGCTCAGCAACCCGGCTTTAATACCCCCATTTAGTTATTGCGATTTGTCCATTCTCAGCCGCTGCTCAATACATTCTGGCACTTGACATGTTTTGTGTAATCAAAAATTGTCCCCTCCCTAAATTCTAGCCATCACCACACTTTATAAATCACACGCTTTCATACTCTACCGGCAGACACTCTCCAGTTCACATTAACATCCGCTCTCGTATGCAGGGCTTTAAGTGGAACGCAAAAAACTGGGGATGGGGGGTCTCTAAAAGAGCTGTGGCAAACTTGCCTACGGAACGTGGCCTGCAGAATTAGGGGAAGGGCCTAATTTGAACTCTACGCTGTAAACAAAAAAACTCGTGCTTGTTTATATGGCCTCTAATATTGCTCCATGTGGGATAGCTGAGGCCTAAAACATAGGGTACACTGACTTGGGTTCACTAATAAAATTGTCATCATAACCCGGTAAGAATGTTTTGTCAGTGCATTTTAAAAACACTCTTTTAATAATTGTCTCTCGAAACAGCGACATAATGTGATGCCCTAAAGTAAAACGCTACTCCGTGTTTAGGAAACACACTTTTTTTTTAATTTTGAAGAAAATTTATCGAATCAAAACATGTTTGTAGCACAAGTTACATTCAAAGCCTGACCGCATCTGGCAATGACTACACATCGTCTCTGTAGGACACAAATCTATGCAGGCATATGTGGATTTGTTTTTGCTAATATCAGATTAACATGCATTTGCAATGCAATACGTCTCGCATTTACAAGAGTTTGAGCTATTGGCATTATAAATGACAATGCCTTTTATTTATGTGTTTTGAAAACCTGAAAGCAGTGCTTAAACACCACTTTGTACTTATAGTTGTTGCTTATGAGAAGCAAGGCTGCCAGTAACTTCGCCTCTTTTACTGCCAGCTTTGCTTCTCGTAAGCTAAGACTATAAGTACAAACTGCGTGTGTACGCACCGCTTGCACGGATTCAAAACACACAAATAAAAGGCATTGTTATTTACAACGCCAATAGTTCAAACTCTCGCAAATGCGAGACCTATTGCATTGCAAGTGCTTGTTTATCAATGTGTTCCCTACCATCCTTTCTCTATATCATTAGGTTTTAATGTGTGGTATTCGGTTGAAGTGCACTTTTCATTAATTGATTTTAAAAGGTTTGGTAGGCAGCTATCTGTTAGTGTCCACTACTTTGACATAATAAAGCAGTCGACTGCACCATCTTTCCGTGTTACTATTTTCATGATTAAAATAATCCAGTGGGTGTCCCCCTTTCATTTAAGGGACTGCAACTGTCTCCAGAGCTATTTTTAGGGCTGGCTTGACAGCACTGCTGTCAGCAAGACAGACTGTTAATCATTCTGTAAAATATGCATAGACTGGACGTTGGTCTACTCTGACGATTATTACTATCTCACTTTAAGCTATCAGCTTTTCAGTTTATTGCTCTGCCTACTATTATGCTTACATGCACTGACACATTAAAGCCATAACTATTGGCCATCAGCAATACCTTTATCACCACCATTGCTACCACTACCATTTCCACCACCATTAACAACCTTACCAACACCTCAACTGCCACTATCATGTCATGCTTTGTGGACCAAGGTCACCTGTGCTAACAGCACAGGCGAGGAGATGCGTTCTGAAAAACATCAAGGGTACCCATTTCTTCCGAATCAGGAGGGTTCAGCTAAGCACAAACAGTGTAAGAGCCACCCGGTGTGAGGCTTCGCATTTGCGATGGGCACTCTAATTGAGAAACATGGTTAGATCCATGACAGTGACTCCACAGACACCACAGAACTCTCAGTACACTGGTGGCAGCCATCTTGGATTTATGGGTTATAAGTTCTGCATGTTTTAGAGCATTCTTTGTTAGGAAATCAAGATAATTAGTTGCTGCAGCTGGATTTCTGTCCAAAATTTGAATACAAGTTCAACGCCTGGGGTTATCAAAGTCTTTCATATTCAGAGATTTATTCTGGGACAGCATTGCATTCAAGTATTTTGACTTTGATATATTGAACATTGGGTTTTTTTTGGAGCCATCCTTCTCCTAAGATTTGAACTGTAATCTGCCCTGTTTACTCAAAAAGAGTAGCAAGAAGGACCCTCATTTGTACAGACTAGTTTATGTTTACCTTGGTCACAATTTGGCATAAAGGTATTGTCAAGTGATTGCGTGCTGTTACATGGAAGATTCATTACTAATGTTCACTCCTTATGTTATTGCTGATATACTTGTTTTATAAGAAGCATTCAAAGCAAAGATTTACTTTTCAAACCACTTAACCCCTTCGCTGCTAGGCCTTTTCCCCCCCTGTGCTAAGCCTTTTTTTGGCTATTTGGGGTAGTTCGCGCTTAGGCCCCTGTAACTTTTTGACCACATAAGGTATCCACGCCAAATGTGCGTCCTTTTTTTCCAACATCATGGGGATTCTAAAGGTACCCAGGGTTTGTGGATTCCCCTGGAGGGGACCCAAAAATTAGCCAAAATACAGCTAAATTTTGTTTTTTTTTGGAAAAAAGGGCTCCAGATGAAAGCGTCTGGTGTTTTTCCCTGCAAATGGTATCAAAAAAAGGGTTGTGGTGCTGAAATTACCATCTTCTAAGCTTTCAGGGACAAGCAGACTTTTGTCAGAAAACCAACATTTTTTACACAGTTTTGGCATTTTTCTGGGACATAGCCTATTTTTGCTATTTTTTGTGCTTTCAACCTCCTTCCAGTTAATGGTAGAAATGGGTATGAAAGCAATAATGGATCCTGGAACGCTATACATTTTAGAAAAGTAGACAAAATTCTGAATTCAGCAAGGGGTCATTTGTGTAGATCCTTCAAGGTTTCTTTATAGAAACTAACAGTTAAATATAGGAAAAATTGAAAATTAGTTGAAAAAAACAGCCGTTTGTGTCAACGTTTTCACCTGTAACTTTTTCTAATTATGACAGCTAATTGAAAGCAATATACCGTTACATCTGCTGGACCTTTCTGGTTGTGGGGATATATAGGACTGGTAGGTTCACAAAGAACCCGACGAACCCAGAGCCAATAACTGAGCAGTGACTTGCAATGATTTTTTATTATATACCGGGTATATAGCAATTAATCTGTGAAAATGTATACATGGAAAAATCGGTATGAAAGACACCTATGTATTTCTGAAATGGGAACAAAATATAGAGTTTATAAACAGTAGATATTTGCACATTTCCGAAATTGGGAATACCCATACTAGCATGAGAATTATAGACATTTTTCAAAACGACTTCTTTTTTACACATTGTCTTTCATTTGGAAGGCAGAAATGCATCGAAAGTCAATAGGTAATAACAGTTGCTCTACAATTCTGTGTTAGCCTAAGTCTCCCGATAAAAATAGTACCTCACTTGTGTGGGTAGGCTTAGTGCCCACGACAGGAAACGGCTCAAAATGTAACGTGGACACACCACATTTTCACAATGAAAAATTACCCCTTTTTTGCAAAGTGCCTAGCTGTCGTTTTTGAACCCTAGCTCTGCCGGCACCTAGGGAAACCTAGCAAACCTATACATTTTTGAAAACTAGACATCCAGGGGAATCCAGGATGGGGTGACTTGACTGGCTCTCACCAGGTTCTGTTACCCAGAATCCCTTGCAAACCTAAAATATTGTCAAAAAAACCACATTTTCCTCACATTTCTGTGGTGCAACGTTCTGGAATCTGCGTGGATCTACAAACTTCCACCCACTCCGCGTTCCCCAAAGTCTTCCAAGAAAAATGGTACCTCACTTGTGTGGGTAGGCCTAGTGCCCGCGACAGGAAACGGCCCAAAACGCAAGGTGGACACACCACATTTTCACAGTGAAAAATGACCCTTTTTTTGCAAAGTGCCTAGCTGTAGTTTTTTAACCCTAGCTCCGCCAGCACCTAGGGAAACCTAGCAAACCTATACATTTTTTAAAACTAGACACCCAGGGGAATCCAGGATGGGGTGACTTGACTGGCTCTCACCAGGTTCTGTGACCCAGAATCCCTTGCAAACCTAAACAATTGTAAAAAAAAACACATTTTCCTCACATTTCTGTGATGCAAAGTTCTGGAATCTGCGTGGATCCACAAAATTCTACCACCCCGCGTTCCCCAAAGTCTTCCAAGAAAAATGGTACCTCACTTGTGTGGGTAGGCCTAGTTCCCGCGACAGGAAACAGCCCAAAACGCAACGCGGACATACCACATTTTCACAGTGAAAAATGACCCTTTTTTTGCAAAGTGCCTAGCTGTAGTTTTTGAACACTAGCTCCGCCGGCACCTAGAGAAACCTAGCAAACCTATACATTTTTGAAAACTAGACACCCAGGGGAATCCAGGATGGGGTGACTTGACTGGCTCTCACCGGGTTCTGTTACCCAGAATCCCTTGCAAACCTAAGAAATTGTCAAAAAAAACACATTTTCCTCACATTTCTGTAGTGCAAAGTTCTGGAATCTGCATGGATCCACAAAATTCCACCCACCCCGCGTTCCCCAAAGTCTTCTAAGAAAAATGGTACCTCACTTGTGTGGGTAGGCCTAGTGCCCGTGACAGGAAATAGCCCAAACCGCAAGGTGGACACACCCCATTTTCACAGTGAAAAATGACCCTTTTTTTGCAAAGTGCCTAGCTGTAGTTTTTGAACTCTAGCTCCGCCGGCCCCTAGGGAAACCTATACATTTTTGAAAACTAGACACCCAGGGGAATCCAGGATGGGGTGACTTGACTGGCTCTCACCAGGTTCTGTTACCCAGAATCCCTTGCAAACCTAACAAACTGTCAAAAAAACCACATTTTCCTCACATTTCTGTGGTGCAAAGTTCTGGAATCTGCGTGGATCCACAAAATTCCACCCACCCCGCGTTCCCCAAAGTCTTCCAAGAAAAATGGTACCTCACTTGTGTGGGTAGGCCTAGTGCCCGCGACAGGAAACAGCCCAAAACGCAAGGTGGACACACCACATTTTCACAGTGAAAAATGACCCTTTTTTTGCAAAGTGCCTAGCTGTAGTTTTTGAACCCTAGCTCCGCCGGCACGTAGGGAAACCTAGCAAACCTATACATTTTTTAATACTAGACACCCAAGGGAATCCAGGATGGGGTGACTTGACTGGCTCTCACCAGGTTCTGTTACCCAGAATCCGTTGCAAACCTAAACAATTGTCAAAAAAACCACATTTTCCTCACATTTCTGTGGTGCAAAGTTCTGGAATCTGCGTGGATCCACAAAATTCCACCCACCCCACGTTCCCCAAAGTCTTCTGAGAACAATGGTACCTCACTTGTGTGGGTAGGCCTAGTTCCCGCGACAGGAAACGGCCCAAAACGCAACGAGGACACACCACATTTTCATAGTGAAAAATGACCCTTTTTTTGCAAAGTGCCTAGCTGTAGTTTTTGAACCCTAGCTCCGCCGGCACCTAGGGAAACCTAGCAAACCTATACATTTTTGAAAACTAGACACCCAGGGAAATCCAGGATGGGGTGACTTGACTGGCTCTCACAAGGTTCTGTTACCCAGAATCCCTTGCAAACATAACAAATTGTCAAAAAAAACACATTTTCCTCACATTTCTGTGGTGCAAAGTTCTGGAATCTGCGTGGATCCACAAAATTCCACCCACCCCGCGTTCCCCAAAGTCTTCCGAGAAAAATGGTACCTCACTTGTGTGGGTAGGTCTAGTTCCCGCGACAGGAAACGGCCCAAAATGCAACGCGGACACACCTCATTTTCACAGTGAAAAATGACCATTTTTTTTGCAAAGTGCCTAGCTGTAGTTTTTGAACCCTAGCTCCGCTGGCACCTAGGGAAACCTAGCAAACCTATACATTTTTGAAAACTAGACACCCAGGGGAATCCAGGATGGGGTGACTTGACTGGCTCTCACCAGGTTCTGTTACCCAGAATCCCTTGCAAACCTAAAATATTGTCAAAAAAAACACATTTTCCTCACATTTCTGTGGTGCAAAGTTCTGGAATCTGCGTGGATCCACAAAATTCCACCCACCCCGCGTTCCTCAAAGTCTTCCAAGAAAAATGGTTCCTCACTTATGTGGGTAGGCCTAGTGCCCGCGACAGGAAACGGCCCAAAACGCAAGGTGGACACACCACATTTTCACAGTGAAAAATGACCCTTTTTTTGCAAAGTGCCTAGCTGTAGTTTTTGAACTCTTGCTCCTCCGGTACCTAGGGAAACCTAGCAAACCTATACATTTTTGAAAACTAGACACCCAGGGGAATCCAGGATGGGGTGACTTGACTGGCTCTCACCAGGTTCTGTTACCCAGAATCCCTTGCAAACCTAACAAATTGTCAAAAAACCACATTTTCCTCACATTTCTGTGGTGCAAAGTTCTGGAATCTGCGTGGATCCACAAAATTCCACCCACCCCGCGTTCCCCAAAGTCTTCCGAGAAAAATGGTACCTCCCTTGTGTGGGTAGGCCTAGTGCCCGCGACAGGAAACGGGGCAAAACGCAAGGTGGACACACCACATTTTCACTGTGAAAAATGACCCTGTTTTTGCAAAGTGCCTAGCTGTAGTTTTTTAACCCTAGCTCCACCGGCACCTAGGGAAACCTAGAAAACCTATACATTTTTGAAAACTAGACACCCAGGGGAATCCAGGATGGGGTGACTTGACTGGCTCTCACCGGGTTCTGTTACCCAGAATCCCTTGCAAACCTAAGAAATTGTCAAACAAAACACATTTTCCTCACATTTCTGTAGTGCAAAGTTCTGGAATCTGCGTGGATTCACAAAATTCCACCCACCCCGCGTTCCCCAAAGTCTTCTGAGAAAAACGGTACCTCACTTGTGTGGGTAGGCCTAGTGCCCGCGACAGTAAACGGCTCAAAACGCAAGGTGGACACACCACATTTTCACAGTGAAAAATGACCCTTTTTTTGCAAACTGCCTAGCTGTAGTTTTTTAACCCTAGCTCTGCCGGCACCTAGGGAAACCTAGCAAACCTATACTTTTTTGAAAACTAGACTCCCAGGGGAATCCAGGATGGGGTGACTTGACAGGCTCTCTCCAGGTTCTGTTACCCAGAATCCCTTGCAAACCTAAAAAATTGTAAAAAAAACCACATTTTCCTCACATTTCTGTGGTGCAAAGTTCTGGAATCTGCGTGGATCCACAAAATTCCACCCACCCCGCATCCCCCAAAGTCTTCCGAGAAAAATGGTACCTCACTTGTGTGGGTAGGCCTAGTGCCCGCGACAGGCAAGGGCCCAAAACGTATTGAGGCGACATCAAAATTGCCTATCACAAAAAGACCTGGTTTTGCAAGGGGGGGTCACCTGGGTTTTTGGCCCGGTGCTCGGCGGCCAGCTAGGGAAACCTACCAAACCCACACATTTCTGAAAACTAGACACCCGGGGATTCCAGGGAGGTATGGCTTGCGTGGATCCCCCAACATTTTCTTACCCAGAATCCCCTGCAAACCTCAAATTTAGCTGAACAAATCACTTTTTCCACACATTTTTGTGTGGGACAGTTTTGGCAGCACCGGTCTGACACAAATTTCCTACCACCCAGTGTTCCCCGGGTCTCCCAATAAAAATGGTGCCTCACTCGTGTGGGAGGCCCAAGTACTCGCGATAGGCAAGGGCCCAAAACGTAGTGAGGCGACATCGAAATTGCCTATCACAAAACAACCTGGTTTTGCAAGGGGGTCACCTGGGTTTGGCCCGTGCTTGGCGGCCAGCTAGGGAAACCTACCAACCCACACATTTCTGAAAATCTAGACACCGGGGATTCCAGGGAGGTGTGGCTTGCGTGAGTCCCCAACGTTTTCTTACCCAGAATCCCCTGTAAACCTCAAATTTAGCAGAAAAATCACTTTTTCCACACATTTTTGTGTGGGAAAGTTGTGGCATCACTGGGCTGACACAAATTTCCTACCACCCAGTGTTCCCCAGGTCTCCCGATAAAATGGTGCCTCACTGTGTGGGAGGCCCAAGTACCGCGACAGGCAAGGGCCCAAAACAGAGTGAGGCTGACATCAAAATTGCCTATCACAAAACAACCTGGTTTTGCAAGGGGGTCACCTGGGTTTTGGCCCGTGCTCGGCGGCCAGCTAGGAAACCTACCAAACCCACACATTTCTGAAAACTAGACACTCGGGATTCCAGGAGGTATGGCTTGTGTGGATCCCCCAACGTTTTCTTACCCAGAATCCTCTGCAAACCTCAAATTTAGCTGAACAAATCACTTTTTCCACACATTTTTGTGTGGGAAAGTTGTGGCATCACCGGGCTGACACAAATTTCCTACCACCCAGTGGTCCCCCAGGCCTCCCGATAAAAATGGTGCCTCCCTCGTGTGGGAGGCCCAAGTACCCGCGACAGGTAAGGGCCCAAACGTAGTGAGGCGACATCAAAATTGCCTATCACAAAACAACCTGGTTTTGCAAGGGGGTCACCTGGGTTTTGGCCCGTGCTTGGCGGCCAGCTAGGAAACCTACCAAACCCACACATTTCTGAAAACTAGACACTCGGGATCCCAGGGAGGTGTGGCTTGCGTGGAGCCCCAACGTTTTCTTACCCAGAATCCCTGCAAACCTCAAATTTAGCTGAACAAATCACTTTTTCCACACATTTTGTGTGGGAAAGTTGTGGCATCACCGGGCTGACACAAATTTCTACCACCCAGTGGTCCCCCAGGCCTCCCGATCAAAATGGTGCCTCCTCGTGTGGGAGGCCCAAGTACCCGCGACAGGTAAGGGCCCAAAACGTAGTGAGGCGACATCAAAATTGCCTATCACAAAACAACCTGGTTTTGCAAGGGGGTCACCTGGTTTGGCCCCGTGCTTGGCGGCCAGCTAGGGAAACCCACTAAACCCACACATTTCTGAAAACTAGACACCTGGGGATCCCAGGGAGGTGTGGCTTGCGTGGAGCCTCAACGCTTTCTTACCCAGAATCCCTGCAAACCTCAAATTTAGCTGAAAAATCACTTTTCCACACATTTTTGTGTGGGAAGTTGTGGCATCACTGGGCTGACACAAATTTCCTACCACCCAGTGTTCCCCCGGGTCTCCCGATAAAAATGGTGCCTCACTCGTGTGGGAGGCCCAAGTACCCGCGACAGGCATGGGACCAAAACATTTTGTGATGCAACATCAACATTGCCTATCACAAAATGTTTTGGACCCTTGCCTGTTGCGGGTACTTGTGCCTCCCACACGAGTGAGGCACCATTTTTATCAGGAGACCCGGGGGAACACTGGGTCTTAGGAAATTTGTGTCAGCCTGGTGATGCCACAACTTTTCCACACAAAAATGTGTGGAAAAAGTGATTTTTTCAGCTAAATTTGAGGTTTGCAGGGGATTTTGGGTAAGAAAACGTTGGGGGATCCATGCAAGCCATACCTCCCTGGAATACCCCGGGTGTCTAGTTTTCAGAAATGTGTGGGTTTGGTAGGTTTCCCTAGCTGGCCGTCGAGCACGGGGCCAAAAACCCAGGTGACCCCCCTTGCAAAACCAGGTTGTTTTGTGATAGGCAATTTTGATGTCGCCTCACTAAGTTTTGGGCCCTTGCCTGTTGCGGGTACTTGGGCCTCCCACATGAGTGAGGCACCATTTTCATAGGGAGACCCGGGGGAACACTGGGTGGTAGGAAATTTGTGTCAGCCCGGTGATGCCACAACTTTCCCACACAAAAATGTGTGGAAAAAGTGATTTTTTCAGCTAAATTTGAGGTTTGCAGGGGATTCTGGGTAAGAAAACGTTGGGGAATCCACGCAAGCCATACCTCCCTGGAATCCCCTGGGTGTCTATTTTTCAGAAATGTGTGGGTTTGGTTGGTTTCCCTAGCTGGCCGCCGAGCACGGGGCCAAAAACCCAGGTGACCCCCCTTGCAAAACCAGGTTGTTTTGTGATAGGCAATTTTGATGTCGCCTCACTATGTTTTGGGCCCTTGCCTGGCGCGGGTACTTGGGCCTCCCACACGAGTGAGGCACCATTTTTATTGGGAGACCCGGGGGAACACTGGGTGGTAGGAAATTTGTGTCAGCCCGGTGATGCCACAACTTTCCCACACAAAAATGTGTGGAAAAAGTGATTTTTTCAGCTAAATTTGAGGTTTGCAGGGGATTCTGGGTAAGAAAACGTTAGGGGATCCACGCAAGCCACACCTCCCTGGAATCCCCTGCGTGTCTAGTTTTCAGAAATGTGTGGGTTTGGTAGGTTTCCCTAGCTGGCCGCCGAGCACGGGGCCAAAAACCCAGGTGACCCCTCTTGCAAAACCAGATTGTTTTGTGATAGGCAATTTTGATGTCGCCTCACTACGTTTTGGGACCTTGCCTGTCGCGGGTACTTGGGCCTCCTACACGAGTGAGGCACTGTTTTTATAGGGAGACCCGGGGGAACACTGGGTGGTAGGAAATTTGTGTCAGACCGGTGATGCCACAACTTTCCCACACAAAAATGTGTGGAAAAAGTTATTTTTTCAGCTAAATTTGAGGTTTGCAGGGGATTCTGGGTAAGAAAACGTTGGGGGATCCATGCAAGCCACACCTCCCTGGAATCCCCCGGGTGTCTAGTTTTCAGAAATGTGTGGGTTTGGTAGGTTTCCCTAGCTGGCCGCCGAGCACGGGACCAAAAACACAGGTGACCCCCCTTGCAAAACCAAGTTGTTTTGTGATAGGCAATTTTGATGTCGCCTCGCTACGTTTTGGGCCCTTGCCTGTCGCGGGTACTTGGGCCTCCCACGCGAGTGAGGTACCATTTCTATTGGGATACTTGGAGAAAGGCGGGGGGTAGGAAATTTGTTGTTTCTTTCTGCAGCGTGAAAATTTTGGCACAATAATGCAAGGAAAATGTGACAGACATTTTGAGGTTTGCAGGACATTGTGGGTAAGATAATGTGTTGTTATCCACAAGCGAGACATCACCATGTACTCCCATGGGTGTTTAGTTTACGACAATATCTACAGTTGGTAGGTTATTTTTAGATGGAATGTACACCTTGGCAGAGAGACTAAAAAGACAAAGATTACTGCACAGCCATCTATTCCTCAAGCACACACACATACTGGTTGGATTTGGCACGAGGGCGAGTGATGGTTCAGTATATAAAATTTTATTAACAAGAGATTTCACAAAAATGAAATGCACTGTCAATAATTAAAAGGACAAAAGACTGAACCAATGACTCGCAGCTCGTGAGCTGTAAAGCCACGGCAAGGCCCCAACCGCTTTACAGGCCATTCACACACCTTTCATACGTGATACACACAAGACCATTCACACCACCAGGCACGAAACCAACACATTACAACATTCACAAAAAGGGACAAGGTACACCCTGCTTGAGAAAGACAGAAAAGACAAATATTTCTGCACAACCACCTATTCTTCAAGCACACAGACATACTGGTTGGATTTGGCACGAGGGTGAGTGATGGTTCAGTATATACAGTTGTATTAACCAGAGATTTCACAAAAATGAAATGCACTGTTAATAATTGAAAGGACGAGAAACTGAACCATTGACTCACAGCTCGTGAGCTGTAAAGCCACGACAAGGCACCAACCGCTTTACAGGCAATTCATACACCTTTCATACGTGTGACACATACAAAACCATTCACACCGCCAGCCGCGGGCCCAGCACATTACAACAGTCACACCAGCAGACAGCGCCATTCAAGGGCCCATCACTTTCACACGCCCACATTCCTGACACAGCAACCACACCACCTCACGGATTGCATGGAGTGGCGTTTAGCTAGCAGTGTGTGTAGTGACCAGCAGCAAGTCACTACTCACACACCGCCAGCCAAGCGCCAATCCACGCACACCGCCAGCCAAGCGCCAATCCACGCACACCTCCAGCCAAGCGCCAGTCCACTCACACCGCCAGCCAAGCGCCAATCCACGCACACCACCAGCCAAGCGCCAATCCACACACACCGCCAGCCAAGCGCCAATCCACGCACACCGCCAGCCAAGCGCCAGTCCACTCACCGCCAGCCAAGCTCCAGTCCACTCACCGCCAGCCAAGTGCCAGTCCACGCTCATCAGTCCACGCACACCGCCAGCCAAGCGCCAGTCCACGCACACCGTCATAAATTTTTTTAAACAAGAAAGAAAACACAAACCAATTGCAACTAAATACAAAACTATAACTACAAAAACAACAGCAGTAACTAAAGACATCATTCTATTGCCAAACGTTAGACTGAACAACTATTTAAAACCATACAGACCAGGCAGTACACTATTAGACTCATGGTTGCTCCCAAACACTCTTTTGAGTGTGATACAATCTGAAACATGTGGGCACACACAGCCCAGGATTAGAAGGACAATCGGCACAGTGCATACGACTCTCCATCCGCACACCTCTTCGCAAGCAGACTCTACATCTCTTACAGGGATTGTTTTTTTTGGGCGTGGGAGGAATTAAATCAGGAAAGTGGCGATCTTTTAATCTAGCCACATCCTCCACCACTCCAAATCTAGGAACACTTGCCTGTTCCACAACAACAAGGCTGCCTATCACAGACTCCTGAAACTGAACAAAAGTCAACTTTGACGCAGGAGAACACTCCTTGTACACAACAAAAGCATTGAAAGTTGCTAAATTGAAGAGATGGATGGCCAACTTCTTATACCAAATGTAAGCCTTACGAATAGCAGTGTAAGGTTCCAACCTCTGATCTACTCTATCAACACCACCCATGTGCTTATTGTAGTCTAAAATGCACACAGGTTTGCGCACTTCAGCAATCTGACCCCAAACAGTCACAGGTGAAGTACTCTCATCATGGATGGTAGTCAATCAATCCCTCCTGTCCACAAATTTCACAGCTAGTAGTTCATCACTACGCAAGGAACTGCACTGTCCCCTCTGAAGTTTTTTGCAAACAAGCTCTTTTGGATAACCTTTACGGTTAGAGCGGATTGTGCCACAAGCAAAAGTGTCCACCTTGAACAATTCCTTAAACAATTGCACAGCAGTGTAAAAGTTATCAAGGTACAAATGGTGGCCTCTGTTAAACAGTCCTCTAGCAAGATCCCACACAATTTTCTCTGAGACTCCAAAAGGGGACGGACAACCAGGTGGGTCAATAGTGGAATCCCTACCAATGTACACACGGAAATTAAAAACATATCCTGGCCTACTCTCAGACAACATATACAGCTTAATTCCATAACGTGCCCTCTTGCTAGGAATGTACTGCCTAAAAACCAAACGGCCCTTGAACAGGACCAAAGACTCATCAATAGATATTTCTTTCCCTGGAGTACAGATCTCTGAAAATCGATCTACAAAGTGATCAAGAACAGGCCGAATCTTAAAAAGACGGTCACAGTCAGGGTTATCTCGTGGCAACGCCAAACCATTATCAACAAAATGCAGCATCCGAAGCAAAAGTAAATACCGATCACGAGTCATAATTGCAGGAAATATGGCCGTTGCCATCAAGGGACTGGTAGACCAATATGAAGCCATGGACGGCTTCCTTATCAAGCCCATCAATAAAGTCAAACCCAAAAACTTCTTCATCTCTTCCAGATTTGTGGGAGTCCACCGGGTAGCTCTAGAGTAGGGCCTAAGTCTGGCACTGTTGTCCCTCAAAAACTGTTCAGCATACAAATTAGTCTGCTCAACAATCTCACCCAAAAATACATCATCCATAAACAACTGAAAAAACTGTATAGGCAAAAAAAATTCACAATCCACTCTACACCCTTCATCACCACTAAAGACAGGCAACACCGGCTGCACCATGTTTGGATCAACCCAGAGTCCAGCACTTCCAATGGGAAGCCTTAAAGCCCCAGGCTGCAATCCAGATTCCTCCTGCACCATCGGCACAGCAGTGTCCTCCTCTAAAACAGGCACTTCATCCGCACTGAGAGTAGCTTCATACGCACTGAGAGTAGCTTCATCATCCGATGATTCCATGTGGAGAGAAAACTCACTGCCTGAATCTTCCCCTCCCTCCTCTCCCTCAGACGCACTGTCAGTCTCATAATCCTGCTCAGAGGAAGATTCAAGAAGCATACCAACCACCTGCTGAGCAGTCATTCTACGGCTAGCCATAATGCTTACTAATAAAGGTAAATTGTCAAACAAGTCAACAACAACAAACCCTTTGTAAAAAACTGAAATAAACAAAAAGTAGCTTTAGCACAAAGACCTATATACTCCAACACTATACCACTCACTTGCCAGAAGCAGCTAGACTCACCACCACCTACTCTGCACAGACACAGTAAGGATCAAGAATATCCCACTAAAAAAGAAAAAGAAAAGAAAATTACACATAAGACAATGCAAAACACATCACAAAGAATTTCATGCTCAGAACACTAACAAATATGCTGCCACTTACAAAAAAATTCATTCATGCATGACAATAATACTCATTTGGAGTAAACACAACAAAAATGTTTTTCTTACCAAATAAATGCAATTACGCAAAACTGCAGAACAACCACTGCCGAAACCGCAAACAAGAATCAAAAGCGTAACACTAGAATAAAAAGGAGAAAAAACATTACAATCACATATGCAAATAATGCACCAGTCTACACACAATCCACCAACCAAGCTAAGGGGTAGGTGGGCCTAACAGTATAAATAAAATATTCACCCCCGTAAAAGGGGAGCAACCCTTGCCCAAGAGGCCACTCCCCAACACCAAAATTTTAAAAACCCTGGCGTCTAGTGGCTTCTGCCCCCCTTGGGGGCAGATGGGCATAAAAACATACTGCTGATCTGCCACCCAAAGAGGGCAGAAGTGGCCCCAATCATTCTCCCATAAAGGGGAGCGACCCTGGCCCAAGGGGCCGCTCCCCAACATAACAAAAAACAATCCCTGGTGGCCTAGTGGCCATATAAAAAACAAATCCGCCGATCTGCCCCGCAACGGCCAAATTAATGCTCCCCAAAGGGGAGCGACCCTTGCCCAAGGGGCCACTCCCCACAAATAAATCCCTGGTGGTCTAGTGGGCCCAATTTTAAAAAAAATGGCAAGATCTGCCCCCCCAGGGGGGCAGACAGCCAAAAACATTGCCCCCATAGGGGAGCGACCCTTGCTCAAGGGGCCACTCCCCACAAATTAATCCCTGGTGGTCTAGTGGGCCACTAAATAAAAAATGGGGAGATCTGCCCCCCTAGGGGGGGAACAGACAGCCAAAAACATTGCCCCCAAGGGGGAGCGACCCTTGCCCAAGGGGCCACTCCCCACAAATTAATCACTGGTGGTCTAGTGGGCAACTACATAAAAAGAAATGGCGAGATCTGCCCCCCTAGGTGGACGCAGACAGCCAAAAACATTGCCCCCAAGGGGAGTGACCCTTGCCCAAGGGGCCACTCCCACAAAATAATCCCTGGTGGTCTAGTGGGCCACTAAATAAATAAATATGGCGAGATCTGCCCCCCCCAGGGGGCAGACAGCCAAAAACAATGCCCCCAAGGGGAGCAACCCTTGCCCAAGGGGCCACTCCCCATAAATATATCCCTGGTGGTCTAGTGGGCCACTTTAATTTTAAAAAAATGTTGCCATCTGCCCCCTAAGGGGGCAGACACAGCCAAAAGAAATTGCCCCCAAACAGGGGAGCGACCCTTGCCCAAGGGGACGCTCCCCACAAACAGGTAATCAGTTTCAATAAAAAAAAAAAAATCCCTGGTGTCTAGTGGGCATTCCTGCTGCACGATCGCACGATCGTGCAGCAGGAATGCTCAAAAGAGGCATCAGGGGAAAGGAAAACCCTTTCCTTTCCCCTGATGCCTCTTTTTTAAAATCCCCCCCTCCCACGAGGAGAAACTCACCTCTCCTTTCTCCAACGCGCTGGAAGCAAATGGCTTCCAGCGCGTTGGGAATCTCTCAATGATGCGGAAGGGGGGCGGGGGAGGCAGGGGAAGGGCTTCCCCTGCCAATCCCCGGTGGGGGCACGTAGATGGGCGGCCCACAGGGGAGCGCCAGCGCTTCCCCCATGGGTGGGTGCTAGGACGGCCGGGAGCCGTCCTGAGCACACACCCACCGTGGCTCAGGACGGCTCCCGGCCGTCCTGAGCACGGAAGGGGTTAAGGTAGTTATCGACATAGACACAAGCATTGAAATTTAGATGTATTAATTCCAATGGGGCAGGTTTTGTTTAAATGATATTTAGGATGAGATGTTTATGTCAGACAATATTCTGACTATGTTGTTTTGGTATCATGGCTCATGAACTCTTGATGCTAAATCTCACAGCAAAAAAACGAACGAGTCTTGAGGATACCAAAAAGGAAGAACTGTAGAGTACGTTGGCCTTGTTCCAACCTTCTTTCGGTAATACACTGTGTCGCATATTTAGTCATATGTAAATTACTTTTTATTTATTTAGCTTTTTGTAATGCTCATACCACTGTGGTAATATCACAGCATGCAGGAATGGGCACATATCTTCACATAGAAAAAGCCCCAAAAGCTATTTTCACTGTAGCAAACCTGGTTGCTTCATAGGAAAACAGTGGGATTCAATATTACATTTAATAATGCTATCGCCAGGTAGGAAAATTCCATCCTTGGAATCTTTGTAATATTTATTAAAAAAGCCAATTTAGTGGTGGTCAGATTTTTACTAAATATTAAGGAAAATGCACTTTTAGAAAGTTACCTTTTCCCTGCCTCCAGCTGTTCTCTTGAGTCCTCAGCCTTGAATGAGGTGTGAAAACTGCTCTCAGAGCAGGAAACAAAGGCTTGGGTGTGGGAAAGTGTTTCTGTTTCTCTGCCAGAATGACCATTTGGGAATGCCCAGGAACTTGAGTAACTTTAAAGAGGCCTCCACTGTCACAGGCAAATGTTAGCTTACAACTGGTCCAGCCCTTCCTTTGTTCCCCCAGTCAGACAGGCTCCAATGATCATGTGGAGGAAGCTGCCCCGGAACTGGTTTTCCCTGGCCATGCCTCTGGGGTGGGTACACAAGTCTGGCACAAAGGGGAGAAGGTTTTCACCATCTTGGATTTAGCCAGAGCGGGTCCTATGAGATTGTCTGCAGTAGGGCACACAGGAACTGCTGCAAATATCGGTAAGATTACCCCTGGGAACCTTTTCCCTAATGATTAGGGTGGCCAAGATTCACCCCCACCCACAGGCTAGTGCCAGGCATACATTTGGCACCCCTGAGCAACCTCTTCAGAACACTCTGGACCTGTGGAAGAACAGAAGAAGGACTGCACCTGTTGTTTGAGACCCGTGAGGAGACCTGAAGGTCTTCGCCTGCTCTCACTTGTACCCAGGACAAAGAAGTGGACTACAAGAGTGAGTGGGCTTACCTCCTGTTGATGACCAGTTCCAAACCGGCCTGCCCGGGCTCCTACGGATGACTTTTGCTGAAATTAGTCTTGTTCATTAGCTGTTCATGAGGTCCTGGGACCCTTGGCTATGTCAAAGTGTACTCCTCCTAACATACTGAAAACCCTATGACTCTGAAACACTTTGCCTCCAAAGTTCCCCTGTGGACTGAAACAAACTTGCCAAGTTGATCCAACCAAGGTGCGTTGCTTGTGTGCTGGAAATTCAGGATTCTCTCACTCACAGCTTTTCTGCAGAAGCAAATCTGTTTCACTGGGACCTCGCTGAGAAGGTATCTGGCCTTGTGGAGCTCTCTTCAGTTACAGCCTGCAGCCTTGCCCTGCTGGAGGAATTCTGAACGTAGGAAACCTGACCGAGCAAGGGGACAAAAGTATTCGGCTGGCAAGAGGACTTCCCTGGGCTCTAATTTCACATTTTCCCACTCTGATCTCCCACCTAGACCAATGGCTTTGCCAGCACCTCGTCCAGGGCTTATCCAACACCGTGGAGCCCGTCTCAGATACAGCCTGCTGCCTCACCCTGCTTAAGAACTTTTTCTTACAGGAAAAAAGATTAAATACCAAGGGGAAACCTCCGACCAAGTCATACCTGGTTGGTGTTACCACGCCGTGTTCCATTGCGGTCAGTCTCAAATCGTGTCTAGGTCGACCAGTTGGCCTGTGGTTGACGCTGAAAGCTTTTTGCCGCTATTTTTATTTAAAACTTTCAAAATTCTCGGGTCTCCTTGTTTGATTTTTGTTGTTTTGTTGTCATTTTGTTCATTAGATTATTCTCAATTTGTATAAATTGGAGTGTTTTTTGTTGTTGTAACGAAATGCCTCTTTTTGCATGATCACCCACAAGTTTTTCGACTGATGCTGCTGGTTTTTCGACTCTGATGGTTCACTGAATCCTGCCAAAGAGGCCTCAGGGTCAGTGCTCTGACCTTTAAAATGTGTATGTGGAAGGGGCATGGCCAACCACCATGGCCGTGTGGACATGATCCACTTTGGCTCTGCTATATTCCAACGACAATTCAAGGCGATTGGCACACTTTTCACAATCTTGTCAGATCCACAGCATGCCTGTATGGTGTAGACGATGGAAGTGCTGCAGGTGCTGCCATTTTTTGTGGAGGGGCTCAGAGAGTGGGAGAGTCAGCGGCAGCCGAGGATGGCTGCAGGTCACGTGGCAACCGGGAGAACAGCGCTGTTACCTGGCTTCATCACAGTGCCCATTCTCTGGCTCCTGGGGCTTGGGCGGGCCCCCTCCAATGAGGTGCCAGTGACTGAGGTGAGGGACAACGACACTATGGAGATTCACTGGCCTAACCCCAAGGTGGCGGCTGACAGTTGACTGCATTGTGCGTGGGGTGGCCGAGGCGCGTCGCTGCTACCTGGCACCATCATGGGGGCCGTTGTCCCACTCCCAGGGCCTGGAGCTGGGGCCCCCCTTTTGAGGTGACTGTAACTGCAGTGAGGGGTATAGAAATTTTGGCAGTGGCCCGGAGATCTGCTGCGTGCCTCATTCCTGACCCCAAGATGGCGGTGACAGCGACCCGCAAGTAAGTCTGAAGGGCCTTCATGAGGATCCGACTGCTGGAGAGAGGTATTGAGGCCAAGAGGAGAGGCTGGCCATTTTCCTTGCACACCCGCTGCAACCAGGAACGGCCCCCATTTTGAGTAGTCTTGCTCCCTGTTCCGAGCCTGTATTACCCCGCCCTGCTTACACCGACACAGATCTGCTATGTCAGAGGCCCCGGCCCCATCGCAGAGACTTTTCATTTTGAGGTCTGGGCAATAGCGGCCAACTTGTGTTTCTATAAAGTATAAGAGAGAGCGGGGGCGTGGCTTGGCATCATGGCCGCGTAGACGGACTTTGAGAGAGCTCCGTGCGGCTGCCCGATATAGATTAAGATCCTGAGGTATCCTAGCTTCCAAAAGTAAGGGAATTGCTCCCCAGGGACCCGTGAGATCGTCTGCTGTCGGATGAGGGCTGAAAGGACCCGTGTACCCCGGGGCGGTGAACGCGGAGTTCAGGCCCGGGTGACCGACTGGCGCCATCTTGGGAGTGGCCTGAGGAGGACCGCGCAGAGGCGCTGGACCTAACAGCTCTCATAGGCCCCACCGCGGGTGGAATAACCATGCTGCGGCCCCTGGGGGAAAGGCGCTGCCTACTCTGAGGGAAAGGAGGTGCCGGACACTCCCGCGCCGGTTGCGACGGAGGCTGGCTCCGGGACGGGCAGACTCAGAACGGTAAAGTGCTCGGAGAGTGGAGCTGGTCCCGGGAGCTGGATGAACCCCTGCTGGGGTGGAATCGCGATCTAACCCCCACAGCGGAGGTCGAACTAAGGCAGGACCGGTGGGAGCGTGACGGACGAACGCGCTCAGAAACGCACCCTGTGGGCCCAAGATACAGTGACGCATGACTGGAGCAGTTGCTGGGGACGATTCAAATGAGCGTGGCCGGTGCTGCCTAATCAATGGGCCGGCCGATGGTAGTGCACCCCAGTGGATAAGTGTGGCCTGGACTGGAGACCCTCCTCCCTTGATCGCGAGGTAAGGCTGGCGAACCCTGGAAGAGTGGGATCGCAGGGCAATGCCTGGCTGTATTGCTGTGGTGGCTGGGAGGAGGGCAGCCTGAGTCCTGTGGTGTCTGGAGGTGTCTGGTGGAGGAGGGCCTGTGCAGAGGGAGAGACAACTCGGGCCCCCCCCCCTGCAGCTTGGGCGCGTGAGGAGAGATCCAAAGGGGGTCCCCCCTGGGAAGCCTTATATAAGTGGTTGCTGGTGGACTGATTGGACTCGCCACCTTGGATGACAGCGGAGCAGTGAGGTGGCTGGGAGGTTCTCACTCCAGAGCCGAGGAATAGTAGAACTGTCCGCATTAGAACTGGAATCCTGCATATTCGTGTTAGAAGTGGGGCACTTCATGTGAGAAAGTGCAGGACCCTTGGTGGGGTTTGAACCAGTGGGAAGAGATGCAGACTGGCTGCACCTCCCGTGGAGAAGGACCATATAGATAAACTCGCTGCAACTTGTGGAACAGTATGGGGAAAGATAAAACAGCAAAACCGGAATCCAACAAGATATCAAACTATGCCCAGCCCATATCCCACGGTCCGGAGAACGGGAGTGAGGACCACATAATGGAAAAGGGAACACTGGAAGAGGCCGCCGAGTCGCACCAACAATGATGTATGTTATCCGGGCCGTCCAATCCACTAGAGACGATATGATCAAAAAGATTGATGCTGTGGCCAAAGACGTTAATCTACTGAGGTGCGATCACAGGAAAGTCTCTGACAGAGTGACGACCACTGAGAAAGACACTGAGGCCCTCAAGGAAGAGGTCAAGAAACTTAGTGAGACAGTGGTGGAGCTGAAGCGACAGGTGATCAAGCTCGATGACCGGGCGGAGGACTCAGAAGGTCGCTCTAGGAGGGGTAACCTAAGATTTGTGGGGTTTCCAGAGAGGGCGGAAGGGCTGGATGTGGGTTTGTTCTTGGAAGACTGGATAACTCGGGAAATGGCTGCCAAACACCTGTCGACGTTCTTTAGTGTGGAGCGGGCACACAGAGCTTTGGTTGCCCCCCTAGGCCTGGAGCGCCTCCTCGTGCCATAATTGCAAATTTATTTAACTTCCGGGATAGGGATATTTTGCTTCAACTTTCCCGCAGCGGCAAACTGTATTTCTTTGAGGGACATTCCATAACAGTATACCTGGACTACACCCAAAGGGTTCAGGAACAGAGGAAAACCTTCATCACAGTGAAACAGAGACTTAGAGACTTGAACTTAAAATATAGCCTCATGTTCCCGGCGAAACTCAGGGTGGAGAGTGAGGGACAAGCGTTGTTCTTCTTCTCGGCGGGGGAAGCGAGTGACTGGTTGGATGCCAGGGCCCCGGCTGGGAGACGTCTGGTCCCTTCTATGAGTTCCATTGGGACACCGTCCTCGGAGTCCTCCTCGAGGGGTCGGAGACAGCCTGCACGTCAGAAACCACAAAAAAGAACGATGAGCCTGGGTCGTATCACGGTCAGACAGGACGGCACGCTGCAGGCCTCTGACTCAGAAGTGGTTCCAGATTCGGCGGACACGACACCAGACATTGAGCGAGGGGCCGGTGGACCCGGCAGTGGCCATGAATGAACTCCATGCACTGAACATTATTCACTGAAATGTACAGATACGTTTTGTTTTGTATTATAGATAGGATGGCAACCTGACATATCTGGTCTAAACTGTTACATTACGGGTCCCTGGGATACCTACACTTTCTGATTGAGGGCGTGTTCCAATAAGTTTCTCCTTTATGGCCTATCCTTAACTTACATCAGATATAGGTTGGGGGTCAGGTAGCGCATTTGTTCTGTTGGGAGCACGGGCAGCTGCCGGAGCAGCAACATCCCCACTAGAGACCAGGGCCGTCGGGGAGGCTTGAAAGTAATCTCGCGCCCCGGCGTCACCAGTTCTCTTGCACAGCGTTTATTAGACGCAATTATTGACATATTAGATAACGCGGGCTTGGGTCAATGCCTTAAGCAGGATTTACTGATCTTGAAGTGTCTAGGGGGGGTGTATTGTTTGGTGTGGGGAACAGGAGATGCGAATACCAATTTATACTACTGCCCAGGGGTGGGAGGGGGTACGGGTTTGTTCAGTTCCTATAAGATGGTTTTGTTATGAGGGAACCAACAGGGTCACACAGGATTACACTTGGATACGGAGGCTGAAGAATCCACAAGATGGGCGCACTGACCTCAGGGGCACACACGTCAGATCCTTAATGTCATATCGTCATGACAGTACAAACGTTGAAGGTCCTTAACTGGAATGTCCGTGGGATGGCAGGCCTAGCTTAGCGTCGAAGAATACATGCCTTTCTGAAGAGATATAGGATAGCAGTAGCGGGACTACAAGAAACACATATATGGGGGAACACATTACTGAGCCTACGGAAGAGATGGAGGGGGCAGATTTATGCCACATCATAGTCTGGTTTTGCACGAGGGGCATTTATATGGGTGGCTCCAGGGGTCCCATTCCAACACCTCCAGCATGTCCTAGACCCTGATGGATGGTATGTTATCCTGTTTGGAAGGTGGGAAGGGAGGGAAATATGCATTTTCAATGTCTACACCCCCAACTTGGACTGCCCCGACTTCTTCCCAACAGTCTTAAAGGCTGCAACCCCGTACCTGGGTGCTGAGGTCCTTCTCTTTGGGGATTTTAATTGCATATTTGACAGGAACTTGGATAGGGAATCCCCTAGAGACCACACTAAACCCCGCATGCTGAGATCCCTCACTGGTATCCTTCAAGGCATGCAACTTCGCGATGAATGGAGAGTGAGCAATCCCACAAAAAGGGAGTTCTCTTGCTATACCCCCGCAGCTAATACCTTCTCCCGCATTGACCATTGTTGTCTTTCCGCTGGCCTGTCCGCTGCCACGCAGACCATTTCCTATTTACCGAGATATCTATTCGACCATGCACCATTATTGTTGACGCTGTCCAGCGGACCGGGACGTCCACCTATTCCACTATGGCGGCTTCGAGCTGAGGCCCTTACGGACCACCCATACGTACAAACCGTGACGAAGGCACTTAGTCATTACTTTGGGGAAAACTGGGGATCCACAGCCGCTAGATCCACGGAGTGGGAGGCAATGAAGGTCGTTATTAGGGGGGTTTGCATGAGGACCACTTATGGAGTCCAGCAGCAACTTAGTGCTGATATTGACACTTTAGAAAAAGGACTACAGACCCTAGAGCATATACTATATAAGACTCCCGCTGACATGACAGAGTGGACGCGACTCCGAGGTGACCTCCTCGAGGCTTGGTCACGCTTAGAGAAGCACAACTATACCACTTACAGGCAGCAATTGTATATGGAGGGGGACAGATCAGGAGCGCTCCTAGCACGACTCATCCGCACAGAGACAGTACAAATTCCGGTGTTGAAGCTTCGCAATAGTATGGGAAACGAGATATATACCCAAGATGCGATTATAGAGGAATTTGCGACTCATTTACATCAGACATTTTCGACTGTAGCACAGACTAGGCTGCAGACATTGCAGAATTTTTTAGAGGACATAACACTTCCTATCCTTGAGGAGGAGAATGCTGAAGCCCTAGGGGCGCCGCTCACTAGGGGAGAAATATTGGCAGCGATCAAAAAACTAAAACTGGGAAAGTGCCCTGGGAGTGACGGTCTCCCCGCTGAATTTGATAAAACTTTTGCCCAACAGCTGGTAGATCATCTGCTGGAGGTGTATAATGAGGCTCTGGATAGGGGGTCCTTCCTGCCACCATGATGGAAGCACTAGTGTCCATGATCCTGAAAACAGATAGGGATCCCCTCTCCCCAGGCTGCTACCGGCCCATCTCTCTTCTGAACATTGATGAGAAAATTCTGAGTGGTGTTTTAGCAGCGCGACTCTTGCCATATATGACCCGATTGGTCCATCCAGACCAGGCTGGGTTTGTCCCTGGCCAGAATACAACACATAATCTGCGCAGACTTGCACATGTCTGGCACGCGCCGCACTTACAGGAGGAGGACTGGGCTCTGTGTCTCCTGGATATCCGACAGACCTTTGATTCTGTTGAATGGGATTATATGTGGATGGTGCTTGGTCGGATGGAACTGGGAGATAGCTACCTGAGATGGTTAAAATTGCTATATAATAAACCAACGGCTCGGATCCGCCTTCGCAATCAGGTATCAGATAGCTTAGAACTCCAGAGAGGTACTCGACAGGGTTGCCCCCTGTCGCCGCTCCTTTTCGCTCTCGCGATGGAGCCCTTGGCGATCTCCCTTAGATGTAGGATGGCACACCGGGGGTTTCGGCTGGGGACGACGGTTCATGTGGTGTCAATGTATGCTGATGATACGTTGGTATACCTCCGGCGTCCAAAAGAGGCAGTCCCCGAGCTCCTTAGGGAGCTAAATGGCTTTGGTGAAATATCAGGGCTTTGTCTAAACTTTTCCCAATGGGGAGCCTGGTGGACAAGGAGGAGGGCGAGCTGCCCATGGTGGGGATGACCTGGGTTAGCGACTCAGTACGCTTTCTTGGGGTCAGGCTGGCGCACACACAGGAGGCCTACCTAGAACGCAATATGGGGAATTGTGTGGAAGGCATCAGTAAATTGATCGAATTCTGGAGAGATCTGCCCCTGTCCCTGATGGGACGAGTAGCCTTAATAAAAATGGTGATTCTCCCACACTGCTTATACACTATGCAGAACTCCCTCTACCGTAGTCCATGGGGGTACTTCCGAAGGCTGGATCGCCTATTGGTTGATCTATTATGGGGGTCCAAAAGGAAAAGGGTGAAACTGGATACACTACAGAGAACGTGGGAGCGGGGAGGACTGGAGGTTCCTAGATTGGGTTTTTATTACATGGCGACACAGCTTCAACACGCCGCCCAGTGGCTAGATGAGAGCGATAACTGGGAGAGGCGGTTGCTGGAGGGTACTCATGGGAGAACCCCTCTTCCGGACCTCCTTATGATGGGATCCTGAGTGCAAGAGGAGCTCCCATATATTATCAGACATGTGGCCGCAATTTGGGAACTCGCAATTAAAACTGCGGTGAAACGAGTGCCCTATGCCCTGGAGGCCCCGTTTTGGGCGGTGGTACCGTTTAAACAAATAAGTCAAACCATGTCCATTCTCAGATGGACGGAGGGAGGTTGTTGTACCATGGGAGATTTGTATTTGGGATAAAAGTTCATCACCAGGGAGGAGGCGGAATCAACGTTTGAGTTAGGCAGGGGGCAATATCTTCAAACGCCAAGATTTCAGCGGTCGCACGGGAGGTGTGGCCGATATTCCCGGAGGAAACCACCCATTACCACTATGCTTCAGGCTCTCGTGACCTTGGCGGGGGGCCGTAGGCTGGTATCTCACATTTATAGGGCACTGAGGGGGGACCTGAATGTGCACCCGCTCCCGATTCAAGCTAGGTGGGATGCGGTGCTGGGAGAGCCCCTAACGGGCTCGGAGTGGCAAAAGGTACATGAAGGGGTTAAGAGCATAAGTTCTAATACCAGATTCAAACTTACACAATTCAATATAGTACATCAAACCTATCTGACACCAAGTATACTCCACAAAATATACCCGGATCGCCCTGCTAGATGTCCCAGGTGTGGGCATGGCGACTCCAGTTCTTGCACATGATATGAGATTGTCCAGAGCTGTGTCTCTTCTGGGGATCGATACTGGAGAATTTGCGTCGAGTGATGGGGTGGACGCTACCCCAATCTATTAAAGAGGTGTTGCTGGGACTTCTCCATAGACCTAAAGGGAAAAAGCTTACACGTAGATTCCTCCAGTTGGGGTTGGTTTTGGCCAAGAGAAGGATTGCAATTAGTTGGATGAGTCCGATACCCCCCACGGTGGGGAAGTGGACTGGGGCCTTGCGGGAATGGGCGACGGCAGAGTTAATTCGAAGGAGACGTGTTCGAAGGGATGATAAACTAGAAGAAGATGCGAGGGCCTGGTATGTCATGATCACGGAGGTCCACCCGGGGGAGGGCCTTGCCTCACAAGTGACAGGAGAACAAAATATTGAAGGTGATAGACCCGACGAGGTAGCAAGACCACAGGCCTCTCTTACCCTGAGTGCAGTGTAGAAATGTCTGCACACACACATCATTTGGCCTGTATTGCAAGTATCGGGATTGAGGTTTTCCTTATGTGACTCGGGGGGGGTGGTGGGATGGGTAAGTTAAAGTTATTATGTTATGATTTCCTTAATAAGAATGACCTACTTACGTTCCAGTACAATACTGTGTGTATTGATACAAGATTTTGGTTATGTGCAATTATTTCTTGATGGGATGGTATTATATCCTTGAGAGGTTACCTCTTATACATAATTGTTTACGAAATGTAACACTTGTTCAGAAAGTATTGTACTATGTTTGGACGGCTATAAATCATAATAAAAACATATTAAAAAAATATATATATAAGAGAGAGCGGCACACCTCACTGCCACACTACCTGACTGCCCTAATTGCAGTTCCCAGATATTGCTGCCTCTGAAGCCATGGTTGGAGGGGGCGATCAGCTGCTTCGGGGGGCCCATTTCTTTAACTCTGTACTCTGCCATACTGGCCTCACCGACCTGCGCATCATGACCACCTGTTACCTACGAGGAGGAGTGCCATTTGCTGTATTCATCTACTGCTCATTGGGGGTGACCTTCGGCTCTCAGCCCCCTGGATTTCTGGCCTTGTGCTTGCCTTCAGCCTCTTTGCCTCCAAAGAAGGCGCAGGCCAACAGGGTGTCAAGCTACTTCACTTCAGTTGAACCGCAAGACTACCGCCCCAACACCGACTCTGGCGAGACAGTGGCATTAACTAAGGAGAACCTCCTGTCCTCCCTACAAGACTTCAAGAAGGAACTGAGGGAAGAACTGAAAGCAGGCCTCACCATTTCCTTAGATGCCCTCTAATCCGACAATAACTCTAGAATAACCTCCCTTCAGGAGGATGTTGACTCAGTGGGCTCCCAAACACTGGACCTCTACTCCAAGTTCCAAGGCCTGAAACAGCGCGTTGGTCGGGTGAAGGACTCCCCGAATCAACTGCAGGATCAGCTGCACACAGCCATTTTGAAATGTGAGGACATCGCTCACAGTGAGATAACATCTGGATTAGTAAACTGGGGAGAGGGTGGAGGGCCCAGACCTGGAGGCTTTCGTGGTCGGCATGTTCTAGGAGATCCTGGGAGAGAGCTATGCTGAGGTTCAAGAAGATCGAGTGCATAGAGTTGGCCGATTAAGCTCAGGATGGGGAAGATGCCTCTGTGATGTTTTTGCAAAACTCCACTCGTTTAAGGTGAAGGACTTGATCTTTTATGCTGCCCCAAAACTCGATGCTGTCTCTTTTCAGGGGGCGACAGGCTTCCTATTTCAGGACATTGCTCCTGCCACACTATCATGCCCCCTACAGTTTCGACCTCTGACAGATAAACTCTGCCAAAACTGATAAAAAATAAGATTGAACCTCCCCTTTGGCCTCTCATTTCCACACCAGAATAAGTCCCATCACTTTGTAACACAGAAGGAAGCTGCGGCCTTGCTGGGAATTCCGCTTTCTGAGCACCAAGAGCCCAATGAGAAGCCGGGGGAGGGGTCCATGGGTCTGGCGAGCAGGTCTGCTAACGGACAAAGGCAATCGCAGCGCCGTCCAAAAAAAGCAGGCGAAGCGTTAGTTACGCAGCTGGGCTATTGGAGTTCGGAATGCTCTCCCAGACCAGAGACTCTCGCGAAAACAGATCTCTTTTGACGTTTGTGGCAACCCAAGCTCTTTGGCCTCTCCAGTACTGGGAATTTATGTCAGGCGCAACAGTTCTTACTATACATATAGACCCAGCTGGCATTCTGGATACACTCTACTATTCTCTTCATCGATAGGCACTCCAGGGGTCACCTACAGGATTCCATATCACCAATCTGCTCTGATCTTAATGTGCATCTTCTAGAATACTATAGCGGTTCATGACCTCAATGCCTGATATCAAAATGTCAAATTTGACTCTTATTTTTTATTGGGGAACCAGGTTCCCAAGTTTTATTGTTTCATTAGTTTTGTTTAAGTTACATGAGTGGACACAATGCCATATGATGTAGGGGGACCTGTGGGGGGGATGTGGTTTGGGCTCAGGGAGGACTTTCAACATTTACACGGCTTCTTTGGGGTGCTACAATTTATGTAAGGGTTATGTTGATAATAGATAAGGTTCAAAAACTGCCTAAATGGTGTTAACTACAATATCTATGAATGTCAAAGGCCTAAGCTCTCCGACCATGTGGCATACACTCTGGAAATATCTCCTGGACCAGAGATATGATATAGGAGCACTACAGGAAACACACCCTAAGTGCAGTGAAGAGCACATATTACAATACAAAGCATTCCCCTTGATAAAAACGTCTTCCACATCCACTAAGCAAAATGGGGTCTCTCTCCTATTCCACTCTTTGTTAAAGTTCCAGCTGGCAGAGACCAAGATGGATAAAGAGGGGACAATCATGATGATTAAGGGCACACTTAGTCATCAGGGATGTGTACAGTGGCATTGATTTATACAACCAATTCGGATCAGGCCACCTTCATTCACTCGATCGTATCTCTTATGGGGGGATTTGCGGAAGGGGAAATCATCCTGCTGGGAGACTTAAATCTCACATGGGACCCCGCTATGAATAGCTCACACTCATACAGAACCCACACGGGAACCTTCTCTAAGTCCCTGAAACGGGCCATCCTTGACTTGGGTTTTATTCAGTGCTTAATTTGAGCCGGTGCTTTCCGGTGCTCAGCACCAGCACTTAATTGGTTTCCGGTGCTCGGCACCGGCACCTAACTGTTCTAAGTATGGTGTTGACAGTCTACCACATGGTGGCGCTGCTCATCTAATTTAGAGATGAGCAGTACAACGGTTGTTAAGGAATACAATATACATTAAAATAGTGCTAATATCTGCCTCCTCAGCCATTCCTTTAGCTTTGAGGACCTGGAATAATCTGACTGTCGCATTTACATGCGAGAGAGATGGTTAGTAGTTGTTTTGGCAGCGATGATAAGGGCGATGTGTGGTGCAAGCCTCAGTGGCCTCCTGGTCAGAGCCCAAGCACTTAATATTTTACAATTAAGCACTGGTTTTATTGATGCCTAGAGAGCTGCTCACCCCACAACCCTAGATTGTACTTTCTTGTCCCACTTCCATCGTACATACTCTGTAAGTCAAACCTTGCGTCATCCTTTAAAGAGGCCGATCAAACCCTATTAAACTCTCAGACCATGCTCCAGTTAAGATTACGCTGGAGTGGACTACACCAAGGCCCAAGTCCCACAGGTCATTTTTCCCGGTGCCTCTCACATGGGATCGACTCTTTCGAGACGAGCTCAGTAAGGCCATCAAAGATTTCTTTACATCCCATTTCATTACGACCCTCGTGACACTAATCTCTCCACAACCTGGGATGTCTTTAAGGTGGTAATTCGAGGAAAATGCATCTCCTTGATGTCCACCCTGACCCACCAGAAGGCTCGGGATCGGCAGGGTCTTGATGCTGAACTGCAGTCAACTGAACATGCCCATAAAGACTTCCCCACCCACCCATTGCAAAGAAAGGTAACAGCTTTATGAGGGAAGCTTAATGCTATCTACACAAATGCCTCAAAAAACAACATATGAGTGGGGAATAAGGTGGGTTCACATCTCGTGCAACAGCTTAGGGCAAAACATTAGAAAGAATACATTGGCCAACTTCGTCTAAGCTCTAGGGAGGATGTTATAACTGAGGAGGTCATGGCCCGCACTTTTTGGGACTTTTATAAGCAACTTTACACCTCTGAACCTTCAGATGAGTCAGCTCAGCTGAACTATCTAGACGGGGTGGACCTCCCCTGGGTGACGACCCACCAGAATAAAGGTCTGGAGGCTCCCATTCAGGCGGAAAAAGTCCAAACAGCCATTGATTCTCTTAAACTCCATAAATCTGCTGGGCCCGATGGGTTGATTACCCAATTTTACAAAACTTTTAGCTCTGATTTGATCCCCCATTTGACTGACCTATGTAACTACATAGCTGAATACCACAGAGTGATGCCCACGATTGGTGAAGCTTTGATCTCGGGCATACCAAAACCTGGGAGGGACCCACAATCTTGTGCATCCTACCGCCCCATTGCACTGTTGAATTTGGATGCCAAACTCTAAACAAAACTTTTGGCCACTAGGCTAGAAGACATCATGCCAGACTTGACCCACCTACATTAGTCTGGTTTTATTAAAGGGCGCCAAACTTATGATAACTTACGAAGGGTGGTCCACCTAGATGAAAAAGCTACAAAAAAGTGCATTCCGGCAGTCCTCTTGGCACTTGATGCCGAAAAAGCTTTCAACTGGCTGGACTGTACCTTCCTCTTTCATACGATGCGGATGTTTGCTTTTGGGAACGGTTTATTGCCATGATTCAGGCCAACAACGCTCATCCACAATCCTGAGTAATAGTAAATGGGGCTCGCATTGATCTCTTCGATTTGGAGCACGGTACAAGACAGGAGTGTCCCTTATCCCTGCTCTTATTTAACCTTAGCATTGAGCCATGGGCAGCAAAGGTGAGGACGCTCGACCTAATTCGAGGTTTCTTGTTTGGCTCAGTGGAACACAAAATATCCATGTTCGCCGATGATGTCCTGCTCTCCCTTACTTCTCCCCAGATGTCTCTGATTGCCGTGCAAGTTGAACTTGCACAGTATGAGGCAGTGGCAGGTTTTCGCATCAATCTTCATAAATCCTTTCTTCAGAATGGGACTCTCTCTACTAACGAGATGGAGGCGCTTGTGTACTCCATTCCATTTCATTGGGCCAAAAACGACCTCACCTACTTAGGGATTACGATCACCCTTGAGGTGTCTGATCTCTACAGGGCAAACTTTCCTCCGTTCTCACAACAACTTAAATCAGATCTCAAACGCTGGGCACTCTTATATCTTTCTTGGTTTCTGGCATCAATGCAATCAAAATGTCTGTATTGCCGAGATTATATATTTTTCAGTGTCTCCCCATTGAGATTGAAAGGGATGTCTTCTCTACCCTTCGGTCCTCGGTCACGCGATTTGTCTGGCAAGGTCGAAGGGCTCGGCTCCCCTATAAACTACTGACATTACCCAGAGATACTGGTGGTTTGGCCCGACCCAATTTCACACTATACTATGAAGCAGTGCAGCTGCGGGTGATCTCTGAGTAATGACTAAAAGAATCAGTCTAACACTGACTACACATGGACAGAGCTGTGGTGGGTAGATACATCTGGGATGTCTTGTGGAAGTCAAAAACTGATAGACCACTAAATGCTTACCTTAGTACATAGACCAGACCCACCCTTAAGGTGTAGGATGACATGAACAGATTGGCGAATGGGCAACCTTTCCTTCACCCTATACTCTTATTCACCCCTGAACTTCAGCCTGGGCCCTTTGATTTATGGCAGGAGGGGGGAGCCCTTATCATATCTGACGTATTCCATGGCTGGGACATCGTCACTTTTGAACAATGCCAACAAGACTTTGTACTCCCAGATACGAGAGCTATCCATATACACAGGTAAAATACTGGGTACTCTAGCCGGAGATGCTATTGGCAGCCACTAGAGACCTATGTCCCAAAGAAACGTTTGCACGAAAGGCAGATGGACAGCGAGGTTGTGTTTCCTATCTATATTCACTGCTATGTCCCGCTCACATGACCAAACCTCGTCGGTTGACTTTTTGGGAGCAGACTCTTGGGGAGAGGTTTACAGAGGAACAATGTCGTAAGATCTGGACAGATATCCCCAGATTTAATCACTCAATCGGCATGAGGGAGGCGCAGTACAAAGTGCTTTTTGACTAGTGTCTGTATCCTGCTAAACTTAAAAAGATCTATCCGGCCACATCAGATTTATATTGGAGGGGTTGTGGGCTTCTTGGAGACTTTAAGTATATATGGTGGGACTGCCCTGCCATTCAACCTTTCTGGTCTGAAATTTTAACCCAGATAAAAGATATTCTGGGATATCCAGTACCCAATACCCTTGAGTTCACCCTTTTGGGGATACGCGATGGCACCCTCAAGCACCAAACCTCCGGGGATCGTTCCATTCTATGGTTATGTTTAGGAGCAGCCAAGACAGCTCTGGCTGCCTCATGGAAGATGCCTGAGGCAACCTCGGTGCCCCAGTGGCATGCAGGAATCTGGCAAGCTATAACTATGGAGCAAATGGCTGATATACTTGAAGAAAACTACAAGAACATCGAGTATACTTGGGGCCCATTAGCTAAACTCCTCTCGACTGGCCTTACACTTTTCACGTGCCCCACGCGTACTAAAGCGCTCCATCTCTTCCAGTTTTAAGGTTGGGGGGAATTAATGAGTTCCTCCGGCAGCAACAGTACCGGGCCAGGCTGCCCTTCCGCTGCCAAAGCTCTAGGTTCCTTCTGCGTCATTCACTTCAACAGCAACTACACTCATGTCAGTTGGTTTGGGGTTTATGGGGGGAGGGGTTTTGAGTTAGGCAAATAAACTTTCTGGCTTTATTGCTGCATTAATGAAGATATTGTATGCTGTATGTTTGATCACATTAGAGGAACCGATCTATCGCTGAAACTCCGTGTTTTACTAGCACTTTGTATGTATACTTTGGTTTCCACTATGTACTCCACTGTCAATATATTCATGCCTGCTTTTCAAAACTCAATAAAGAAAGTGTATGTCTAATTTGTTAACTCACAATTGGGATGTATTAACTTACTTATAAGTTCCTAGTATATGGTACCAAAGGCACCTAGAGCCTGTGAGTTAAGTGTTCCTCATGGATTTCAGCACTTATTGTGCCACCATGAATATGACAAACCAAAGCATGATTCCCAGTCCACCACTGCAGCCTGGCAGAGCAGTTTTAAACTGCTAACTCAACCTTGCCATTTAAACCAACAGCAAAGCTCAAACCATCCTTTTTTAATATTTATAAGTCACCCCTAGGGCAAGCCTACTGAGCTCTAAAGGCAGGGTGCACTAAATTAAAAAGAAGGACATGGGTTTTAATAAGTTTTACATGTGCTGTAAGTAAAGCCCTGCATGGTTGACTTTACTGTGGAAAGGCTAGTAGCCCCATTGGCAAGGATGAAGTTCAACGCTGGCAACTCAGAAGTGCTTCATTCTAAATGGGACTACTAAATATGGTCCATATCAAACAAATTGTTGCATTAAACAATACTTGTTGCTCAAGTCGAACTGAATGTAACTTTTGCACAAATGTTTGTTGTGCCAAAATTTCCAGTAACCGTTACAGTTGCACACAACTTGCTGTCCTCGAGACAGCATTCTGTCCTCCTAGAGAGTGGTGTGAATGACTCTCTAGAACAGGAACGAAGGATCTGCCAAGAGTAGAGTTGTGACCTCCTCCTGACAGGATGGCCAGTATCCGTGTGAGCACAAAAGACGAACTTCAGCTATTTAAATGATTTTTTCCAGGGGTGTGTAGCCCCTAGATAGCCACTGCTCTAGGTCGGGTTAAGGAGCTACACACACCAATGCTGGGAGTGGGAAAAACAGTGAATTTTGTGCTAGCTAAATGCCACACTTTGCAGGCAGTCATTATCAGGCAGGAGAGGACCTGATAGCCCATTGGCTAGTTAGTCGCCACACCCCCCTAGGATTGTCGTGGGCATAATAGTGGCACCCCTGGCATCCAGATCTCAGCTAACGTCTAGGCTGGAGAGAAGTCCGAAGAAGGGCTACCCAGCTAACACTGGACTGCACTTGCTGCATCTTGTGCTAGCAAAGAAAGGACTGTGCCTGTGGTGTTCTGCTCGAGGAAAAATTGACCCAGGGCCCAAGATAGAGAGGGTGACTCTAACAGTCGGTTGGCTGACTTCCTGTTACAGCCACAGGGCCACAAAAGCTGAGAAGACTGCTCCCTTGAGATCCCAGTGCCAAGAAGCCTTACCGCCGCTGGATGCTGAGGTGCAGTCTGGGAGACTTAGTCCTCACCCTCAAAAGTTGTGTCCCAGTCTGTTGAAACCGGGAGAGTTGTTGGAGTGCAATTTGGTTGGAAGTTGCAGTTAAAGGGAACCGCTGGTTTCGCTGTAACCGGAGACCTGTAGACTAGTGGCAAATGGTTTTGTACTGTACTATGCCCGGACTTCATGGGACATCGGCCCCTGAGGCCAGAGTCACACTTCCATGTTCATGGACCAAGGGATAGCCGCAGGAAGAACCCCAACACCGTCTCAGCATCCTTAGCATCCTTTGGCATCTTCATCATTCTGCATCACTTGCATCAGGACCACTCTATTGATTTCTAAAGATGTTCACCCAGAGGACCTGGAACTGGATGGAGACTGGTTCAACTCTGAGCTACCTGGTCCTTACCGAACGCTATGACTGGCTTCCTTTCGAGGTGAGACCCATAAAAGTGTCTTTATAGCTGTTTACAAGTTACTTGCTGTGGCAAACTCTAAACTGCAAGCCACAGTAGATTTAAATGATTTATTGCACTTGGTGAAAAGCTGTGATTTATTGTTTCTTTAACAATTCATATCTCCAGAACTTTCTGGTGGGTTTTTGTTGTTGAGGTGTCTATTCAAAGATAAAAATACAACCCATTTTATAAATTGGTGCAGGATTTTTATTGTGTTGCATTTTCTTCTTATTCAACTGTTTTGGTCCTTCTTAATGCTTTACACTTGTTTCTATGATAAAGACTTGCTGCTCTAAGCCACAGTTACCCCGGACTGAGCTAAGGTTTTACAAACAAATCTGAATGGACCAATACGGAATTGTGACTTTATTACACAGTGAGACTGCACAATCACACCATATAATAAACTGTTTCCATCACAATTGTGTTGTGCTCTTGACTTTTTAACTGTTAATAATATTTCTAAACGCTTTACACATTTTCTTAAGTAAAGCCTGTCTGCTTTGTGTCATACTGACCAGGGTTTGAGCTCAGGTTTAAATTACTGAAACCTTTACTGGACCTAACAGGATAGTCACATTGTTACTTCTGGTGGATTCACGTTCACCCCAATTAATAATCCACTTTCTCATACATCACTGTAAGTCAGAGGTCTTCAATCTGTGGGGCGTGACCCCCAGGGGGCCGTGGAGTCCTGGGAAGGGGGGTCACGCATTCCCCAGCCTCACTAGTTCCTAGATTCCAAAACTTTGTTTTTGTTTTGGAAAAAGACAGCCCTCCTGGGACAGTTAATTTCGCTCGTTAAAATGCTTCAGATGAGTCTCCTGTGCTGTGAAAAGCTTTCATGTCGGGGTGCCTGGTTGCCTGAAAGAAATACAAATGTGCCCTATCAGTTAATCTGCAAGTGCAAAGGGTGCTTGGGACCCCGTGAATCACTCCAACCATTGTGATGACAAAGATTTGTTGTTTTTTTAGTGGTAGTGCAAAGAGTTAACAACTGGGCTGTGAAGTGCTTGCTTTTAACCCTAACTGTATTTACACAGCCCTTAGTACCCCTAAGGAGGTGTTGAAGGGACAGTTATGTAAAAAATAAATTACATTACATACGCCCTGGTATTACTAAAATATAAATTTTGGAAGGACCATTTTATCGTACAGCTATTTACACATTTTGTATCTTATACTGTGTGAAAAGCAATGCAAGTATAAAAATATTGACTTACATATTCACAGTGCTTTCTGTCACAGGGTGTGACCTCATAGCACTAAAAATACACAAGTCACTATTCTCCACTCACCAACCATGATTTCATTTTGTGGCTCCCTGGTTACACACAGACCTTTGCAATGCATTAACTAATAGAGGTTTCATAATGTACTACAGTGCATTTCCCACTAACAACTTTTTTTAAATTTATTTTTCATTTACGCTACTCATTATTTTATAGGTAGGTACCTGATGGTGAAAGACCTAAAAAACGTGCAGAATATTTTGGAATTTATTTATGAGATGTTCGCGCCACCAGAGCATCACTTGTTTGATGCTGCGGCCGTGCAAGTGTCTCAATCATACCTACGAGGCGACGTAAAGTCACCCTGCATGGCTTTGCATGGCCTAATAGATATGGAGTAAGACAAAGCAATGCAAGTCACTGTGTTGCCTTACTCTGCGTCAAGGAGGTGTTCCATTGTCGTTGCGTGGGGGTTCCCACCCAACACCCATGGATTTTGATGCTGCCCCATATTTACAAAATCACGTAAGCCTGAGGCAGCACCAAAAATATACTCCTCCCCAGCGGAGGCGTTATGAGGAGAAATGGTTTAATTTCTCCTTGTTTTTTCCTCTTGGGATTGTTTTTGTGAAGGAAGGTGCCCCTTCCTGCACAAAAGCAATCCTGCATATGTTGGTGCTAGGCAGCAATTTGTGCGCCAACGCAAGGCGAAAGGACAGGAATGTACTGTATTTCATAAATATGGTGCATTCCTGCCCTTTCACATTTGCGTAGGGCAGCGCAGCAAAAAGACTTGCGGTGCTGCCCTACGCCAATTCCTCATAAATGAGGCCCTTTGTTTTTAGCTACACCTCTGACCACGCACCCCCGCTCACGGACCTTTGGTTGGCTAAACACTGTTTAATATTATTTCCCCACCATAAAAATGATTTGCTGAGGGAATTGGGGGCAGTTATGGTTGTCGCTGATGAGAAGTACCAGTGCTGTAAGTAAACAAATCATGGAGCCTTGGTAATTGGCCTGGAATGGTAATGCAGTGGCTGTTCTTAGTCATCAAGGAAGCAGGAACAATCATATAGACCAGGAGATGTTTACCTATCATACAAGATAGAGGGGAGAGTGTTCAAGGTCCTCCTAAGTTTGAGCAAACAGTTTTTTAGCTGTGGTGGTGAAGAATTCCACAAAGATGAGCCTTACACATGGAGAGCTACCCAAAAACCTCTTGTATCTAGTATACTATATTGTGAGGTTGGGATTGGCTGACCTTAGATTTTCATCTGGAACATACAGGATAGAGTGCAGTTGCTTAGTGCTAGTGTAGAACCTACAAAATTAGCTCATGCACTGTGGTGCTGGGCACAGTTATGGAAACTGAGTATTGAACGACTGACTTAGTAGTTCTGCAGTAAAATGACTGAGGGCACAGCTCTGTATAAGGGGAGATAGTTGTCTGAGGACAGGGTAGTGCATAGAGAGGGCAGGGATGTATGTGTGGCAGGGTTGTGTGTGATGGCAATGTTATGTGTGTATGTACCTTACCAAACGAGTCAAGCAGTATATCCCTGCTCGATCCTTAAGATCCTCCTCCACAAACCGCGCCTGCACTCCTAAAGTACGCTTAGCCCGGATGGGCAGCAGATCCTTTGGGTTCTTGGGGGCCCAGGCTTGGAACAGGCTCCCAGTTTCCCTACGTTCTATTTTAGATCGTCCGGGCTTTAGGAAACACCTGAAAAAGTGACTTTTTAAAATCTAGCAGCTTCCTACAGCTCTTCTACCGCTTTTGGCAGCGCCGGGACACTCATTTGAGTAGCCGTTTTGTACTATAACAAATATGTTTCATTCATTCATTCATCAGCGTGGTGTGGGGCAAAGAAGGTTAGAGATGGAGCAGTGTAAGCAGGACTGTGGTTGAGTATGGGGCTTGTGGCATTAACAAAGTGGGTGCTACAATAATTGTGAGCTCTGTGTGGCAAGGCAATGTTTCTTTTCTGTTGGAGTCTTGGGCGGTTCAGGGGAAGTTTGCTTCAGGACCCTACACACATAACCCGGACTGACAAAATTCTTGCCAACATGACTGGCCTCTCACAAGGTTCCTACAAAATGAATAGGACTGTGTATCCGGACAACCTAACTGTCAGAATATGGGGACTGAGTTCACACAAATCATCAGAGTATGTTGCACTAATTCCCAGCTAGCTCACGGTGCCCCATATGGACCCGTAACCTTACCAGGGTAACAGATGGTATCTGCAACCTCAGAACATGACCACTCTAATTACCCAAGGAAATTGTGGAAACAGATCTAAACTTTCGTTGTTACTCAGACATTCCCAAGGGAGACACAAGAAAGATACAAATTGGCTTTTCTCACATATATTAAAACAATTGTATCCTTGTGTAAAAATCTTGAGCAGCAATTATTAGTGGGATGAAACAAAGCATTGTAACCAGCATTACAAGACTGATGAAAAAGATAAACAATTTAACCATTTTAACATTATTGTGTGATTATATGATTATATAATAATGATTATAATTATACTCCTATCCAATACTACCTACAGCAGCGAGAGCTTAGTGGGAGTACCCTCTGCCAGATCTCTTGGGACAACCCAACCCCCCATACCTGTGTATGATGTAACAGGATGCCAATCTGATGTAGAGCAGGCTATGTCCTTTGCAGGATGAAGGTTAGAGTCAGCAGGGCTGCATCTCTGTCACAGTGCACAGAGTACCAGGATAATACCAGCAGAAGTGCTCCTATGCAGAATTTGGCTCGGAGGTGTTTAAATTATAAAAGCACTGTTTCAATCACACTGTGTCAAAGGTGCAGAGCTGATGTGATTGTTTGATTTGAGATTCAGAGTTGTCTCTAACCGAGCAACCAAATGTTCCTAGCTTTGGACAGAGTGTACGACAACATGATAAAATGCCTACTAAGAAATATACTCCATGCAGAATTATTTCTAAGTATGTTATTGTGTAAGGGCAAACCATGTAAAAAGTAACCATTAGAAAAAGATGTCAAGTTTAAAACATGTAGCTAAAATGGAGACTTGTGCACAGGTCCTGTTGTACCTCACAACACCCACTCCTTGGCCGGAGGGAGACTATGCTTCAACCTAAAAGCTTAAAAGCCAGTCTAAAATGTCAAACTCTAAAAGCCTAATAACTATAAAATGAATATAAAATGCACTTTAATAATAAAGCTAATGAAAGCAATAATGCATGAAAAATGCCAATTAAAAGCACACAATTAATAAAAAACGAATAAAAAATGTAATTTGAAATAAAAACAAGAGGCCGAATTGAGAATCTAGGAGGTTCAGAAAGTCAATAGGATTCAAGAAGGAACCTGCACCCACAGACGATGTTTCCACAATAAGCCTGCACCGCAAGTACCAAAAAACTAACATGGTCATATCCAGCCCAGTCAGGAGACACTGATGGTGTGCCAGCCGTCAGTGTAACCTCAGTGGAGGAGCTAGAATCCAGGAATGGTTCATAGTAAGCATCCTGCAGCAACACCAGTCTCATAGAACAGCACTGAAGATGAAACCTCATCAGACACACCTGCAGATCCATATCCGTAGATTGAACCAGTTGCATTTCAAGACATAGATCCAGTGCACACTCAAAAGTGCACAATAGACAGGGGCGCACAGGCTGTATGCAGTGTAAATATAGAAGTCTAAAGGACAAGAACCAGTTGTCATTCAGTTCCTAAAGTAAAGACATCCCAAAGTACTGTATCATGCATTCATGACACAGCAGGACATGTGGTAATTCCATCACCATTTGGCATCGAGGTGGAAAATCCATTGCGGAGCAACAAAAATAGGACCAAAATCCAACAATCAGGAATAACACTAAAGGTATGCCTCCAAATGCATTGGAAACCAAAGAGTGTATAAAGGACGGAGTACTCCAAATACAGTCTGGAACGTGCTGACAAAGCCAGACCCAAACGCTTTAAAAAAGTGTACCACTCCTCGGTATTTGAAGCATTAAATATGCGGTGCACAAGTTCACCAAAATGCAGTGGCAGATATGTGCGCAGTAGCGATTGTATTTCGGAAGAAGACCTTGCAACTTGGAGATCAAACATCTCTGTAGCAGATGTTGGAGCCACGTCCTTTTGAAACAATAAGGCTTTTAGTCGGCTTAACTTATCAAAGTTAATGTTAAAAATAGGAATAGAATGCCACATGGTAACGTCCCTAGTTGTGTGTGTCGGTGGAAATAACACATTATTACAGCAAGTCATGACCCTGGAAATCGTCATCACATGTGGCACTCTCCGTTTCATTACACAACAACCTTGGTCGTTCAGAATCAAATAACTTCCATTTGAAAGTAATCTGAATACTGGCTGAATTAAGGCAGCAGGGACACCCTTCAGATAACATGCCAAATTGGCCATGGACGCATTGCACACGCCATTAAGCTTTACCTCTTCACAGACTATTATATAACCAAACGAAGTTTCACATTCATTTCCTCTGAGAAAGACTTCGGTTTCTCCACTCAGACACCTGTAATCAAAGAGTAAAACCCAAGGTTCGTGTAAAAGAACTCTCCACTAAAGCTTCATATCTGCCCACTTGAAAGTGTTTCAAACATGATGTAAAGTGAAATGTAGAAATGGGCAACAAAATAAACCAATGGATCAGACATACGGCTGATGGTGTTTCAGCTACTGTAAAGGACAGCTTTTCTAGATGTTCTATGTTTAGCATTGTGTAAGTTGCATCTTGTTTTTTTGTGCGTATTAAATTATAAGGGAAAAACAATTCTGTTGCACTCATATATTGATGATTTTAAAACCTGTCATGTCCAACTCAATTGCTTAATCGATTTTAGCTGACTTTGTCCTTCCTGGCGAAGATATATGTCATTCTGCATTATATCGAATGTAGATGATACAAAGGTGTTCAAAGAATAAAGGCGAGTTGACAGTGTGATCATGCCATTATCCACAACTGCCCATTCTTTTTCCAAATTTGCCCTATCAAGCTCTCTCATGAGTTCAGCTGCTTCCTCCTGAGAAACTTTCCAAAGCTCATTGTATATTGTGTATATGAAGCGCTTAGAATGTGGTGACCTAGAACCCAGCAAGAAATCTTGTAAATCTATGCCATCAGAAAGGAATGTTGCTTATCTGCAGATAAAGTAGAATGTTGTAACCATTGCTGGCGTAACTTTCTTACTCTATAGGTAGTAAGCACTCCTGAATGTTGCGTCTGCCCATATCAGGGGTCTGGTCTGCTTGCTTTAAAACCCATTGTGATGTTCAAAAAACACGCATGTCAACCATTAGCGTCCACTGGCAACACCAACCCCCCGCCCCTGTCTGAACCGGAAAGCGAAGAATTATATGCACCTTTCTGTATCATGTTCTTGAACTGTTCTGTGAATTTTGCAAACTGTTTGCCAATTATCAAAACGTGCAAAAGAGGGAATTTTAGGTGTGTTCATGTCTTTCATTTTAGCCATTCTCAGGCAGGTAGTTTGCTGCACTGTCTTGTTCAGAAAAATCATTTGTCTAGGGATTAGACATGCTCTAAACAAAGCCTCATTGCCTTGGACGTGCCAATTTCTTGTTCCCAAAATTGATTTTAACTCAATGTTTTCTTATCAAAATTCATAGGCTTGTATCAACAGCTGGGAAATTAATGAGTCTTAATAGGTTAATTTTGTTTGGGTCAGCATATTTTTTTCACTAGGGAAGCGGTAAGCTTATAATAATTGGAAACTGGATCTAAAGGGTTGTTACAAGAAAAATATGCAAACTTTTGCAAGTATGTTTTTGAAATACCCACTGGAGGTGTCAGGCAATATTCCCCTTGTGTGTAATTGAACACTGCAAGTGCAATACTAGCTCTGTCTAAATAATGGTGTACATAGTGATGGTAACAAAACACTTAGGGCCCGATTTTGATGCGGTTTGGAAAGCTACCCAACCGAATGGGTTTGGGAATGGTTTCCAATCGGATCGGGAGAGTGCAACCGACCGAGTACGATGCATCTGGATGCTTCCAGATACGATTTGGTTGGACTCCCATTGAGTTCAATGGGAGCCTTTGTTCCGACCGAATGCATAGGCTCCCATTAAAGAAAAGAGTGGCTGGGGAAAATCGGGCGCCCTGAGGCGGGCACCCCCTGGTGCCTTCCACACTGTGCATGGCTGGTAAGGGAAGACCCATGGTACCCCCACGGGCCCGATTGGGAAGGCTCCAGGTGCAGGGGGGCCCACTACGGGCCCCCAAAGTCTGATCCCGACTGCCGATTCGAGTCGGACGGCACGATTCGGAAAGGCTGTCCAAATCCAGCATCGTATTCGGTCATTTGGAAACGCGGACCGCAGAGACGTACAATTCTGCTCTGTACAGCTCGGTCATTCCAAATGCCGCCAAGTTTGGATTGGGATATTCCTAACGCCTAACCCGCATCGTACTCGGTCGGTTAGAAACCTTTCCGAGTCGGTTGGAAAGACACGTTCCCAATCCGAGTTGGACGGAACAAAGGCCATTAGGAGGCCCTCCTAACCGCATCAGAATCAGGCCCTTAATCATAATTAGTAGAATTCAAATATAAATCTTCAGGTTCGAATACTGTATAAGAATCTAGTTCAGAAACCATGCTTTTGATAGTGGTGTCATCCCATTCATCGGAAATACCACCAGGAGTAATAATGTCATCCATCGGTACTTTAAATACATAAGTAATTTGTAACATTTCTGTAGGACCAAAAATATAAAATAGGACCTTATCCCAAATAATTCCATCCAGGACAGGAAATGCAGAAATGTTCACAAGAGACAGGTCTCTTCGCACTTTATGTGAAGAAGAATGAGCCATCAGTACCTCAGCTACCAGTTCAACAGCAAAGCATTCTGGGAGATAATGTCAGTTTAGGAGCAAAAAGAAAACTGTAACAAATCCAATCCAAATGAATAGGAAAAGCTGTGAAATGGAAATCCAAATATAAGACAATGGTGGGATCAAATAAGTCTGTTTCACTCAGAAAAGGAATGCACGTGTCCCATGCAATGAAGTATGTGATGAATCTGAAGAGACGTCATCAATGTCGGCAAAGTAGCCAGAGGCAGTCTGCAAAAACAGGAACCTTGCGGGATGAGGGAGAATTGGTAGAAACCTCCAAAGGTGGTTGATAATAAACAACTTTGTTGTTAGAAGTAGTAGTTGAAGACTGTGCATTCACATATGATGTGTTTTCTGTGTTAGCAGTAGTAACAGGAAGTAGCAGAACTTCAGTATCTGACATCCCCATCAGGCAGTAGTAATTTCTGTAGTATTTAATGAGTGTAGAGGGATTTCCTGTATGGTAGTGAGAGGAGACATGTAACTACCAAGGAACCCTCGTGGCCTACTGTGTAGGACTGGCCAGATGGTATGATATGATTAGATCAATTGACGCAAACCGTTTTTTTCTACAACTGGCAAATAGTGGCAAAATCACAGTTCTGGTACCTGCAATGCCGAGGACTGGAGCCTGGTGCTCTGTATGATGGGCCAACATCCTTCTTGTCAGTAATCTTTTCTCGAACTTGATCCCCAATTTTAGGAATCCAGACAGGAGTTGCTGGTTGCTCCTTCACTTCTTCAGTGGCAGGACAGTTAGTAGTTTCATTTGAGCACTCATCTCGGAAGTCTTGTAGTTCCTGTAAGACAGCGAAACGTTCAGTGAAATCAAAAGGCGTATCAGCCGCCACTGTACTAGGATTATCAAGATTCTGAACGTACATTTGGATGCCGAACAGTAGGGTGTCTGGCCTCCCAAGGATCTTCTTGGCAGTTTATTTAAAGCTCTCTGGACTCCATACAAGTGATGGACCCAACTATGGCCTGAACCTAATACTCTAGCTGTTAAAGACTGTTTTAAGTCACGATTTTTCCTTTACACTATTGAATTTCCCTCAGGATCATAAGGGGAGGAATAATGCACAGCCACACCCAGGGTTCCCATGGTATCCCAGTAAGCCCTATAGGCAAACGCTGTGCCCTGGTCTGAGTGGAATGCAGCTACTGCATATGTCCTAATAAAGACTTACAAATCTTTTAGAACAGTTCGAGCATCAGCTGGTCACAGTGGCCACACCCATAGAAATGCGAGCAGTAGGTATATTTTGGGCCCTCAGTAGATATGAACATTTTGCTGGACATTTTTTAGGTAATGGTGTGCCAAGTAATGAGACAGAATATCGAGGAAAAAAATTTGAACTACAATAATATCGAGTGACAAATTTTGTGGAATGGAATTATCGAGTGCAAGAATATCGTTGTCAAGAATATCGATTTGAAGGTAAGGAATATCAATTTTAAAAATATAGACGTCATTAATATTGTTTTTAAAACTATAGTTCGTCTTTAAATTATTGTTAAATTTTTTAGTATATAATAATAATAATAATAATAATAATTGGTAAGCTTGTAAAGCGCATGGTTACACTAACTAGTGTGTCCCCGCGCTGCAGCCGATCGTCCTGTCTGTAGCAGAATCTCTAAGAAGGCTAAGTGGAAAACCTATATGTGGAAGAGCCAAGTCTTTAGTTTTTTCCGGAAGAGCCTTTCTGATGGTTCTATCCGGAGAGCGAGATGGAGGGCATTCCATTGTTTAGCGGCTAGGTAGCGGAAGGATCGGCCACCCATTCTCACTCTTTTGATTACTGGGACCTTAACCTGTCCCGTCCCCCGGGACCGCAGGGCCCGGGTCGGAGTATAGGGGGACATTAGACTATGTAGATAGCTAGGACCGTTTCCCTGCAGGATGCGTTGGCTGACACATAGGGCTTTAAAAAGGATTCTCTCCCTCACCGGGAGCCAGTGAAGAACAGCGAGGGCATTCTTGGAGGAAGCTCTCCTGGGAAGCATCAGAACAAGGCGGGCCGCCGCGTTCTGAATGCATTGTAGTCTTTGTACACACTTACCACTGGCTCCTAGATATAGAGCGTTCCCATAGTCCAGGCGGGAGGTCACCAACGCATGGACTAGAGTTTTCCTGGCGGTTACGGGGAGCACATCTAGGATCTTCCGAAGGCCTTTCATTATTCCGAAGCACTTCCCGGCCACCATCCTGGTGTGGTGATCGAAAGAGAGCTTAGAATCCAGCCACATCCCCAAGTTCTTAACCTGGTTACTGGAGGTGGGAGTGGGGCCCAGGGTCTGCGGCCACCACCTCGACGACCATATATTTTAAATGTATATGACATTATTTTTTTGTTTAATTATTGTTTATGTTTCTTACTATATTAGTTAAATTTTTAGTAGTTATGAAATGTAATTTAGTTAAAGTTTGTGTTTTTTAGTTCTGTTGCGGATTGTGGGTTTATAGGGGTATAGGGTGGGAAGTAATTTAATTATCATCATCATTCCAACTTTATTTCGATCATACAAGATCATAAAAGTAAACAGCACATTGTGGATAAAATATAAAAGGTAAATAATCCTAAAAAGCATTAATACCATACAAATATAGTTTAAAAAAACGCAGGGAGAGAAATTTAAAAATGTCATAAAATGCAATTAAGTAGACATAGGTAGCGTTGATACCATACAAATACGAATAAAAGTCTTGGGCAAAAAGACTGTCATGTCATAAAGTGCATTTAGTGCGCCTGATCCAAAGTGCATGCCAGTATCCAGACAGACCAAAAACCACCACTCTACGGGTATCAGTCATCAAGGTTCTTATCACCTCGAGATAGTGGTCCGGGCCGACTAGTTTATACAGTGGAATTATCCATTTTTTCCTTGAGAGTTGATAATGAGGGCAGAAGAATAGCAGATGTGCAATCGTTTCTGAGCTGGCATTACACGCAGGACAAAGGTCATCGTCAGCAGCATCATTTGACCACTTTGAGCAAAACTGTTTTGTGGGGAGGGTCTTATATTGGAACTGGAGAAATAGTTTGCATGCCATTGGAGGGACAATTTCATCTATTGTGTCCTCAAAGCGATAAACTGATTTAAAATCTAGAAATTCAGAAGTTAGGCGACCCTCGCTTTTTACCAGTGCTGTATTTGATATGGCTTCCCAGAACCGTACTTTCAGTTTTGTTCTAGGGATGGTGGCTAAGCTATCCGGTTTTATCCAGAACCCTTCCATCCCGATCCTGTCGAGTAGCTCTCTCACTGATCTAAACCAGGGGATCGAGGATGTCGATGGTAACTTCAGGAGCGCTATTAAAGGCTCCCGATAAGAGGCTAGCTCGTCCACTGACCATAGCCTGTGCCAGAACATTAAAAGTTTGTAGCTTATTTTGTGTGCTAACTGCCTGTGTGCAAGATCCAGATAGAGGGGCATCAGCGGAGTACTAGACGGCAAATCCACCAGGGATCTAAGGAACCGATTTTCAGTTGGTTCAATTAGTGTTACCAGTGCCCCACAGCTCAGCTCCATAGAGAATGCCTCATAATACCTTGATATTATAAATTTCCAGGGCAGGGGCGAGTTGTCTAGAGAGTGTTTTCTTGTGTATTTTGGTAATATTTGCCGTCTGATGTATTAATTGCAATTTAGCTTTCTCAATGTGCGCGGCCCAATTGATTGTTGGAGTCAAGCGGATGCCAAGGTAATCAAAGGCATACACTCGCTCCAACTTGCTGTTTCCGATTAACACTGATCTTTTAATGGGGTTGGCCGCTCCTTTTTTAAAAACCATGTACTTTGTTTTTGACTCATTTAGCACCAACCCTCGGGCATCACAGAACTTTAAAAAGTCATTTAAGAGCTGTTGAAGTCCCTGCGGTGATTTAGATATTAAAAGGGTATCGTCGGCAAAGAGCAGGGCAAAGAGCAGGGCGGGTACTCTTTCTACACCAATTTTTGGAGCATCGCACCCATCTCTGTCTAAAAAATCGATGACTCCATTAATAAAAAGGGTAAAAAGAGTGGGGGCGAGGACACATCCTGTCTTACTCCACACTGGACTGGGAAGGGATCTGTAACTTTGTAGTTCTCCCCCCACCTCACTTGTGCTGTATTGGATGCATGTAGTCAAATTAAAACATCGAAAAGATTAGTCGGGATGCCCGAATCCTTTAAAATGCTCCAGAGCCTTGCACGGGGGACCAAATCAAAGGCAGACCGGAGATCAACGAAGGCCACATAGAGCTTTCCTCCCTTGACTGACACTTCCTTCCAATATATGCAGAGAAAGCGGAAAACTTGGTCCAAAGTACTTATCTTTGCTCGGAATCCCGCTTGGAAGTCACTTAAAATACGGGACTCAAGGATCCAGTCCTGTATTCATACTAACATTCGCTTGCAGTAAATCTTCTGTAGGGAGTCAATAAGGCTAATGGGCCTATAACTGGCTGGTTTAGCTCTGTCCCCCTTTTTGTATATGGGGACAACCTCTGCAGTAGTCCAGGAGGAAGGAATGGGAGTGCCTGCTAGGATTGAGTTAGACAGAAGATTTATGTATGAACCCCAAAGTGCTATGTCCTCTTTATATAAATCATTGGGGATTCTATCTGGTCCAGGAGCACGAGATGAAACGCAAGAGCGGATTGCTACTTGCATTTCTTCTAGAGTGAAAACGAGGTCACCTCCCTCTACTGCGGGCAGTATCCCACATCCATAGTGCTCTCCCTCAGCTTCCTTGTCCCTAGATTCATATAGGGAACTAAAATGCGATACCCACTCCTCGGGCTGAACTGAGAAAACTAGGGCCCTCTCGCTCCCCTTAAGCCAGTATGCCGCTTTACTCCAAAAGCTCTTAGTATCTTTAGCTATCAATGCGTTCCGAAGGGAGCACCACAGTGAGCCCTCCCACTCTTTCTTAGCAGACTCAATTGCCCGCCCATGTTTAGCTCTGCAGACCAGAACCTCTGGACGGGATTTCTGCTTTATAACCCGTATGAGTGCGTCCTTTGAGGCCCTGCAATCCTTATTGTACCAAGAGCCCTGGCAAGGCGGCTTCTGATGTGTGTGGTTCCCTTCCTTTTTCTGCGGTTTGCAAGGCTTAGTTAGCAGTTCCCTAATTTCTGTGTATAGAACCTCATGCCTGGGGCCCAGTGTCTCCACAGTGTTGTTAGTAGTATATACTGCCAGCTCTTCCATTATGAGACGTACTTTACTTTTGACTGCCTCTAATGCCCTTGGGTGTCCCTCCACCTAGTCCCATCTAATCGATCTCTGGTTATTTGTAGTTGACAAGACACCAAAGTCCGGACATCCCCTTTGATCTGGCGCAGTCATGTCCTGCTTTGTATGTGTGAGTATTAGTGCGTTATGATTGCTGTCACCCCTCTTAATCACTGCCATGTCTTGGACTAAGTACCAGAGATTGAAAGATACCAGACAATAATCAACTCTACTTTCATGAAAGTTAAAAGTAGGGTCACCATTTGGGTCAGAATTAGTCCTCCCATTTGTAGCTCTCAAACCATGCTGCATAGTAAGTGCTAGCAACTGGGCACCTCTCCTGGACCACCTGACTGGAGGGAGGTCTAGTTGTGGTATTTGCCACTCTCTGCCCCACTCATCAGTCAGATCAAGGGGGATCGAGGCAAGCGGTTCAAACGTACAATTAAAGTCGCCTGCTACTAAAGTAAAGGTGTTGTCTGAGTAGCGAGACAGAGCGTGGTCAAGAATACACACTGTGTTAGTTTCGTCACTCTATTATAGACATTAAAAATCCTTATTTTCTGCCCACTGTAGAGAGTGAGCTCCAGCGCTAGAATATCTTGCGAGTGAACAGTTAAAAGTTTGATTTGGGCCCCTGATTCATTTTTTACCCATACTGCTAGCCCTCCCGAGGGTCTGCCCATCTCTTTTCTCGTGGCGTTAATAGCGTAAGCAGTAAAGCCACTTCTATAAGGACAGTGCAGGCTCCAAGTTTCCTGATATAAAATTACGTCACAGGAGTCTACAAAGGAGCACCATTCCAGGTCTATCAGTGACTTTAAGATCCCAGCCACATTCCACACAAGAACCCTCAGTGTGCTGTTAGAAGACTCCCCCCCTTCCACAGCCCCAAGCGTGGGGGAGGGCGTACCCCCACTTTCATCCAAAAAGACGGGTTCACAGATGTTCTCTTGGCAGATGACCAGATCAGGTAGTGCCGTGGTGTTTGTTGATATGGGGCTACATGGTGATATCACTATGGCACTTTCAGGCCCAACCCTGACTGCTGATTTTACTGCTTTCTCTAAAAGGGCCCTCTCCGTACGCCCCTATAGAAGACGGGCGGATCGAATCGAGCTGAGTCCCAAGCGGTCATTGGTGGCCTAAGGGAGGTACCGGGGCAGGACGACAACAAGGGTCTGACCGGGTAGCCACCTGGGGGTCTGTATCTAATAGAGATGCTGGTGGGAGCTTGCGAAATAACACGTGAGGCAATGGACAACAAACCAGAGATTATGCCCTTGTCATAGAAACAGACCTCAATCATGTCCCAAGTTGGATTTTGCATAGGGAATCTTTTTGCCAGTTGTATATTGTCTCTGATGATTGAATAGCAATGACGTGTGGACCTAAACCAATAGATTACCTTATTCTTAAGAGAATCTTGAGCTTCATGTCTTTCTGATGGAAGTTTTGGAACTTCTGTGAGATACACCACTGCTCGATTTTCCCCCACCCGGGATCTCACATAGACACCATCCCTTACTATCCCCTTGTTTAGTGACCTTTCGTGATCTTGCTTATACAGGGGCCCTTCGTCTAAGATAACCTCTCCTCTGTCAGTCCCACTGGCTTGATCGAATCTTAGTGTATTCTATGCAGTTAGGCTGGGAGTATCATTGAAGCTACCGTACTCAGTGGCGTATGTCGAAGGGTGAGTACATCTAGTTTTCGTGGGGTTTTGGGTTGGGATTACATTAGCCAAGCTACTAGCTTCGGTCCCCCTGGGGGCCAGATTTATTAGTGGTGGTGTGATTTCTGATTCGGGCAAATTCCCACCATTGGCCCTCTCTATCAGACTGGCTACCTTCACTCTTAAGGTAGTTACTTCTTCTTTCAGTAATTTAATTTGATCTTTTAAAGCCCTGAATTCACCAGCAGAGATTGAACATGACTCTTCAGGGTCACATACAATCACCCCCGCTTCATTTTCCCCTGTTGCAAGAGCATCAAATCTATTGTGGCATTCGATGTGTACAGTCTGGGTGACACTAGCCTCTCTTGTTGGGGGATTACAGAGCGGGTCAGTTGGTACACTGGGCCCCTCTTCAGAGGGTCCAATGGCTGTGGCCTTACTGCACCTTTTGTTATATTTTTTAAACATTGAGGGTATCTGCTTAGCAGATGGTTTGTTTTTTTTGCAGACGGTGGTTTTGGAGAAACACTAATCATCCCGGGGCATTCACAGAGCTAGCGTGGCTTTCAAGTAGAGGGATTTGGCTTGATGAGCCAGAACAAACTATGTCGTGACACTCATTTAGGATGGTCTCGATCCTATCCAGTAACTCGTGGCAGACCACACTAGAGGACCTCTTATTTGGCCTTTTATTTCACAAGTCCAAGCCCTGAGCTTTTCTTTTACCCATCTCTACCATATGGATAGTAAATATCGCTAGGGGCTCCAGAGGTAGAATCGAAACAAGAAGCAATTAGAGAAACCCCCACCACAGAGTTCCCAGAAGAGATACTGGTAGGGCACTGTCGCAGTCACAGGTGCAGATTTCAAGGTGGTAGAAACACAAGGGGAGTTCCAAAATACACGTGGCCACTGTGACAGTTAGTAAAAAGTGTATATCAGTAAAAGTTCGATGAAGTCACTTACAAAGGATTAACGACAGCAACCACAACAGCCAAGGGGGGTGGCCCCGTCCCGTCTCTTCCTGTCGCTGACGGGCGCAGACAGGCCTGCCCTTGGCCCGGGCACGCCCGCACGCGTCTTGCACTGCGGGGACCCTGGCCGGAATTAAAGCGCATCCTGGCGCGCGATAGTGACAGCGTTGGCGGCGTCCACGCCGCTTGGGATGCTGGGGGTGGTGGTTCTCGTCTCCCCCTGGTCGCAGCAACAAAGTTGGTGCAAATAAGGGCTCCCGCACTGCGGGGGCCCTGGCCAGAATTAAAGTGCCTCCTGGCGCACGATAGTGACGGCGTTGGCGGCGTCCGCGCCGCTTGGGATGCTGGGGGTGGTGGTTCTCGTCTCCCCCCAGTCGCGGCAACAAAGTTGGTGCAAATACGGGCTCCCACGCTGCGGGGGCCCTGGCCGGAATTAAAGCGCCTCCTGGCGCGCGATAGTGACGGCGTTGGTGGCGTCCGCGCCGCTTGAGATGCTGGGGGTGGTGGTTCTCATCACCCCCCGGTCGCGGCAACAAAGTTGTTGCAAATACGGGCTCCCACGCTGCGGGGGCCCAGGCCGGAATTAAAGCGCCTCCTGGCGCGCGATAGTGACGGCGTTGGCGGCGTCCGCGCCGCTTGGGATGCTGGGGGTGGTGGTTCTCGTCTCCCCCCGGTTGCGGCAACAAAGTTGATGCAAATATTTGCTCCCGCGCTGCGGGGGCCCTGGCTGAAATTAAAGCGCCTCCTGGCGCGCGATAGTGACGGCGTTGGCGGCGTCCGCGCCGCTTGAGATGCTGGGGATGGTGGTTCTCGTCTACCCCCGGTCGCGGCAACAAAGTTGGGGCAAATACGGGGGCCCTGGCCGTAATTAAAGCGCATCCTGGTGCGCAATAGTGACGGCGTTGGTGGCGTCCGCGCCGCTTGGGATGCTGGGGGTGGTGGTTCTCGTCTCCCCCGGTCGCGGCAACAAAGTTGGTGCAAATACGGGCTAATTTAATTATAATAACTTAATGATTATTTTTTAATTAATATTAATTTGTGTTTTTTAGTTCTGTAGTAGGTTGTGGGTCTATAGGGGTATAGGGTGGGAAGTAATTTAATTATAATAGATTAATGATTATTTTTTAATCAATATTATTTATTTAATTGATATTTAATTTTGTTAATTGTGTTATTAATTTTTTATGTAAATGTATTTTGCGGATTGAGGCATTTATAGGGGTAAAGGGTGGGAAGTAATTTATTTTTTATTAATTAATAATTAGTTGTTAATTATGTTAATTGTGTAATTCATTTTTTTAGGTGTGGGTTGTGAGGTTATAAGGGTAAAGGGTGGAAAGTAATTTATTTTTAATTAATTAATAATTAGTTGTTAATTAATTAATTGATAATTATTGATGTTAATTGCGTAATTAATTTTTTTTAGGTGTGGGTTATGGGGTTATAGGGTAAAGGGTGGGGAGTAATTTATTTTAATTAATTTAGATTTAGATTTTCATAAATAATATTTGTTTAATTGATAAATAATTATGTTAATTGTGCAAGTAAATGTTTTTAAATTTAGATGTAGGATTGTGGGTTTAATAGGGGTATGAGGTGGGAAGTAAATTAATTTTACATTTTTAATACTAAATATATTTCTATTTTGTATTCAACATATTTTTAAATTTATTTACTGTTTTTACATTATTTTAATTTTGTTTAAGATATTTTACTTGTTTTTAATGTTACACTGACTGGAGTGGGAGTAGTAAATTTTACCCCTCCACAATCCAACACTTTCCCTACTGTTGCACTGACTGGAATGGGAATAGTAAATTTTACCCCTCCGCAATCCAACACTTTCCCTACTGTTGCACTGACTGGAACGGGAATATTACATTTTCCCCTCCACAATCCACACACTTTCCCTACTGTTGCACTGACTGGAGTGGGGATAGTAAATGTTACCCCTCCACAATCCAACACTTTCCCTACTTTTGCACTGACTGGAGTGGGAATAGTAATTTTTACCACTCCGCAATCCAACACTTTCTCTACTGTTGCACTGACTAGAGTGGGAATAGTACATTTTACCCCTGCGGAATCCAACACTTTCCCTACTGTTGTACTGACTGGAGTGGGTATAGTAAATTTTAGCCCTCTGCAATCCAACACTTTCCGTACTGTTGCATTGACTGGAGAGAGAATATAAAATGTTTCCCCTCCTCAATCCAACACTTTCCCTACAGTTGCCTTGACTGGAGTGGGACCATTGAAATATTCCCCATCTGCAATCCAACACTTTCAATACTGTTGCACTGACTGGAGTGGGAATAGTAAGTTTTACCCCTCTGCAGTCACACACTTTCCCTACAGTTGCACTGACTGGAGTGGGAATATTACATTTTTCCCCTCCGCAATCCACACACTTACCCTACTGTTTCACTGACTGGAGTGGGAATAGTAAATGTTACCATTCTGCAATCCAACACTTTCCCTACTGTTGCACTGACTGGTGAGGGAATATAATTTTTTTTTGTTAATTATAATATTTATTGTTTAGTTAATTGTACTGGGAATAGTACATTGTAGCATTTTCAAATGTTATATTTTAATTAATTTTATATTTATTGTAGAGTAGTAAACCTTATTTTTGTGTGATATAAAGAATTTTTTATTGTTGTGTTGTGTTAGGTGGGAGTACTTATTTTTATATTTATTTAGTATAAAAATGTTTTTATCTAATGTAGCGAGAAATGTATATGTATTTATTTTAATATTTAATCATTTATTTTAAGTTGTAATTTATATAATTATGTGTTTTAATTATTATAATAATATTATTAAAAAATGTCAATATTTTTGTTGTAAATTATTTATAATTACATTAAAAAAAATATGTGTTTACTTTTTATTTTAAATTAAATTTGTTTTCTTTTTTAATGTTTTATGTTTTTGGTATATTTAAATATGTATTCATATATTTTTGATAATATATTATTTACAATTTTTTAAATAATAATATTATTTAAAATATTTGTTTATTTATATATGTATGTTCATATATATATGTGTGTGTGTGTTCACATTTTTAAAAGTAAGTGTATTTGGTATATTTGTTAAAATATACATTTAAATATATTTTATTTTTATATATTAATGTTATTATTTAATATATGTTTATTTTAATATTTTAAATTATATATTTAAAAATCGATATTTAATACAACTATATTATTGTAAACAATATGTTTTTGCTATTTTTGTACTTACCCTTTTAAGTATATGCAGTCAATATTTTTATATTCTATATTTTTTCCTCGATATTCTGTCAGTGAACCGGTGTGCCTGTGCGTGCAGCATTGACTGCAACCATGATGTCACCATCCACCCTTGAATGTGTACGAGTAATTGCAGCTACTACAGCAGTCTGAAGAACTGCTTTTGCAGCTTCATCAGCAAGTGGATTCCCTGCAACGTGAATTCCAACACGCTGATGACTCAATGTATGAGCCTGTGGCAAAAATTCTTTAAGATGTGCCACCTTTCCCCAACTCAATAAATGCGTGATAGCGTTCCCTTTTTAATCTCTGAATCTATTCAAGCACCAATAGTGTAAATGCTCATTAAAAGACTGGACACTGTAATACGTATCACCGCCTATGAGTGTGGATAATTCAGGATCAGTATTCTCTATTGCCAAAGTTAGAGCTTTAAATTCAGCCCACTGGGCGATACAATCCCTTAGAGATTGTGTAAACTTTTTTTGAGGGTGGAATTATCCATTTCTCATCATACTGCATACTATTAGGAACAGCACAACTCTAATTTTCATATTGCATTTGGGCATTTGTGCTGGACCTCATGTATAAAAGCCCTTTGTCCCTCTATTTGTGAATACTGCATACTATGGCACATGCTGTGGAAAATTGCTGTTTAGTTCCAACAGCGGGCTGGGCTGAACCATCAGTATATATGATATAGTAATACTGATCAAGAGGTAAGATGTCTCTGGACACAGGGTATTCTTGTTAGTATTGGAGCAATTCTGTTGTTTGTAAAATAGGGTCAAAGACATAATCAACATCAGTAGCTGTTAAGGAGGTGGCCCACTGTATCCATCTAGGATGTAAGGGTTTCGCATTAGGAACACTTGCCTTGGTGACAGCCTCTAAGGCTGGAATGGGAGTAACCACAATTATGCGTTTCCCCTGAGCCAACGGTCTTTCCTTTATAACAGCTGTCGGAATTGCCGTCTGTATTTTTTCTGTAGGTGCAAAACGTGTTTTGGCATTTGAATATAAATGTGATTTATATATAATTGGTACACTGTCACCTTCGTTGAAAGTGACATATGTGTAGCCAGTGGCTCCCGCAATTATGCCGATTACCAAATTAGTTGTGTTGACATGTGTGTGAAAGTGTCTGGATGCAAGCATTCAGTTTGCAGTGTTCTCAGAATCTGTGTCTGTTCTGGTGTCCAATGTGTGCTTGAAAAGTCTGGATTAATAAATTCATAAAACGATTTTACCCGTTGTGCATATTCTGGTATGTATACTCTACCAGGATTGAGAAAGCCTAAAAGCAATTGTAGCTTTTTTATGGTGTTTGGAGGTTGTAGAAGTGCACATTTTTGTTTTTTGAAGTTGAATTGTAGCCATATTCAAAAAAATCCCAAAACTTTGTGATCTACTCTGGCTCGATGTGTGTTTAAGTCATCATCCATGAGATATATCAACATGGGACAATGCTTCTGAGTCAATTTCATGTAAAATTGATGTTACTCAGGAATGAGGAAGTCGACAGAAATTTTTCTGGCTCCCTATAGTGGTGAATGCTGTTAAATCCCTGCTTTCAGGTGCTATGATTTGGCAGAAAAAGCGATCTGAAATGTCCAAAGTGGTTTTGTATTTTTTGCGCACTATGTTGTTCTTTAGCATTGCGCTGAGTGAATTTTGAATTGAAAAAGTGCATTTATGACTGTTTAAATGTCTGTAGTCTAAGACTAAGCTATGTGTATGATCAGGTTTCGCTACCGGAAACAAAGGATTGTTCATTGGTGAGTTCCAAGGCTCAAAGACGCCTTGATATTCTACTTGTGTTAGAATTTCCCTAACTGAGCGTTTGGCTTCATGCTTAATTGTGTATGGTGGTTGCACTTACGGGCGGGACCTTATAGGTATAACATGATAAGGTGAGTCTTTATCCCAACCTTTATGTTTACAGTATAATGCTGGGGCTTGTGCATGAGCCCACTCGTGGCAAATGCTTGTTTGATAACTTCAAAAACAAGAACAGAGAAAGATGGTATTATTATATCTTCCCCTTAGCGCGACTTTCCTTACAAACTCAGATGACCAATCCACTTCAGCCAAGAGAATGTCATAAGTGTTAGTTAGATTTTCCAGCAAAATTACTTTACTAGTACACAGTCTGTTGGGAGGGCTAACCCACTGATCTGGTGTTTCACCTTGAATAAATTCATTAGTTGCTCTCGCAACCAGAAACTCTTGAAGATTCTGGCAAACTATTGTGACCTCTTCCACGCTGTCTAGCAGTGTCAATGCCCATGTCTTGTTCAGAAGTAGTGTTCTCAACATGTGTGGCTTATTTGGTGGAAATACCTGCCACTTTCTTCTTTTTGAATTGGGGTTTTTGTTGTGGAAGTTTCTCTTCCCTTTTATGATGATGTCAGATGAGCCTTGTGACTCTTTTCTTGGTTTCACATAGTCTTCTTGTCTTAGCTATGATCGTTCCCCTCTCTCCGAGCGTTTGTCGGGTGAGTCTTGAAAGGAATCAGAAGGACGTGTATCAGTATACTGATAGATATCAGGCTGTTTAAGTGATTCACAGTTATGCAGGTTATAATGCTTTTCAGTGGACTATGGTTGTGGAGCTCCACCCCATGTTTTTGTTTTTTCTTTATTTTTCTGTTTGTACCAGTGTTTTTTAAAAGACTCAGGAGCCTGTTTGGTGTTATTCTTTTCGGAATTACCTTTAAGCTGTGGTTTATTTGATCTGGCTCCCAAATTATCTCGACCTACAGATGTATAGGTCTCAGCAATCATTTTTGCTAATTCGCACTCTTGGTCCGCAACGGGAACCTGCGCGAGGTGCTGGCATACTGCCAGTGCTCGTGCCTCCCCTTTTATATTACTTAAAATAATTGAGGCGACTGTGGCATTGTTACCAATAAATTTCATCCCCAAATCCAGGGCACAGGCAGCCCTGTATCCATTTTGAATTTGTTTTAGCACTTTAGGCAAAACAGCGATTGTTGGTGTACCATGTGTTAATGTATATATTGCAGCAAAGACAGTGCCACAGGTGGCACAATCATCCACTGGGGGTGCCATATCAAGTGGTAGGGATATTGTGAGAATTCTATGTTTGTCCTGGGGTCCCGTATAGGGAAACACTGCTTAAGCTAGTTTGTTTTTTGTACAATCCAGAATGGAATTTCCTCCTGTCTGGCGGGAACTTTACCTATAATTGAGTTGATAGTTACTGGACTAATTGCAGGCACAGCTAAATGTGGCTGCATAGCTTGAACAGCCATAGCTGGAGTTGCAGTTATTGTTCGCATAACGAAATGTGTTAAACATCTATGAAGTCTAAATAAACCTGTGTAAAGAGCACGGAAGTCTGCAACAGTTAATGATGCTAATGTTGGATATGGTGTATAGCCGGTTAGAACTGGCCATGTTGTTCCTTCATTGCGGAGAGGCTCTAGTCTTACATTGTTTAGTGGATGTGGTAGGGCACCTTGGAACAAATTTTGATGTTCCTGAAATGTTAATGGAATTTCTAAATCTTTGTAAACCCTATATTTGGCTGGTATTACTGCTGGAGTGCATGTATGAAATGTTTGTGTATTGGCATCAGTGACAGGAACAGTGACCCATGAATAGAATACTTCTGTTCTATACGCTATGTGGGACTCTACCACGTAGGTATCATCTCCCCCTGTAAGAAGGAGCCTTTGTTGTTGAAACAATGCTTTTAAGGTATGTCTGCATTTAATAGGAATAATTGCTGCTTGCTCCATATTTAATGAATGGTAGTCAAAGAAAGGAAAAACTATAGTGGGGTGATCTTTTTAAAAGGTGCAGGCTTGAAAAACCTTCAGACAGAAATAGGGGTTTCCTATTTTGCTGAGGAGGATTAATCCCTAACACCACGGACGTCTCTGTATGAGGTGAATAGGGGCCTTGGGCACAGACAAGAATGACTCAGGAATCCTATTAAATAAGTACCTGAACTAGAACGTTGGTGGCGCCATGTCATACGGTTTCTACGAATTGAGTATGACTGTGGGTCCGGACACCATATCTGTCAGAATATGGGGACTGAGTCCACACATATCATCAGAGTTTGTTGGTCTAATTCCTACCAAAAAACAAGTTGTCCCTTGATTCACTCAATCAATAAGAACACCCTATGAATAGTGGAGTTCTTAATTAATAAAAAACACAGACAAACTTTAAAAAATAAATTTTACTCAAAATCCCTGAAACACTCAAACAATCATCCCACTATAACATACAGTGCAAAAAGGTCAATTTATTTCTTTAGTACATGTGAATATTATTAAAACACAATTTATATAATAAAACACCTATAATAAAATACAATGCATCAGTTCAACATAATTAAAAACAATAAAATTCATCAAGTCAGGACATAACATCTTATAACACTTTTACCACAGAGAACCCTAAAAAATAGGGAAAAGAACAATGATAGACAGTGTACTTTGTCTTTTAGCTCAACAATTCCCTAGGAATAATTTTAACAAGATTAGCCTGGATACATATACTCTATTTTGTATCTACAGGTCCAACTTGTCCTCGGGATAATGTACAGAAATGCGTCGACGCGTTTCGATGGGTATCTGATTATTCCATCTTTATCAAGACAGTCATTACGTTCACTTTTCTTTGTGGTATATTTGATTGTTATACCCTGAATGAAAGAGAGTTGATGTTTGCACTTATTCTTGTTCTTCTTTTGCAGACTCGAAGAATGGTCTATTAATGGACCCCCTTCTTAACTTGACTTGAATAATCCCCGTTTCCCAACTGCCGTATATTCTTGAACGGTTCAATCCGGAACCCCAGATTTCTAGTTCTGTGTCCAAAAATTCACATATGAAGTCCAAGGTAGAGGGGCTTAAGTACATACACCTCCTCACCTACCGATGCGCTTACGTCGCACTTATTGGCTCATGGATTCCCCATCCTAATTCGTCCTTTTGGAAAACCCTATATTTGGCTGGTATTACTGCTGGAGTGCATGTATGAAATGTTTGTGTATTGGCATCAGTGACAGGAACAGTGACCCATGAATAGAATACTTCTGTTCTATACGCTATGTGGGACTCTACCACGTAGGTATCATCTCCCCCTGTAAGAAGGAGCCTTTGTTGTTGAAACAATGCTTTTAAGGTATGTCTGCATTTAATAGGAATAATTGCTGCTTGCTCCATATTTAATGAATGGAAGTCAAAGAAAGGAAAAAACTATAGTGGGGTGATCTTTTTAAAAGGTGCAGGCTTGAAAAACCTTCAGACAGAAATAGGGGTTTCCTATTTTGCTGAGGAGGATTAATCCCTAACACCACGGACGTCTCTGTATGAGGTGAATAGGGGCCTTGGGCACAGACAAGAATGACTCAGGAATCCTATTAAATAAGTACCTGAACTAGAACGTTGGTGGCGCCATGTCATACGGTTTCTACGAATTGAGTATGACTGTGGGTCCGGACACCATATCTGTCAGAATATGGGGACTGAGTCCACACATATCATCAGAGTTTGTTGGTCTAATTCCTACCAAAAAACAAGTTGTCCCTTGATTCACTCAATCAATAAGAACACCCTATGAATAGTGGAGTTCTTAATTAATAAAAAACACAGACAAACTTTAAAAAATAAATTTTACTCAAAATCCCTGAAACACTCAAACAATCATCCCACTATAACATACAGTGCAAAAAGGTCAATTTATTTCTTTAGTACATGTGAATATTATTAAAACACAATTTATATAATAAAACACCTATAATAAAATACAATGCATCAGTTCAACATAATTAAAAACAATAAAATTCATCAAGTCAGGACATAACATCTTATAACACTTTTACCACAGAGAACCCTAAAAAATAGGGAAAAGAACAATGATAGACAGTGTACTTTGTCTTTTAGCTCAACAATTCCCTAGGAATAATTTTAACAAGATTAGCCTGGATACATATACTCTATTTTGTATCTACAGGTCCAACTTGTCCTCGGGATAATGTACAGAAATGCGTCGACGCGTTTCGATGGGTATCTGATTATTCCATCTTTATCAAGACAGTCATTACGTTCACTTTTCTTTGTGGTATATTTGATTGTTATACCCTGAATGAAAGAGAGTTGATGTTTGCACTTATTCTTGTTCTTCTTTTGCAGACTCGAAGAATGGTCTATTAATGGACCCCCTTCTTAACTTGACTTGAATAATCCCCGTTTCCCAACTGCCGTATATTCTTGAACGGTTCAATCCGGAACCCCAGATTTCTAGTTCTGTGTCCAAAAATTCACATATGAAGTCCAAGGTAGAGGGGCTTAAGTACATACACCTCCTCACCTACCTATGCGCTTACGTCGCACTTATTGGCTCATGGATTCCCCATCCTAATTCGTCCTTTTGGAAAACCCTATATTTGGCTGGTATTACTGCTGGAGTGCATGTATGAAATGTTTGTGTATTGGCATCAGTGACAGGAAAAGTGACCCATGAATAGAATACTTCTGTTCTATACGCTATGTGGGACTCTACCACATAGGTATCATCTCCCCCTGTAAGAAGGAGCCTTTGTTGTTGAAACAATGCTGTTAACGTATGTCTGCATTTAATAGGAATAATTGCTGCTTGCTCCATATTTAATGAATGGTATTCAAAGAAGGGAAAAAACTATAGTGGGGTGATCTTTTTAAAAGGTGCAGGCTTGAAAAACCTTCAGACAGAAATAGGGGTTTCCTATTTTGCTGAGGAGGATTAATCCCTAACACCACGGACGTCTCTGTATGAGGTGAATAGGGGCCTTGGGCACAGACAAGAATGACTCAGGAATCCTATTAAATAAGTACCTGAACTAGAACGTTGGTGGCGCCATGTCATACGGTTTCTACGAATTGAGTATGACTGTGTGTCCGGACAACATATCTGTCAGAATATGGGGTCTGAGTCCACACATATCATCAGAGTTTGTTGGTCTAATTCCTAGCCAGCTCACAGTGCCCTATCTGGACCCCTAACCTTACCAGGGTACCAGTTGGTACCTGCAACCTCAGAACATGACCACTCTAATTCCCCAAGGAAATCGTGGGAACAGATCTACCCTTTCGCTGCTTCTCAGACATGCCCAAGGGAGACACAAGAAAGATATAAATTGGCTTTTCTAACAATTATTGAGGACAGTTGTTTTATTGTGTAAAAAGTGTGAGCAGGAATTATTAACAGCATGAAACAAAGCATTGTATCCAGCATTACAAGAATGGTGAAAAAGATAAACAATTCAACAATTATAACATTATTGTATGATTATATGATTATATAATTATGAGTCCTATCTAATACTACCTACACTAGCGAGAGCATAATGGGAGTACCCTTTGCCAGATCTCTTGAGACAATCCAACCCCTCATACCTGTGTATGTAGTATCAGGAAGCCGGTCTGGTGTAGAGCAGGCTATGTTCTTTGCAGGATGAAGGTTAGAGTCAGTCACAGATCACGGCATCCTCTGCAGAATTTGGCTCTGAGGTCATTTATATGATAAAAGCACTGTTACAATCAGACTATGACAAAGGTGTAGAGCTGATGTGATTGTTTGTCTTGAGACTCAGATCTGTCTCCAACCTGGAAACCAAAAGCAAGGGCATTGCATTCAATGTTCCTAGCCTTGGACAGAGTGTAAGACAACATGATAAAATGCCTACTAAGGAATGTACTACATGCAGAATACTTTCTAAGTATGTTATTGTGTAAGTGCAAAGCATGTAAAAAGTCACCTTCAGAAAAAAATGTCAAGTTTAAAAAGTATAGCTAAAATAGAGACTTGTGCACGGGCCCTGTTGTACCTCACAACATAATCACATTGGCAGGAGTGGCCTCTAACCTACATGCAAGTACATACTATTGAGCGGTAGAAATCCATGCAAAAATGAAGAATAAAAGAATGAAAAAAACAACATTGATGAGCCCATAATGGCAAACTATTTATAGTGAAAATTCCATTAACATACTTTAACAACAATCTGATTAGCAGAACAGCTTCCTTCAGGTGAGAAAATAAGGGACAGAATGATTGCATACATACTTGCAATGTATGGCTGCACCTGACTTTCCAGATAGCAGTGGTTGCTTTAATTTTCCGCCTGCCATACTGCGACAGGAAAAGTACTAAATGTTTCTGAGTAAGGCACCCAGACAGCTTGTGTGTTTCTTTCGAGGGATACACGCTGGAGGGTTATCTGAGTGCCACACCAGAATTATTTTTTCTGTTCTTTATGTGTCACCCTAAGTGGGATGGGAATGCCCAGCTTTGGGCCTGTGCACACTGTGTCTCTGAAACCAAGCTGTACCCGGCTGATGAGCCTATAACTAGGGCAAAACCAGCCCTGAGTTGCTTGTGTTCCGATTCAGTGAGGAGCTGGCTTGCAGTTCGGGCTGGACTGCTCCGACTGGAGCAGGGTCAAGAGTGATTAGCATATAGCTGGGTCCAAACTGAGGTGACAGCTTTGAGTCTAATGAATGGATTTGCTCCCCTGGGTAACATTGATTCCTGCGATTGACTTACCCTTCCTGATCTATCCCTCTACTCTACTTTGTGTACAACTTTTCCTATGGATAATTTGACTAGCAACCATGATGATTTGATGATATTATCTTGGAATATTGCGGGTTTGTCCACTAAGTTTAGTGATTGAAATTGGATGCAGTTCATTAGGACATATCAGGTTATCTGTCTGCAAGAAACTTGGGAAGCGAAAAATCTCTTTTTTAGAAGGATATAAAACCTATTTTTCCCCTGCAGTGGCTTCAGTGGTCGGGGAGTGCTAAAGGGGGACCCGATCATCTTTGTCTCAGTGGAACTATGTGGGACCGTCAAGAATCTTGCATGGGACTCACATCTGTTGCAGGCGTTGAAGTTATCTTTCCCTGGCTCTACATCGCTAGCATTAATTACCTTTTATAATGTGAAAGCTTGGACGGAGGAGGTATCTAACCTCTCCAGCTTACGATCTGCCGTTGAAACCTTGGAGGGGGCATGGTCCTAAGAGGAATAAGGTAATATTAGTGGGTGATTCCAACTGCCATTTGTGTGTTTGTCCATTAGATCCAGTTAATATCAAGCCTAGTTGTATGCTGGTAGAAGGGCTTCACCTGACTCACACGAGGGAGGACTTGGAGCTAAATATCATTTTAAATACATATAATCTTGTTTTTGCCAAGGAGAAGCTAGTGAAGTCCGCCAATCCATGTATTTTGCCTACATTTAGAGGGAGGGGCTGCACTTCTCTTACAGACTTCATTTTTGTGTCAGCTCCTTTGTTTTTGCATATCTCCAATTTTAATATAGTTCACAGCCTTTTTAGTGATCACAACCCGTCCCTAGCCATTGGTGGACTAATTGGTGGAATTAGATCTTTGGTTGAGGTACAGGGTGGATTTTCTCAATCTAACCAAGGTAGGAATCTTAGATTGTCTCATGTGGAGCCTACGCAATTCAAAGTATCTCTTTTCACTGGGTGCTGACAAGAGATCTCCACATGTCTGGATGTATGCTCTTCTAGTGGGGCTTTTCTGTCAGCATTTGCTAGTATCACACAGAAGGTGTCAGCACTACTGCAGGTTCCAGAGACAAATATCAGGTTGCAGAAACCAAGTTGGTTTGACCACAATTGTTCTAAAGCCCTCCGTCAACTGAAGGTCGCTCTAAAACAGGAACCCAGAGATAGGGATCATGTTGCCTCCTGTCGGAGGGAATACAAGAAGGCTCCAGCAAACTGCAAACGTATCTTATGCAAGAGTGAGTGGGATGAATTAGCTCAAGCTTTTGAGACCAGAGATAGTTCTCTGTTTTGGACGGTGATAAACAAGCCTTGCTTTGCTGATGTAACTGGCTCGGCTATGTACCATCATATCTCTGAGCAACAGTGGAAGAAACATTTTGAATGGGTATATAATATTGGACTTAGCGGAGACAAGGAGGACTGGGGTGGACTAGCGAGGGGTAGAGCCAATGTGGTTTTCAAGCAAGATGGCATATCCCAGGGCATTCGGGCATTATCTCATAACATGGCCCCAGGACCTGATGGGATACCCCCGGATTATTTTTTGGACAACGTTGAGATCTGGGGTCCAGCCCTGACATTAGTCTTCAATGATGCAATGAGGAAGCGTACACCACCCTCATGGTTCACCGTCAAAATTGTCCCAGTTATCAAAACGGGGGACAAGGACAATCCCCAGTGCTATCGGCCGATATCTTTGATTGATTACGCTGTGAAGGTCCTGGGGTACTTTAAAACAGGCTGATGTTATGGACAGATGAGAACGATATATTTTCTGAGGGATAATATGGCTTCAGGCTGGGCAGATCAACATCAGATCAATGTCTAAATCTATATCTAACCGTAAATAAGTACACTACTGCCCGGCCTGCATCACTGCACCTGGCATTCATGGACCTCATGTCCACCTTTGAGAGACTCAACCGCAGGAAGTTGTGGGGTTTGCTTCTTGCGATGGGGGTGGGCCCGGATAGCATGTTTCTTTTATCAGCTATACATGCCTACACCTCAGCCTCGGCGTGGCACTCCCAGGGAACGGATTGCACCCAATCCTTTAAAAGCAGCAGAAGAGTCCGCCAGGGGTGTATTCTTGCCCCTTTCTTGTTCACCCTTTATAGGAATGGTCTGGAATAAGCCCTTCTCTCAATGCAGGCGGATTGGCTTAGGGTGGGAACTAGATCGCTTCTGGTTTTATTGTATGCCAATGGCGTGGTTCTCATGGCACGCGCTGCCGTGGGACTGCAGTCATTATTGAATAAGTGTGTTCCCTTTATGGCTATTTTGGACCTTACAGTAAATTTCACAAAATCATACGTCATGGTAGTTGGGCTACAGTCCACCCGCTCAAAAACTTTCAAGGTGGGAAAAAATATCTTGGCCAAAGTCCCGGTTTCCTTAACCCTCGGGGTGCTGTTTGATGTGAACAATAATTGGAAGCCCTTGACTGGGGGAGGAAGTGTGAGCTTGTGAAGGCCACAGGTGCACTGGCTAGTTTTGCCCAGAGGTTGGACTCTAGGCCCCCAGCACATTAATCAAAATTTACCAAGCCAAATATTTCTCTAAGGCTTTATATGGCAGTGAGGTATGGAGATACACAATGGTTGATAACATTCAGACTGCTGAAAATATGTTTCTAAGACGCATGTTGCAGGTCCCCAAAGGTACACACAGGCTTTCTCTGTCTATGACGAGCTTGGAATAAAATATATAGGAGACATAACTGCTCTTAGACCATTGCTATGCTGGTTTAAGATCTGGACTGGTGAGGGAGCTCAACTGAATAGGCAGAGCCTTTCTGACTGTTTGTCCCTTGATCATGTGCATAAAATTCCTTGGATTGCCTATGTGAAGGCAGCTTTTATCAGATTGGGCAGGCAGGATATATTTCATAATCCCCAATCCATGTGACTCCTGGAGTTGAAAAGGGTGAGGGGTCAGTTTTTAAAGTGCATGTCCTTACAAAGAGAACAGACAAAGCTGATGAAACCTATGGTGCAGGGGCACATGGTCTTAAAAACAGTTCAGGCTATGGAGCCATATTTATCCATTGCTACCAATGAGAGGGATAGATTTGTTCTAGTCAGATTTAGGTTTAACCTGCTTCATCATCTTCTGGCATCCCCCAGTGGTTGGAGCCAACCTGGTACCTTGGTGCCCTACGGCTGCGACAATAAGTCTCCGCAGGACACTCTACATTTTATGATGTTTTGTAAATATTTTAGTGTGCCTAGAAAATTGTTTATGATCCCGTTACTGAAACCCCTATATTTTAAGCAAGCTCGTCTGGCTCTTATGTTTTTGCAGCTCCTATCTAATGAACATGTTATATTTGTGTTTTTCGCGCTTTTTAAGAGTGGCGTTGAGATTGAGGCATTCTAGACCTGATTAATTTGTTGCTGCTATTGGGGGGTTTTAAAATCAATGTAATATCAAGATTATCTCTCCTCTTTCTTTTTAACTGGCTTTTTATTAGCTGTTTTTATCATTTTTATGGTTTTTATTGATATTGAGTGTATATTGTCTTATCCTTCTGATATGTATGTATTATGTTATTATGCTCTTTTTGCGGTTGTACTTATAACCAAATAAATATTTCTGATGATGATGATGAAATGTGAACAAAAAAACTGTGGATTGGAGTGCGGCCCAAGTAATTACCAGTGGTTGAGAATGAGATTAATTCAAACATTCCATCCATCACTTTTTTGTGTACTTTATGTGTCGCCCTAAGTGGGACGGGTATGCCCAGGCGTGGGTCCACTGCACGCTGTGTCTCTGGAACCAAGCTGTACCCAGCTGATAAGCCCATTACTAGGGCACAACCGGTTCTGGGTTGCTTGTGTGCCGGTTCAGGGAGGACCTGGCTTGGCAGTTCGGGCTGGACTGTTCCGATTGGAGCAGGGTCAAGACTGATTTGCATATAGCTGGGTCCAAACTGAAGTGACATGGTGTACAAAATAACGATGGATTGGGATGTGGCCACGTGTAATTACCAGTGGTTGAGATTAATTCAAACATTCTATCCATCACTTTTTTGTGTACTTTATGTGTTGCCCTAAGTGGGACGGGTATGCCCAAGCGAGGGTCCCCTGCATACTGTGAATCTGGAACCAAGCTGTACCCAGCTGATAAGCCCATTACTAGGGCACAACCGGTTCTGGGTTGCTTGTGTGCCGGTTCAGGGAGGACCTGGCTTGGCAGTTCGGGCTGGACTGTTCCGATTTGCGCAGGGTCAAGACTGATTTGCATATGGCTGGGGCCGAACTGAGGTGACATGCTATGCAAAATAACCATGGATTGGGATGTGGCCCGAGTAATTACTAATAGCTGAGATTAAGTCAAGCATTCCATCCATCACTTTTTTGTGTACTTTACACCAAAACAGAGGCATTTGGATTTACATAAGCTATGTCATGAGCCAATAACATACTAAATACATAGACTCAGAACTGTGCACACTCTTGTACATGTTAGCACCAACCAGACTCACAAGGAAGAGTGCCGCCTGGGGGTGGGTTGTAGTGCACTCCTGGAAACAAATAGGTGACAGAAAGTCTATAACTTAGCCAAAAGGCAGCAGAGCGCTGTACAGGGTCAAAGGCAAGCATAGTCAATGAGTGACAGGAGCGGTAGTTGGAATCGTGGAGCATAAGTGTACTGTTACTGCATTGTAATGTAGTGTACTTTAAAGAAGTGCGTCTTTCTGCTGCTCTGGCCACTGTTGAAATTTGACCCTCAATTGTTTCTTCGCTGAGTTTTTGGTCCATGGATCAAGTTCACAGGGCTCTTTGTGCATCAAAGTGCAATTACAAAATCTCATTCTTGATTCCCAGAATTAGGAATGGTAGGAATTTACCCTTGCAAATGGAATTTGTTCACACAGAAATCCTGCCAGTATTATGGAATTACCTTGCGATTAAATTAATTTGCCAGAGCAGGTTTATTTACGTGACTAAGTAGGTCTACCAGCAAAAGTTTCCGAACATCCACAAACTCAAAGGTTTGCAAAAATTCAGCAGACATTTATCGGTGGTTTCCCACTTCTAAAAACTTGAAAATGTACTCATGTGAAAATCAGTAGTAAAAGTGGTTGGGTGGTGAGAATGTGGAGGAAAACCCTCCAAGGCTGATGTGAAAGCAGGAGGAGGGGGTTCTAAACAAGGAAAAATATATTCCCTGCAGATACTTATGGAGTGCTAGGAATGTCAGTTCTCTTGGGGACCTGCGGCTTCTGCAGATTCCAAGGAATACCCCAGGAATTCTTGGTGAATTCCTAAAATATTTGCTCCAACCTTTGGAAAAACTCTAGGAGGGAACAGTTTCCCTGGGAGGAGCGTTCGTCCTTCGGGCTTTTTGTTGAACAGGTTTCCCATTTGAACAACATAACTCTGCATGGTCTGTCTCATGCTGGCCCACAGGCCAGTCCGTGAGCGCCAGAAGGGCTCGTCTGAAAGACTCCTGAGTGGGTCGGGTGTTTGTCTATTGTGGGTCTGCTTTACAGTCTGGTGAGACAGTATTTACCGTTAATTTGAAAAAATGCAAATGTGAGCCGCGTTGTGACTCACTGATGCGCTAATGGGGGTCGCTTTCATTTGGGTGCATGGGACAGTTTCTAGTGCAAGTGTTACACTGGTTATGTCCAAATTATATCGCACTCGAGCGGGCAGGCATTATTTGTCCCCAGTCGAAAGTCAGCCCTCGCCACAATGTTCAATCTGCCGCCACCCTGCAGGGGGACGTGGCAGGGATGAAGCCATCAGCCATGGGTTTTCGTGGTCGGGCCATGCCAGGCTGCCAGCCCGTCCGGCTCTGAACGCACCTCCCTTGGCCCCAGCCTACCGGAGAAATGCCAGAGTGGCACAATGGCCAGTCGGGTTCCGAGGGGACCCCTCGCTCCCCGTGTCACCGGTGCCAGTGCACCTGCTGCACTATTAGGAGCTACGCCTATACTTTGGGCTCTGTCTGAGAAATCTGCAGGTGAGTGGCTTTACGAGGCTGCGGTTACGAATAACGCCTATTTCCTTCTGCCTGCTGCTCGCTTTCTTCCTGCCTGCTGCAGCTCGCAGGCGGCGTGCCTGTGGACATGTCTGCATGCATCGCTTCCGTTGCTGTGAGCCTGACAGAGCCGCGGACCCCACATTCCCGCCTGCACTCTTCGCACGTGAGTCAGGACTGAGAGGGGAGCTCCCGGGACGCCTGGGCCCCTCTGCCTGTCTCTGGGCCCCTCTGCCTAGCTCCCGGGCTCTCCGGCTCCTCCCTGCCTCTCCGGCATGCAGCGAGCCCCGCCCTCTGTTTGTACAGTTCCCTGGCACTAACCTCCGGGAGGGGCCGGCCCTCGGCTCCGGGACCAACCCATGCGTGCACTGTCGAAACTTGTCACCGGCTTCACTTTCCCGGCAGCGGCACTTGGGTGACTTTTTGACGGAACTGTATGCGGGCGCCTCTCCATGTACTCGGACTTTACCCACGGGCCACAGCCCCAAATGGAATATACCAGCTGACCGCTCGTGGAACCTCTTTCCGCCCAAGGCGTCCCCGGTGTAAGTTTACTGAGCTGTATTTACTATGTTTTATCTGGTGGATGTTACTATATTGTTTCTAAGCTGGGTTCACAAGTGGGGGTATTTGAGGCGTTGCTGTTCTCATTTAGCGCCCCCTCTCATTCCATACAGCCCTATAGGGAGGCAAACGTTCATATGAGAACTTTTTTACGTCAGTTCTTTCTGCAATGTATGTATGCCCTGTGCTAGTAACCAGAGGGTCAGCACAGGGGGGGTTCGAGAGGGGGGGGGATAGAGTCTGGCCCTCTAGGGTTCAGTCCGGCTTAGGCTTCTGATGGGCTCGTTCAAGGAAAGCAAGGTGTGCATTTTTCTTCGCAGGAACGCAGCCCCTCGCATCTGTAAGATCTGCACAGTTCCTATGCCTGTAACGCCGATTTAGTTTAGATTAAAAATTGTTTATTTAAAAGTGCTTTTCGTTGAAGCTCTTTTTGGAAGGAGAACTGCACACTTCAACCTCGTGATATCCCTCCCACCACGGCCTCTTCTTTAAATGTATTTCTTTCACCACAAAAAACCCTAACAGACTTGACGAACACACACCACACACACAAACACACAGAAGCGCCACATTGCACACGCGAGCAATCCCACACAAACACTCAAGTCTCCTGGAACACGAATTTCTAACACGTACACACAACCCTTCTCACACAAATGCCCCGTACACACAACCCTCGCCCATGTTCAGTGCCCATGTTCACGAACATATGCACGCAAGCAGCCTTCCACACATACAAGCACGCTTACACACATGCCCCTCAACATAAATGAAACACTAAACACACTCCCGCTGACAACCTATACACCTAGGCACATCCTGTTTCGCACACACAAACACACGCCAGCACCTATCTACCCACGGTCACATTTTTCACACAAGTAGTCTTACACGCGCACACAACGAACACAGAACTGTGCATACAAACACCATTAACTCGCTATATAGAAATTCAGGCACACATACCCAAGCTCCCTATATAGACACCCAAACAAACGCGATCTCCCTATCTAGACACACACGTGAACTACCTATAGATATCCAAACACACACGACACCCCACAAAGACACCTAAGCAAACCACACGCACACAAAATTTCTGTAGACACCTAAGCACACACGCAGACACCCCCACAAACGCAGGCGCACGCCCCCACACATACACGAACTCTCTTCCAGACACCGAAGCCCACACGCACACGCGCGCACACACAATCACTGTGAGTGGTTTTGATCTCTCTTCATTGAGCCCTTATGCAGCAGAGCAGCCGGGAGGAACCTGCCTGCAGAAGGGGTTCTCTGCTGTAGTGCAGCGGGGCAGGAATAATTCGCATTTTCAGCACGTCAGCAAACGTGTCTTCTTTCTTGCGGGATCACGTCCTCCGAGGACAAAGTTCGGTCCTCTGTGGAAGGACCTAGCAATTCGCCCCGCAGGCACGAGAGAGTGCCTGTAAAATGTTGGTAAACTCCTGAGTTGTGTCTCGTCAGTCAAGAACGTGACTAAGGTTACGTGTTCCGGGTGCCAGTCTGGACTGGTGCTCCAGTGACAGTCTGGACTGGCACTGCAGGGCGCAGGGGAAACCCCTTGCAGAGGGCCCGCGAGCTGCTTTTAGGAGTGGAGCATGGGCTGTCCAGTCTGACAAACTGCCCTTAGGGAACATCCCAATTTTCTGCTAGAAACTTATAAAATGTGCCCCCTGTCCACTTGGAGATGGCTGGAATAACTTGCTACATTCACTCAATGCAAGATGGGGCTGTTGTGAGCACATTTTCAAAGACTGATGTTAGCTTCCCAGCTGCCCTTGTCCAGGTGCACTGAATCAGTAGGCAATATATGTGCAAAATGTAGCAGGTGTCATTCAACAGCCTGAAAGTCTAGTTTATCAATCTCGGAAAAATAATGAAAGCCATATAGGGCCCTGACACAAATTCATACCATTCACAAGCAGGCTTCTCACAAGTCTCAGCAGCAGGAGCGTTAACCCACAATGCTGGCTTACCTGTTTGCTTTCTACTGACGAATGGGGGAGGTGGTTTGGGTTCGTGTATTTACTCACACTGGCCAGTATCACGCACCCGTCCCCTTGGTATGTGCCAAAAACACTCAAAGTATGAATGAGTCACAAACACCTGTGCGTTGACTTGAGAGGGGGATTCCGCAGACTCCGCCCCATGAACAGTACAAGGGTCTCTTGTGTTGTCGCTGACTCATTTGTACACACAGCAAGTGAAACCGGATTTAGAAAAAAAAAATGAGAACAGGCCTTGACTCGGTGAGATAAAAAAAAAAAAGAAGTGGGCAGAGCCAGAACAAACACAGCTTGGTTGTTTGACCCTGCCAAGAATTGCTGCAGTTTTAAATACAGTGACAATTGGTTTGACTCTTGTCACCTCACTTTACAATGCAACAGGCCACAAATAGCAGCACCTTTTCTAAGTCTCAGATGTCTCAGCAGAAATGCAGCATGTTTAGCTTGTCATAACTATTATTAGCAGTGTTCTAGTTATTGTGTGTGTAGGGGAGGTTGATGTAATCAAAACTACATAGCTGCTCACGCCAACTTTGTAATATATATGCTTTGAGGCATTTGTATAGTGCCTCTTTCCCTTTATGAGACCCAGAAGCGCTTCAGGGTGGTCCTATAAGAGGCGAATCCGTTTGTTGTCTATGGTTGGTTGTGTGGGTTTATGGATTGGCACATGTGGAAAGAGTTGGGATGTGTTGTGCATGAGGTCTGAAGTTGTGTTCCAGTGTTGTCGCAGCAGACTTGTGGCTGTGCTTCAGAATGATTTCAGAGCTATAGAGTTGTGTTTGAAGACACTAACCTTTGTCGCGTAAGAGCCTCCTACTTCTGTTGGGAAAGGTTGTAACGTTGTTGTGAGTTGTAACGTGCTATTTTGCACTATTTTAGGTTTGGCATTTGTCAAGACCTTTTGATTTTACAAAAATGATATCTATCTATCGATCGATAGATAGATAATACTTTTAGGGGCTTTCAGCCAGGCCGTTTTATCTCTTGGTCAGTTGCTATGTTCACATTTTTTGTAACCCAGTGCAGCATGCAGGATGCAGTAAGGGTCAATGGGTCAGCCCATTTCAGCCATTGGCTATCTTCACTGCAATCTATGGCATTCTGCCCTTTCACAAGAGCACAGTTGTACACAAAATCGTTCCCTTCAGTGCCAGGGACTACTATGGCAATGTGTGTTTTTTTTAAGAACAAAAAATATTGCTTTGAACTAAAGTGTTTATTTTACGTTGGTAGAGGCCTAGAGCTCCCCTAGCAATGCAATTTTACGAAAAATGAGATAGCGAAAGTAGCACTGACAATGCCCAAAGGCTGGCAGCAAACTCCAGACCTATTGGCTTTGCTAATGCTTGTTTAGTGTGGGAAGAGTAGATTACTAATGAGAGGTGGAGCCTGGCCTGGGTAATGATGCCCCACCCAGCCCTACCTTTGGTAATAGCGCATTACATGCGACTTGTGACATCTCTAGTTGCCTGTAATAAAAAAATTATGTAGGTGCTCAAATGCAAAACATTTTTTGCGGTTGAGTTCTGACGTCACAGTGCCTGCTTCCAGACCCAGCAGCCGAGAGAAAGGGCAGGGCATGAACCATGGCTAAAGCTGCAGTTTAAACCACTAAAACGAAACCTGTCTTTTCCGTCATATGCTCTTTTTTCGAAATAAACAGTGATCAGAAGAAAGGAGATATTTGTGGCAAGATGTTTATTTTTTGCACGTTTTAGCTAATTGTAGGAAGGAGAGAATCTCTGTGGTGGGTTCTACACATTCTGACTTAAAGCATTATTAAAATACTGACTTAGATTAAACTGATTCTCATATCTTGCAACAAATAATGAACTGCTTTTTGCTGTGTTCAGTTTGCACTGCAGATGCTTAATACATGCAAACATCCTATCTCTTTCGTACGAAAGAACAAAACACTAAGGCCCTATTATGAGACTGGCGGTCCAAGGACCGCCAGACTTGTGGTGGTGCGGCAGTGGCGGATCCAGCCACCGCCGCACTGGCGGTCCAAACGCCCGATTACGACTCGGGCAGTCGGACTGCGCTGGGACCGCCCACTTCGCTAGGGTACCGCTGTTCCCTGTCGTAGGAGCAGTGGTCAGAGGCCCCAATATGCTTGGTGGGACCGCCACGGTCCCGCAAGCATATTACGAGTTTCCTCTCAGCCAGGCTTTTCATGGCGGTTCCATCGCCATGAAAACCTTGGCGGAGAGGAAACAAAGGGGGCCCTACAGGGCTCACCTGTGCCTCAAACATATGTGGATGCACACAGGGGGGCATAACATGTGCTCCCCTGTGTGTATGCACATAGGTTCCTGCATGGCATGGACCTTCGAGTCCATGCCTTGCAGGAACGTTGTTGTGTGGCCCCATTGTGGTGTCTTTTTTAAGAATATATGACGTTACAACGCAAACAATTACAATGCCTGCTTTTACAACGCAGTTTTTACATCGCAACTACCATTACATCGCATGATTTTACAACGCATGCCATTACAACGCATTTTTAAAAACTACCATTACAACGCATTCCATTACAATGCATACCTTTACAACGCATACCATTACAATGCATAATACTTTTAAGGCAAGAGTAGGGTAAGTGTTGGATAGTGTAGGGGTAAAAATTACTATCCCCACTCCAGTGAGTGCAACAGTAGGGTAAGTGTTGGATAGTGTAGGGGTAAAAATTACTATTCCCACTACAGTGAGTGCAACAGTAGGGAAAGTGTTGGATAGTGTAGGGGTAAAAATTACCATTCCCATCTACCCCAAAACCCATACCCACCCTAAAACTAAAAAATCTCCATTACTTACCTTCTAATGCGTTCTAATGGCATGCGTTGTAATGGTACGAGTTGTAATGGCATGCGTTGTAGTGGCATGCGTTGTAATTGCATGTGTTGTAATGGCATGCGATGTAAAGGCAGTTGCGTTGTAAAAGCAGTGCGATGTAATGACTGCGTTGTAATGGATGTTTCCCCTTTTTTAATGGCACTGCCTCCTTTAAAAGAGGCACCTCCATATTACCGCCATGCCACCCGCCTGCCAAACTACTAAAAAGTTGTAATCTGGCGGGGGTTGGGCGCAACCTTTGGCGGAGCGGTGGCATGGCGCTTTGCACCGCCATGCCACCGCTCCGCCAAAAACTCGTAATCAGGGCCTAATTGGCTTATTTACTAGCCCCTTGCGCTGTGGTCACTTTTTATCACATAAAAAGTGACACACCGGCAGCACAAGGGGCTTGTAAATAAGCCCCTATGGATTTAAACAGTTTGTAGGAAGATAGATGCTGTTACCTCGTATTATAAGGAATAAAGTACCCCCGCTATACCTTATAAGGATTACAAGTCACCTTGGAGTTCCATGACCTTATAAAGTAACTCGGCCTTCACTTATTTCCTCTATATGGTCACAAAATTCTTCTGTGATTTGCAGTCTTCTTATAATGTACAGCAGGGGGGTACTTTATTCCATATATTATGCTATATTTTGATATGTTATATCATGTTATACACATTTAGATAGTTCACATTCTTCCTTTGAATATAGGACATAGGTGATGTCTTTCACTGTAAAGGGATTTTAACATCAGATATGTGATGCAGAAAAGAGTGCTATCTATGGCGGGGTAGGCTTTAGCCTTGTCGATATAGAAACGAATGGCGAAAACAAAGATGACGTCATCGGGCGCGTCACACTCTTCCATGGGTCCGTGGGCTCGGTTTCCTGTGGGAGGCGGCAGGATGGATTTCCAAGAGGAAGCAGCTATTTTGGAAACTCGAGCGAGTAAAGTAAACGGTAACTTTGTACACAGTATATTCAAAACAGTCATTAACTTTTGAAAAATGCAGCGTGGTCACAGATTGTGTAACGCCTTGTCGCCGTTTGGACATCAATGGAGAGAAACGATAGTTTCAAAGGACAAAAAAAGGAAACAGCGTAAAAGCGATAATCGTTTGTTCGTTGTGAGGCCGAAAGCATGTCTGGTAAGAACCAAAAGGAGCAGGTGTTGCTATCACTCAACTCTATGGCATTTATTGCATCGACCTGGGAGAGATGAAAGGCGGAGGGTGTGACCCGTGACCTTCAGCTTGTAGGCCTGTTGGAGACATATTAATCCGGTGAACTACCTCACAAAATAATCCCCTGCAGTAACTCCTCAATGAGGACGCGAACCCTTGACCCTTCTTGTGACGCATTAACCCACTGAGCTAGTTTACAAAGCGCTGCGCTTAGAGCCACCTCTGACTGAAGCATTTTAAATATGCTGAAATTCCAGTTCAACAGGCATAAGTGGCTCAGGGTGGCAGTTGTAGCTACGGGGTTTCGGGTATTAAACTTTGTTCACCAAGGAGCGTGGTGCTGCTAATGAAAACATATCCCATGACACCAGAAGACACCTTCACACGCCACTGCTAGCGCCAAGAGGCAACCGGGTTCAAAAGGAGCTTTATCCAGAGCACTTCATAAAGAAAATGCATGTTTTTTTGTAGAAAATCCTCACTTAGGAAGATGTTCTAGTCCAACTAAAACGAAGTAGGCCTTTCCCCAAGCCTGGTGTGCAGAAACCATCTCCAGAATGATATATACACCTCTGGCGTTGGTTTGGGAAGGTCTCGGCAGCTGTTCACAACGGATATTGCCTCGAGAAGGACCGTATATTACTGCCGCCTGGTCCAATAATATTGATAATTGCATTGCTATTATTAATAGATGTTTTAGTATCTGCACTAGCAGTAGAAAGGTAGTAATAGTGTAGTTATGGAGTAGTAGTAATAACACTATTAGTATCAGTAGTAGCATTAGTATAGTAGTGTAATAGACCATACTAGTAGTAGTACTATGCTACCGTTGCTGTAATATTAATAGTAGTAGTAGTAGTCGTGTAATAGTGCTAGATAGCAGTAGTACTACTATAGTGCTACAGTGGCAGAAGTAGTACTAGCAGTGTAATAGTAGTAGACAACAATAGTAGTACCGAAGTACTATTGTAGTAATATTAACAGTAGAAGTAGTAGTGTAACAGTACTAGGTAGCAGTAGTACCACTGTAGTGCTAATGTGGTAATACTGCCAGTGGTGGTAGTATTAATTGTAGTGTAATACTAGTAGTAATAAAGTACTCACAGTAGCCAGTAGCAATATACTAGTACTACATAGTAGGGCCACTGTAATGCTAATGTAGTAATGCTAGCCCTAGTAGATAGCATTACTGGAGTACTACCGTATTAATACTAGCTGTATTGCAGTAATTACCAGCGAATTCTATTTTTTTTTGGCCACATTGTCCAGTGTCACAAAAAAAACACATGCCGCATCTGGTCAGTAAACCCCTCCCCCCCCATGCCACCGGGCATGTAAGCTTTGCATGTAGATTATCTTGATTGTAATTGGCAAAGTACAATGCTGTATATTCACCTTTCGTTGTGAGTCAGACACTGCACGTGACAGGCACACACGGTAGATGGACTGACCCACGGAAGGACAGTTTGAGGTTTCTTAAAAAGCCTTGGGCCTTTTCACAAAAAATTCTGTTACTTGGGGTGATTTACTCTTGTAGACCCTCTGACTCCCTAATTGGGTGCTTGGCCTCTGATAGACCGGCAGGGCTTGAGTGGTGTCAGTGACGTCATGCACTCCCAGGCTATCTTAGCAGCATCTCCGGGTCATCAGCCTCCCCTGAAAGAGCATCGTCCCCCAGTGCTGTCTCATTTTCAATATATTTTTTAAGTTTATTTTGTTGCTAAATATGTTTTTTTCTAATGTGGTGGCAGTTTTCTCTTTATTGTGTTTAAATGCCCCAAAATTAAATGCATACGGTTGAAATCTGACTCGTAGTATTTCTGTTTTGGCAACGCTGTGCCTCATGGACTGCCAGGGTGGAGGGGCTTGTAGTAACCTTGGCTCAGCACTCCTCCGTCAATAACACCTACTCGTACCCGGGCGGACCGCATATACTACGAGTCTCATTTCAACCGCATGTATTTAATTTTGGTGCTCACACATTAGGTGTGCACCTGTTCTTTATTATATTATTTCTTTAGTATAGGATTGTTTTTCTCACGGAGTGGTACGCATGGGGCTGGTCCCCATGTGGTCCTGAAGAAGAGGTTTAGGGGACACCTCGAAACATGTCGACCAAATACTAGGGATAGTATACACATAGCAGTTACACTTCCTCCCTATTATTAACCCCTTTTATCCATACCAACTAGGAGCAGGAATAAACTAATCGCTCACTAGCTAGGTATTTTTGGCATCACCATCACCACTCCCCCCAACACTGCACTACACATTTTTTCACAAAAAGTGCTCCTACGTAGTTCCGCAAGTTGCAGCATGCCCCAGACAGTAGATGTCTGGGATGGCCCCAATGATGAAGCATGTCACCTAGGGGCAACCCTTGGTGAGTGAGGGAACTCAAGAAGAGAATTTTTTCTTCTTAGATTCGGGGCTTTGTTTCGCACATTTAGCGGAAGCCCTTCCCTTTGGTTAGGTTCTTAGATCTGTCATTTACAGATTCGTTAATAACTATCTCTCCATACAGTCAAGCATAACTTCAGGTCAATAACTGTGCATATTGATAGCATAGAGTTAAACAAGTTTGGCAAAGCCAGTAGGTCTTGTGTTTTGGATCAATTGGCTTTTCCAATGCTGTTTGGAAGCTCAGCAGCATAAAAAAAAACCAAAAATACCAAAGATGTGATAACGCAACTGCTGCTGCTGGTTGCATCACTCTGTAGGCGGGTGCATGTGTCACCACACAGGCAGGTGCCTGCAGACTGATGTGGGAGCTATTTTCTTTTTTTATTGACCATTCTAAGATAATAGATGGCACTTAGATTGGTAAATAAAAAAAAAAGAAATGTTACATGAGCAAGGGGCTTTTTATGTAGCAGGGTGCCCAGCAGAAAATGGCAGTTGCAAGGCCCTACAAAAATAGAAAATAATTCCCGTAAGGGGTGGGAGAACAACAAAGGAACGGATGGGAGGAAGTAACAGGGAAGGCAGGAGAAAATAAAACTAAAGCTGGATGTGGAGGAGGGGAAAAGCAACAAATGAGGTGGAGATCAACATGGAGTACAAGCACATGAGAGAGAGAGCAGCACATGACGGAGAGAGTAACACGGAGAACACTGAGCAGCCGCGGCTCCTCCGCTATGGCAGAGGAGCTTTGCCTCCCCTGCCAGCAGCCTCAAAAGTTCAAAAATAAAACAGGTTTATTATCGTCTAATTTTTCAAGTTCTAAGGGCCGAGTCTTGTGGACGGGGCAGTGGGGATGACAGTCACTGAGGGGGAGTGGTTTCACTGCTGTCAGGGCACATGTGGGTTTGGCCGGCTGTCTTAGGACGGCCGAACCAACAGGCGCACTGAGCTGTCTCCAACCTGAGCTGCGTTGCTGGGTTGGAAACAGCAGACACAGGCTCCTAGTCTCTTAGGGAGCTTACATCCAGGCCTCTCAGGCCAATCCTGAGGCTGCTTTCATGCTGAGAGCAGCCTCTGGATTGGCCGGAGGGGAGTCTGGGAGCCTGTGTGGAGCCAGAAAGCAGCAGAAGAGTGGTGATGCGGCAGGCGGCTGGTAAGTTATTTTTTTAATGTATTTTTTGTTGTCGTTGCCTGCCCCCCACCACCCTGCCACTCTGCTGTGACACCAGCCGCTACTGACACTGAGCACACAAGCACAAATGGAAGCACATGAGAGACAAAGAGAGCGAGAGAGAGCGCCACACATATGAGGGAGAGAACAACACCGAACTCTTGGGGCTGTCGGAGGGATTTGAAGAGATGCAGCAGATGACGGAGAGGGTAGAAAACACTTGCACTCTCATGGAGTGCGGAAAGAAAAAGAAAGAAGTAGTTCCCTAAAAGCGAGCAGTAGAAGAATACAAGTCAACCAATCAACAGGATGGTAAAGAGGAAGTGCTCCAGGGGGAGGGGCAAATGTACAATGGACAAGGCAAGCTATCAAATGCGAAGCAAGCAATTGACCGTAACAATAAAGCCAAGCAATAGGAACCAATGGGCAGGGTTTAAGCCCACCCACCGTAAGTATATGGCAAGTCCACAATAGAGCTTTAGAAAACAGACAACTTGCGCTATCTGGTAGGATTGGCCAAAAACAGAAAGGCGATATTTTCAAATGAATCTTAAATAGCTTTCTAATGTCTTTACGCAATTATCCTGTTTTACTATCAATTTCTGTTTGGCGCACTGAAAACCAACACACATCAAAGAGTGAGAGCACATTTATCAGTTAAATATGAAAACATACCATTTGCAACATACATTTTTTAATCAACACAATTGAAGTATGGATAAATACTAATGATATGAGAAAAACGGATATGGATAAATACATACGGGAAATAAACACCATATAGCTAGCAGCTTTATATTGTTTGTCGTGCATTTCATGGTTTTGTTTGCCCCCTCTGAGATCAAGAGCCTTCAGCGATAGCATCCTTCCCGAGGGCACCCCCCACCCAGAGATGAACCATTCCACTAAATGACAGCGTTACTGCCCTGTAAACACTGAGCACGGGACGGGAAAGGCAAAGCGTTGAGACAGAAAGCTAACATGGTTAATTAAGCCCCTGCGAGATAGTCTAAACACGGCCAGCATTCTTTGAATGATGCATAACAATAGCGCTCGGTGCACTTCCTGTTCGCTCCGGTCCCTCGTACGTGCAGAGCGCGTGCTTGCTGGTTGGTTTCTGTGGTTTCTCATCCCAAACTGAGAAGGGCTGATAGAAAAAAATTCCCCTTTTGAAATCCCTTACTAAATTTAGAAGCGTGCCTTCCTTCCCTTGTGTAACCCGAGACGTGGCTTTTAAAATGGATGGCTGTGTCTTATGGCTGTGGGGGACAGGAAGTGCGTGTCGTCATGCACCGAGATGAACTGCTAGGCACAAATATACACTGCTCAAGTCCAATGAATCCGTGAGCAAATGGGCAGGCGTTTTGATTCATTTTCTGCATTATGGGCAGTTTTCACACAACTCTTCAAGACACGTTGATGTTATCACACATAGCAAGGGTCGATGTTCTGCTATATTATGTTAGGCCACGTCATGCTTTGTAATAGCAATCTATACTATATTTTTCCTGCTATATATATATGTGTGATCAAGGCAGTGAATGCCGTACGCGTCGCAGCGTAATGGAGGAATAAACCTCGCATTTCTAAAATCTCCCCGTGTCGGTGTCCGGTTTTGTGTGGAGAATCGGATGTGGTGTTCATATATATATATATATGCCACCAAATCCTTCGTTGCCAAAAGAAACGGGTTGCACTCTCGCAGGGCCTTTGGCAATTTTAGTTTATTTCTTTATATATATATATATATATAATTTCCAAACCTCCCTTGCATCAGAGAGGCAGCAGCACTCCGCAACTTTTAAAATCCTTTAATTGTACAGCTCAAAAGTCCTAATATATTTCGGTCATCATTGACCTTCGTCAGAGGTGAGCCAGTAACATAGCATGAGGGGCAGAGATGTAACAACAAGTTAATTAATCACGCTCTTTGTAGTGATTGCCCCCTGGTGGGCGCCCAGATGGGATGTAGAAGTGCATCTTGGTACTTGCTGTTTCGTGTCCCTCTTAATTCCGATCCTCCAGTGGATAATGTCAGTTTTTATTTAAATTTCAGGTGAAGTTGCGTCTTGAACGAGCCCACTTTTTGAGGCAAGTAAGATCCATGCCGAAGCCAGTCTTCGGCGGCGCCGTTACCCTTCCGCTTTCACGAGCTCCCAAACATGGTTCAGTTTCGGGTAGATTCAGCGCTCTTGCTGGCGGTGCTTGCTGACGGCTGAACCACGCCGTATAACATCATTTCCAAACCTCCCTTGCATCAGAGAGGCAGCAGCACTCCGCAACTTTTAAAATCCTTTAATTGTACAGCTCAAAAGTCCTAATATATTTCGGTCATCATTGAGCTTCGTCAGAGGTGAGCCAGTAACATCGCATGAGGGGCAGAGATGTAACAACAAGTTAATTAATCACCGCTCTTTGTAGTGATTGCCCCCTGGTGGGCGCCCAGATGGGATGTAGAAGTGCATCTTGGTACTTGCTGTTTCGTGTCCCTCTTAATTCCGATCCTCCAGTGGATAATGTCAGTTTTTCCTGATATATGTATATGTGTGATCAAGGCAGTGAATGCCGAAACGCGTCGCAGCGTAATGGAGGAATAAACCTCGCATTTCTAAAATCTGTCGGTGTCCGATTTTGTGTGGAGAATCGGATGTGGTGTTCATATATATATATATATGCCACCAAATCCTTCGTTGCCAAAAGAAACGGGTTGCACTCTCGCAGGGCCTTTGGCAATTTTAGTTTATTTCTTTATATATATATATATATATATATATATATATATATATATATATATATATATATATATATAATTTATTGAAACAAAGCTTTCACAACGAGCAATCCATAAAAGCAGAAAAATAATACTTCAGTAATCATAAAAATACACAAAAATAACTCGAACTCTTTTGTTTCATTCCTTTATACATTTCTTTTTATGTTTTCTTTAATAACTTCCATAAAACACTTCATAGAATCGTTTTGCCTATTCCACGTATTGTTCACATTCATAACCTGCTCTTATGGACCCTAATTTGCACAAAAGGTCAGAATTTTCCGTAAACTTAATTTTTATTTAGATTAAAAAAAAATGAGAATGCAGGACCGATAACTCTGATCCAGGCCAGACCTAAAAAGGAGATGTAACATCCTTTCAGTATAGTATATATATGTACACACAGTGCATTGGTCCAGGAAAGGAAACTCTGAGATCTTGAACTTGCAGAGAGATCTTCTGCCTTGTTTTTGAGTCTTGAAAGTTTGTTGGAGAGGCAGGGATGAGGTGCGTAAGTGCAGATTCCTTGTTACCTTGTAATGTGGAGTAAGTTTGGTTGTAGGTCAAAATATCTAGGTCAGTATTATCAACCACCACGTACACTGAACCCAGAATGTTGACTCCCAATGTGTCGTCAAGGTGAGCATACATCGGTAAATATAGTCTTACTATTGTTAACTCCACATCTACATACCTTGACTATATATAGATAGTTGATATTGTGTACTTAATGTAATCGCAGGTCAATTGAAAAAACCTCAATATTTCTGTAAATCACTGTCAGTTTCTGCATATTCCCAATCACCCGATGCCTTTACCCCACATAGTGAAGGGTGCTATGACATTGGCCCTAGACCCCACCAGGAGCCAGTGAACTTCTTTTAACTTTAGTTCCACATGATCCTATTTGATTAGTTTAAAACAAACTCTGACTGTCTGTTTTAAAGGTCTTTGTAGTGCATTAAGTCATTTTGAGGCCCTGGTGTAGATTACAGAGCAGTAATCTGAGTGCACCATCACATGGGCTCTCCTCAGCTCCACCCGATGATCGAAGGATTGAGGGGACATCCAGAGCCCGAAGCTGTAAATTTGCACTTTCGATAGGACACTTGCAGCGATCTGAGTTATAATATCTGCCCCAAATATAATTTACTTTTGACTTGCTTTCTTCAGTGTGGTTCATTAGTGGAGCTTTTGAAACACAATCTACTTGGTGTGCTTTTCTCTCCTCTCACAATCGAGCATCTCAGTTTTGGCTTGTCCTAGTCTAGACACTTATAGCCTGATTTAGAGTATGGCGGACAGGTACTCCATCACAAAAGTGCCATAGGCAATAATGCACTTGTCATACCGCGAATAGGATATCCGTGATTTGTGACGGAGTAACACAAATCTGCCAAACTGGAAATCAGGCCCTTAGTACTGTTGCCTGGCTTGCCAGGCCGTTCCACAGTCTGATGTAAATTTAGGTGTCATTGTTGTGCACTGGAAATTGCACATGGTATTGCTCTAAAAAAGGGTTCTCCAAGGAGTAACTTGTGAGCTACTGTTAGCTCTCCAGCTACCTGTAAGTAGCTCGCCCGTATGTACCCCAGCCGACTAAAAAAGAAGCTTTTGATTGGATGAATTAGCGTATGTATCGCAAAATTAAAAAGTGTGTATTCAAGATGACAGTGTGCATATTTTCAGAACTCATAGGATGATGTTTAATGAATGGATTTCTAAAATATATATTGAAGGTGATATTTGAGAGATAAATCATGAGGGCATGTGGATCAATGGAATTATAACCTCCGTGCTAGGGGCATCATAGCTAAAACTGTCAGGTGTTAACCGCGTAGAGGTGGCATTTCAGATTGATAAAGCCCCTTCCTGATGCACGGAGGTGATCGCTGCTGGCAATTTTGCATGGCGTGGCCACTAATGTAATCCTGCGTAATGTGGTCACTATTAGCACACTGATAATATTAGTCGTTCGGTATGATTTTCATTGAACATGAGTAGCTCTTATTACAGAAAAGGTTGGAGACCCCTTCTCTAAGAGCAGTGTTATCTGTAAATTCGGGGTACAGAATTACGTCAGAATTTTCAATTTTCCACAAGGGAATAGGGAGCCACAGTGAAAATCATTGATAACGCAACAATTTTTATTGACAAGTCTTCATAACTGGGCCATTTTATATGAACAAATTCCTGGTGAATATGTCCCCATAACCAAAAAGTAATTATGCATGAGGTACTGCAGTGTGCAAGATTGCAGCATTACTCAGAATTCTCAAATCAGGCAGAAACTCTAATTTCTGCCCATATCCAGAATTCCAAATAACTCAGAAAGAAGACCAAGGTTGACTTCATTTGTGGAAGAAAGTGTGGATCTGTTCTAAGGGGGATCCAAGGGTACATCTTAGCTTTTGCACCCACGAAATATTACAGAAGCTGGTGCAGAGGCAAAGAAGTTATTGGGAATCTGTCTGACACATTCATGGTGGTGCACAGTCAAGCTTGACCACTGAGGGAGTTCCTTTGGGACAGAGACATGGAGGTCCCACGGAACCTCAAGGAATCCTCCTGCCAGCCTGTGTTACTATCCCCATCCCTATTCAAAGGTAGACGGGGACACTGACAGTGAATCACAGAGCTGCAGTTTCATACCACATTACTGCGGCATGCTCTATTGGAGTGTGTACTTGAAGCCCCGCCCACTCTCCGCCCATATTTGTCATTGGCTTGTGTCATTGCCCTTCGTAAATGCTGGCTTCTGATTCGTTAATAGGCTTTTTAGTCCCTCCTTAGTACCGCCTTGTCTTCATTTGTAACCTCCCATGAGGACTGGCCCTTTTACTTCGGTTGTTTCACGGTACGTCTTTTTTAGTCTGTAAGCACTATTTTCTGCAACATTCAGCGCGCCATTCATGCTTTCTCTTTCCGATTAGCCGGGACAATTGCGGCCACTTCTTTGAAAAGGTCTCACATTGACAAGAGTTTGAGCTATTGGCATTGTGAATAACAATGTCTTTTATTTATGAGTTAATTAGCAAAACAGATAAATAAAAGACATTGTCATTTACAATGCCAATAGCTTAAACTCAGGCAAAAGCGAGGCCTATTGCATTGCAAATGCTTGTTTGTGCCTGTGCTGAGGAAAGCACATTTTTCTGTATAATTGATTGCACTGTCCCTGGCTGCACCGCGCACACACAGCCGGCGTTGTACTGTGGCGTTGACGGGCAGTGCTTAATTTGTGCCGGTGCTTTCCGGTGCTTAGCACCGGCACTTATATTTTAGGGTCGGGTCTATTGAATTTTTCTCCCCTGGGCCCAGTAATTATTAAAAATAAATGTACTTACCTGCCCTGTTCCCAATTCGGTTCGGATGCCTGCCTGGTATGTCAGCAGAGAAGGCCCACCCAGGTCCAGGCATGATGACTGCTTCACGTTAGTGATGTCAGCAGTGCACGCATGCCTTTCACCAAAGAGTGTCGTCATACTCATTCCGTTTGAATAATTGCGGCTTAGGGCGGGCTGGTAGTGAGGTGGGGGCAAGGCAAGCTGGGAAAGTTCAGGACGTGCCGCTGAGGCCTGTTAGATGTGGTACTACAATTTTGGCCATCGCAGCTGTCCAGAGGCCCAGCTGAGACTACACGGAACACACTGTGTTTCCAGTTTTGCAATGAACTCTCCGGGCGCTTGTAACCTGTTAGCGCTAGCAGGCCTGCACTGAGAAGGAATTTAATGCTTTGCTGCAGTTAGAGCCTTTTAACAGCGAAAGCAGCAAAAACAATGCCGGAGGATTAATAATTCCTATCCAGGAATTGAATTCAAGCAGCTGCAGGCACAAAAGGTGAGTTTGATGCAGTTCCCAAAAACTGAAGTTTTAATCCGAATGATTATGGAAGTCGGACGAACATGCAAGAACTGGTGAGCTGAGAGCACGAAGATTCATAGATATGAACGCGCCAAAACGAATTTCTGTACTCATACACTTTTCCTGTATATCCAAGCCTTGCTTCGCTGACTTTCCCAGAAAACGTGCATACTGGCACCTTTGCCCATCTGATCACAGCCTTCTTTTGTAAAATCAGCGGTTAGTTCTTGTTAGCCCATCATGTACTCCCAGAAAAGATATCAACTGTCAAATAAAAAACTAGCGCCGCTTCCTCCAAGAGCTCGCAACAAGCGCCTTCTGCTTTTCATCTCAAATACTGCCGACTCAAATTCCACGCACCCCAAAGGACCCTACGATCAGCCCAGCTCTCCTACGCCGTGGTCCCCCTGCACCAGAAAGACCAGATCGGGAGGCCGCTCCTTCTCCTTCCTCGCGGCCAAAGCATGGAACGTCCTTCCGCTCCACCTCAGACAGACAACATCGCTCCCCATCTTCGCAAGAAACCTCAAAACCTGGCTCTTCGACAGACCCCCCCCTCCTTGATGGAATGGAACCTGCACCCCCTAGCGCCTTGAGACCCTTACGGGTGAGTAGTCGCGCTTTAACAAACCCCTGATTGATTGATTGAAATATGCTTTAATGAAAAGGTTAGGGCAGCCGCAGTTTTGAAAAGACACCCTTCGATTTCCAAATGCACTCAAATTTGTACAGTTTTATAACCTGGCTGCAGCACTCTTTGAAAAGAGTTGTCTAAAGTGATGTGAACGACAGGGTCAGTTGCTCGCAAATCAGCCATTCTCACAGCTTAGTTGAAGAGTTAGTAGAGGGCGTATGGTCTATTCAACGTACCTGTTCGATTGCTTCCAGAACCGTGAGAGTGTATAAGATGTAAAACTGCATTGACCATTGTTTTTATACAGGCAGTAGTTGGCAGTGCAGTGGTAGATGCATTGTTTTTGTATTAAACTGATCCTTAGTTTTTGAGATTCGTCTGTGCAAAGGAGAGATGGCGACAGCAAGCGACCCCCACCTTTAGTTATACCCTTTTTTTTCTTCACTTAAAATATCGAGAGTAGAGAGACTCCCAAACATGGGAGAGAAAGCGCTATGAAACCCAAACAAAGCCCCAAAATGATCACAATGTACCTGTATAGTGCCACAGCTACCCTGCAAGGTTGTCCTGTCGCTCTATACCGTAAAGGTAAGAAGGGAGAGACAACTCTACTGGAATAACCAAGTCTTAATCTTTCCTGGTGACTCATACAGAGAGCTCTAAGCACTGAGCGCTTTTGCACTGGGAACCAGTGAAGAGACTGAAGGTGTTCAGTCATATGGTATCGAGGAGGTATGCCTTCAGGAGCCTGGCCATGCCGTTTTAGACCATCCAATCTCATTTTATAGCCTTAGAGACCGGGTGATCGAAGTGACTGGTGTGTGCGGAATCTGTTTCTCAACACCACCCCTGTTTTTGGTGTACCTTTGCAGGACAGCTTCTTCCAAGTGCTTAGATGGCATCATGTAGATGAAAGGGGCTAGCCAGTCTGCAGGTCTGTAATCCAGGGGTGTCCAACTTAGGTCCATGTGTACTGGCTCCATGCTAGGCTTATGACAGCAGCAAGGAGAAGAATTGGGCTAGTCATTCTGCAGGTCTGTAAGCCAAGGGTGTCCAACTTAGGTCCATGTGCCCTGGGTTCGTGCTGGGGTCATGACAGCATCAAGAAGAGGAAAGGGGCTAGTCATTCTGCAGGTCTGTAAGCCAGGGGTGTCCAACTTAGGCCCATATGCACTGAGTCCGTGACCGGCTTATGACAGCAGCAAAGAAGGGAAAGGGGCTAGTCATTCTGCAGGTCTGTTACCCAGGTGTGTCCAACTTAGGCCCATATGCACTGAGTCCGTGACCGGCTTATGACAGCAGCAAAGAAGGGAAAGGGGCTAGTCATTCTGCAGGTCTGTAAGCCAGGGGTGTCCAACTTAGGCCCATATGCACTGAGTCCGTGACCGGCTTATGACAGCAGCAAAGAAGGGAAAGGGGCTAGTCATTCTGCAGGTCTGTAAGCCAGGGGTGTCCAACTTAGGCCCGTGTGCACTGGGTCGCATCTCCTCTAGAGGCAGCAGCTTCAGGGAGGCCCTGTTTTGTGTCTGCTGCTTGGTAGACATGAAAATGTATTTAGGGATATCTGGGGATCACCTGCTCTGGGCTATATTCTGAAGGGGTTTGTCTGCAGGTACTACAGCCTGGCTTTGTATGCACCTTTCCTTCGTTGTACAGAAGGTGAAAAACATTTCCTGCTTCCCCAAATTCTGTAAGGTGATGAGAATGTGGGTGCTAGGCACAGGAGATATGCCAGATCCAAACAAAGTGCAAGGTGTCTGCTTAAACTGTAAACACAGGTGCCAAATGATGGCGTTGGGTGGAACTCTTAGAGCAGATTCCAGCTCACTCACATTTTTGGGTGATCTCCACTTTGCTTTAGCTGAGGCTGTGTGTTTTGTTAAGCTCAGTGGGTGGGGCCAGTAGAGGAAGTGGGTGTGGTCTCCTACATAAAATTGAGCACCTGCACTTAATATTTTACAAATTAAGCACTGTTGACGGGCACATTGCTGCCTATTTCTAAAATGCCCCCTTTCCCTTAAAGTGAATTGGCCATTAACACTATTGCAGTAACCATGAGAATAAATATGCACAAAAGTGTGAGACTCACACTCACACAGCAGTTAGGGGCCTGCAGTATTAAAGAGACCAGGACAGTGAAACTGTGCAAACGTCTTCTAGTTCGTTTTTTTTTCCACTGAGGGAGTTTCGTGGTTCATTTGAACACCTCTTGGGTCCTAACAAAACAGAAGTCTGACTGAGTATCATCAAGTACTCCCACTCCCCCACCCCCACATCCTCTCGCCTCACCCATTGGGCGACATTTTCCTCGTGGGTTGGGTCCTAGGAAGGCAGGGAAGACAAGTTCTCTTGACCCTATCGCAATCTGTTCATGTCAGTGAGTCAGTGGAAAAACCACAGTGTCTGAAAAGCTTTTCGTTTTGTAACCAAAACAGTACAAAGAATGCCTCTGTGTCAGTAGCAGGTATAGTGAATGTCATTCATAGTGTGTATGTAACTGAAGCAGTGGGCTGTGTTCAGAGAACAGACTGAGTAATCTCTCCTACACCCACAGAAAGGAAATATAAACTCACTGTAAAGCACACACGTCCCCTCTCTTCCTCAGCAGGCCAGTTTCTAACTGTCTAAGCGTCTCACCCCCAAAATCAAGACACAGTGTGCAATCATGAGGTGTGGCGCAGCGGCCAGAGCGTCCGACTCCGGAGCACGGGCGGCAGCTCAGCTCAGCATCTTGTGACTCTGGGCAATAGCTCACTTAATCTCGCCGATGGCCCCAGCGCCTTGAAACCCTTAAGGGGGTGATATGTTTGCGCTTTACAAATATTTATTATTATAATTATTTATCTTGGATATGTTAGGAGCGGTGTTTGAGTGTGTGCGGCTGGTATTTTATCACTGAAAACGTGATTGTGCCCCCACTGCATTTTCAGCATAGATATTAATTTGCAACACTTGCAGCATAATTCAACATCTGTGGCATAATTTGTAAAATGTATAAAAGAAATGTTTCTAGCTCAAAAAGTAAAATGTTCTAACATTCACTGCACACGGGGTACAGGGCCATGCCAGATACTATGCAATAGTGTTCTATTCACCTTGCATCTTTTTAATTGCTATAATCAGGCATTTAAGTGGTGGCAGTTTAGTTTGGATAGCATTAAACATTATGCCAAAATATCAATATACTGGTATAATTACAACGCAGAATGTGCGGCATAGGCCTGGACAAAATGTTGTTTATGCTGGCATAGTCGTCCTTTACTACCGGCATTTTACGTTATGCATAATAAGGGAAGTGCCTGAGAGTATGCCATTATGCCAAGTCACGTAATACAGATCCTGTTTGGGTAAATATCCTGTCACAGGAATAAGGTAGAAGCCAGAAAATTAAAATGCCCCCCTCTTTGAACCAAAGCTCTTATGGCATCAAGCAAGCCAAGCAAGTCATTGCGACCCTCCCCAGAAGAGTTCTTTTGTCTCTTTCATCCATGCATCTATCCATTCATCCTTTCATTCTACCATCCAAAGATTGATATCCACCATTTTACCTTTACATTCTGTCATCCATTCATTCTTTCATTCTTTCATCCATTATTCAGTCTTTCACCATTCAACAGAATGGTGAAAAACCGCCCATCCATCTCCAAACCGATCCATCAAGCCTATCTATGCATCCCTCTATCCACCTTTCCACTCATCCATCTTTCCTCTCTTTCACTCATCCATGCATCCTTTCACTCACTCATCCACCCATCCACTGTTTGACCCATCCATCCACGCTTTCATCCATCCATCCATTCAGCCTTTCATTCATCAATCCATCTGTCATCCCTTCTACTCATCCACCCATTCTTTCACTCATCCATGCTTACACCCATCCTTTCCCTCATTCATCCATCCACCCTTTAACTCACACATCTATCCATCCTTTCATTTACTCACCCACGCACATGATTTATGTGCCTTTGTTTGCCGAGTTGCAAACAGAAGAGGCCAATCAAGAACGCTACCTCTACTGTAGTTGCTTAAGTGGGGGGATCACAACGCCCATGTCCAAACCTATCCATCCAGCTCCAAAACTATCCATCAAACCTATTCATCTAACCATTATTTACACTTTGACTCAACCATCCCTCCATCTATCCTTTCAACCTTCCATCCGTAAGCTCATTTATCCACCCACCCACCCTTTCACTCTATTGATCCAGCCATTAATCCTCCCTTTCACTCATCAACTCATCCATCTCTCCACCCTTTCACGCAACCATCCACTCATCTATCCATCCATCCACTCACCTATCCACCCACCCATCCACGCAAAACCACATCCAATCCACCCATACATGCACACATCCATCCACACATCCACTTATCCATCCATCCATCCATCTACCCACCCAGCTATCCATCCATCCACCCTTACACCCAGGCATCATCCTTTCACTCATCCATTCATCCACTCATTCAGCCTTGCACTCATCCATCCATCCTTTCACTTAACCATCCACCCATCCATACACTCATTCATGCATTCATCCACCCTTTCACACAGCCATCCATCCTTTAACACCAACATCCACCCATTCACCCATCCATGCACTCTTTCATTCATCCAGCCATCTCTCCATCCACCCTTTCACTCACCCATCCATCCACCCATTCACTAACACATCAAACCACCCACCCTTCCTTTCTCTCACTTTCCCACCCACCTTTTCATGTTAATTACAAGCCTTTGTCTGCTGAGCTACAGACAGAAGAGGCCCAACAGGAACTCCACCCCCGCTAGAGCTGCTAAAGCGGGGATTCACTACCCCCTGCTCTGAAGAACAGGAACAATGTGAAAGAACAAAATGTGAGTGGCTCTTGTTTGCATCATGCATGATTTTTTGCTATTTCTTCGTGCAAAATGCTCCCTCCCATCCAAAATAGACGTGAGGATGCAGTTTGTGCTAAAAAAAAATACAGCTATGCTGGACTGCCATTTCATATAATTTCATATATTTTCTGGGCATTTCGCATAATTTACCCAAAGGAAATTATATGCAAATTTTACCCTTATCTACTTTTTTGCTGCATAATCTGGCCAATGCTGGAGAGTCACTTCGAATCATTATGGGCATCATTATGGGCAACATAATAACAAATTAGAGGCCCGATCCTTTAAGTCACAAAATTGCCCCTGCAAGTAAATGTCATTGCATTGGTGCAGATATATGACTTTCAGGAATTCACAAGTTTAAAAATGCGGGCCTGGAAACCATACTCCTTTCAAACCTTTGGGAATTCTATTTGTGCATTAGCAAGGATACACACACGTTGGTATATGTGCATGAAAAAATGTGCTGAGTGATTGCAAATTCACTCTCCCGACACCAACTATTTTCTCACCCTGCAAAACGTTTTACTTCTGCCCTTTTCAGGAGTAAATTTCCAAATGTTGACAGTGTGAGGAGGTGGTGACTACCCTTAAACATATTAGTGCACAAAGACTCATAGGGTATTCCAACTCTAGGACTGCCAGTTACCACCAATTTATAGCCCCTGTACATAGATTAACAGAAAGGTGGCCAAATCAAAGCCTTTTTAATATCAAAACTCTGACTTAATATGAGGCCTAACTTAACCAGAGAGGCTAGCTTCAGAGCTCTAATATAATGAGAATGCTGCCATCAGTTGTAGATTGTTTTTTACAGAACTGGTAGAATTCTGAAGCATCCTGTCCCTTGGACAAGTAGATATTTTATAAAATTCCACACCTCTGCTGCATTTGAACTGACAATATATGCATATTTCCCTAAAATGAAGTTGTTTTTTTGATGAATTACTGAAAGCGATTGCTCAGATTTCAGACGTGTCTAGAGAGAGACACGTACATGCTACTAATATGGAATAGTACATTTTTGATAGACAATTCATTGATTGTTATGCACCCATTCATTGTACCTGTCCTGGATTAAGGCAGCTTTGATTATTTTTTTCTGAACATGCACTTAGCAGAATGAAAGCAAACAACAAGACGCTAAAATGATCCTTCTACATTGCTAAACCTTGCTTGCCACCTGTGCCGATTGCATCAGCTCAGCACATCAGTGCGCGGCCCGAAGGATGATTGCCATGTATTGAAAATTACAATAGCAGAAGGCCTCAACGAACTGACCAATAGGCTTTCTCTTATGATTCATCACAAACTCTTCTTTTTTCATCATTTCCACGTCATTTATGAGCGTGGACCATCACACGCTAGAACTCGCCGCACTCGTTGAAGGGCCCACACGGCAACATCTCATTCTGGCATTGATATATTTTTTCCTTAAGCACTGTTTCATAACAAAATGTGTGTACATAGTAAAAATCTTGTAACCCCATACTTTGTGTATGCATTTGGAGTTTATTTAAGGGGGTAGGTGTCATTGGCATTCAGTCTGGCTACAGACGTAACCTCAATTATTATTTTGTTAGAAAAGTACGATATGAAATACAAAGAGAGAGTGGACCTTGGGTCAGCCCCTTTCAATCACTACTTTTCATGTGCTTTTCATGCTTTGCCGGTGTTTCAATGGGTGGTCTATGAAGCACATGGCATCTTGAGGATGGTTATATTGTCCCATTTGTGTTCCCATTAGGTTTTGGTGATGGGCAATTAAGTAGTGGCGTGTGACATGAGAGTCATTTTAATTGCTCATTTATGGTTTCTTTGTTTCGACAATGCATGCTGTTTGGATGCCTTAGCCTGTCATAAAGTCACTGTGCTATTCACTAAACCGTGTTCATTTGTTATACTGTAGTCAAGACATGCGCACACATAGACTTTCCTAAAGCTGCAAGGACACAGGCTTTGTCAAAAGTTTCTACTATGCAATATTTAGCTGTGTATTCCTTGTGAGCCCACCGCTAACTACACACACTTCATCTTATGACTCCTTTCATAACACTCTTCTTTGAGGGTACAACTTAACTATGCTAATTCTGTCTGTTCGGCATAAGACTACTCCTCGCAGCTTCCATGTGATTGTAGCTGAAGAGCAGAGGTAGTGGTATGTACTGCTTGGTTGAGGGGCAGCTTGTCAAGTTATGAGGAGATATCCGGAGACTGGCTGCAGGTGTGCATTGTATTGTACCTGTACCATTTTCATATCTCTCACACCACTTTGGGGGAATGCATAGAGTGTTGTATTTGTTGTGATCCTATGTGTGAAGCGGTTTTGTGTCATGCACGAGGGACCAGAGCGGTGCTCTGATCTTTTCTTGGGGCACAGGTCCTAGTAGTGTGAGGGAGGAAGAGGTGTGAGATATAGGCGTGCAAAATATTATTATAATAGGATGAAGGATTAGAATTAACTTTGCAGGTCCCGTGTTATGTTTAATGCTTCTATTATGCTAGAGGCCGGGGAAAGAGGGAAGAATCTGCCTGGATAGACTGCTTTACAGATTGTCCAGTTGCAGTCAGGGTGAGGGATCTGGGTGGAGATTAAATGATGTCAGCAGCTACACAGCACCAACTGAGACAGAGAGGCAGTGGAGGGCTGTCTGCGTGTGCACCAAAAAAGGGGATAATGAGTGATGGGCAAGTAATCCATATGGCAACATACACAAGGTAGAGATGCTGTCAAATTAGTTAAATACTGCCAGACGAGCAAGAACAAGAGCTGGTGACGTGAGCGGTAGCCATGCATTTTAAAGGAAGGGATACTGCCTGACGCTGCACAAATGCATCTCTTTTGCAAGAAAGAAGTGGAAAAGCAGTCAAGGTTTGCACCGTGAGCAGAGACTACAGACCTTTAAAAGACCTACTATTGCTAAGGTAAGTAAGACCACATTTTTGAGCACGGACTTGCACCCTAAGCCCTTCTTATGGTCCAGAAGCCCCCAAAGGTGGGTGCCCACCAGCCAGGTGAACCCTAGTCAGAGCATGCCTCAGACCCTAGCCAGACTGCCACCTTGCACATGCGAGAGTGAGAGACGAAGCACTTGGTATATTACTGCAGTGACAGCTCAAGAGACAATTGGCTCACCACATGTAACTCTTAAGGCCTTTTACTCCTTGAGAGCTCAGCCCAGTGCTGAAAAAGGCAATTTTTGTGATTTTTTGCAGTAATTTGGTGCCGCCACTAGGCTGGCTGCTTCCTTAATTCTCCTCAACGTAAGCGCTGAACCCTAGCCTATTGGTATAGACTTTACGTCAGGTATGAAACGCAAAAAAGCAGAACCTGCATCTGGGGTACCTGAAATTCTGTGGCGAGTAAGCATAGTGTGGAAGTTATGGATGTGCATAGTATGTATGTGGCTTGTTGTCTTTTCTAAAGTCACAAACAAGCTAAAAATAAGAGAATGCTGATCCCATGGTATGAAATCTGGACACCCGTTAGTTAAATGATCCGGCTGCACTCTGCGGCAGCCCGCCTACCTCCAGCGATGTAGTACTTTGCAGAGTTCAGAAGATCACACTAGGACAGAAAATAGGCCGGAAAAGTGGCCCCCATTAGGGAATAAAATCCCACATTTGAAAACTGTGTCAGTTTTGAACTTGTAAAGGAACTCTGTATTAGTGATTTTCAGCTATGGAAGACTGCATGTATTTGCGCTTGCTGCAGGCAATGTTTGTGGTAATTTCAGAAAAATCAGCAGGAAAAACGGCCCACAGACCATAAAACATGCCCTCAAACAGGAAAAGAAGCGGCCCACGCACTGATCCGTCAGCCAGTCCATTTGGCGTCACCAGATTGCCATATAGGGCCGGTCCGATCCTGAAGTTCAGCAATATATGAACCTAACAAGCACAAAAAACTCCAAATGACTTAACATTCATGTCTTTCTGCTAGATATTTTCACTTGTATGAATCTATTGGGCGCCAAACAACAAAATGCCCTGTGAAAGTGATGCAGAGCCTGACCACGAATCACAACAAGCATGTGCAATGCAATAGGTCTCGCATTTGCGAGAGTTTAAGCTATTGGCATTGTAAATGACAATGCCTTTTATTTATCTGTTTTGATAATTAACACATAAATAAAAGGTTTTGTAATTTGCAATGCCAATAGCTCAAACTCTTGTAAATGCGAGTCCTATTTCACTTCAAAGAAGCGGCCGCCATTGTCCCGGGCTGCTTGGAAAGTGAAAGCACGCATGGGACGCTGAATGTTGCAGGAAAGCATGTCGTGCCTGCAGTAGGAGAAACTCTTTAAAGAAACTAGTGCTTACAGACTAAATAAGACATATCGTGTAACAACAGAAGTAAAAGGGCCAGTCCTCATGGGAGGTTACACATGAAGACAAGGCAATACTAAGGAGGGATTGACCAGCCTATTAACGAATCAGAAGCCAGCATTTACAAAGGAGATTGACACAAGCCAATGACAAATATGGGCGGAGAGTAGGCGGGGCTTCAAGTCTATACTCGAATGCAGCATGCCTCGTAGAGCAGCGCATGCGCTGCCCAGGCTCGACCTAAAAAACTTCATTTGGGACCCCATTAAATCGTCAGGTACAGAATCTCATCTGGGAGGAAGGGTGGCCTCACAGCCAGGGATGCCGACCTTGGAATTGTTCAGCCAGACTCGAGTCCTGGTTTGGGCTCACTTCCTGCGATTATGGGCGAGCTCCCCCTCCCTAAAGTATTTTTTCGACCTTGTATAATGTCATCTGGTGCTCATGTAAAGCTCTCTAATACCCTTGGGCCAAGTTCGCGATATGTAAAAGCTGCAAAAAAAAAGTCTGCACATACTTCCGGGTCATAATGTCACATTCTCAGCAAGGACGACTCTTGTCTTTCATCCTTCAGCTTAGATATAATCAGTAACAGCTCTAATGAGCGGATGATGGATGCTCAGGGAACATTGTGTGAAGCTCTTTTTATAACAGTTTATCCTGAGTGCCAACATTACTGCATCTTAGAATAGGTCTTTCCAGAAGAGTTGATGGTGTGATGAGAAGTGCTTCATGATTACCTCTGTCCTAGAAGATACATCCACAGCTGTCCTATTTTTGTTTGTTTCTTGGTCTCAGGGTTTGCAAGACGCTGAGCTCATTGGCAGAAAAATAAACTGTATGCAAAGGACTTCAGGGGGTTTCCAAAAGAAGAGCGACCGCAATGCGTCCCATGTGATTTAGTCTCGTGGCTCAATTGCTTCCCTCAGTCTGAAGTCTCAGCTTTTAATCTCGGCTTCCTCACTTTACCGAAAACCGTGTGATCTTGGACAAATCATGTTACTTCCCTGTGCCACAAAAAAGCAGACGTGTGTACTGTAATGTAAATGTTTTAGTATGTGTGATTGAAGAAAAGCTGTTTTTTAGACTTTTCATACTTCAGTGCCCACCTTGCCATCAAAAGCGAATTTAGACCTCTCATCTTTACCCATAATCAATACTGTGTACTATGTACAGCTTACGGAGAGGTGTGACGCAGCGGCCAGAGTGGCTGACTCCAGAGCGTGGGGCTCACGGTTCGATCCCCGGAGGCAGCTCAGCATCATGTGACTCTGGGCAATAGCTCACTTAATCTCCCTGAGGGCCCACAGCGCCTGGATACCCTTAGGGGTGATAAGTTGCGCTTTACAAATCTGGAATTGAATTGACAGCACCAGCAGTAGGTGAAAGCTGCTGTAGTCAGCTGCTTAATTTGAGCCAGTGGGGTCCACTGGCACTCATTTTTAGGGATCAGCACTTATTTTTCTTCGGAGACATTTATATAGAGCAAGAGAAGGAAGACACACAAAGAGAAAAAAAGGAGGAAGAGAAAGACTACAAAACTGTTACAAAGGGGGGAAGCAGGAGTCTTAAAGAGAGAGGCAACGGGGCAGTGAGTGTCTGGTGGTGGATTAAAGAGACAGCAAATACGCAGCCTTCCTATTCGATTCAAGAAATCGTTAAAAACATGGCTTTTCTTATCATAGGCTTTTTTCTGTTCTTCTGAGCTCTGTTTTTCGGACATAGCGCTTAGATACATACCCCCGGGTTTAACATTTTTTATACATTTATTTTTCATTTAATTTAATTCGGCAAGCATACTTTTAATAGCACCAGCCATGGGCGGACAGCGATTCGGGCACCAGCACTTAATGTTATACAAATTAAGCACTGCCCCTGGCCACTTCTAATATACAATTATAGCCCACTGACTCAGGCTACCCTGCTGGGTAAAGTCCCTCCCCTCAAGTTATAGGCTGAGTCGCAGACCAGGACCACACGGGAGAGGGCCTTTAATGGCTGGTATAGCCTTATGCAAAAGGGGTGTGAAGATATAAAAGCATTTCACCCACAGAGAGTAGAATGTTCGAAATAAAACAGAGGGAAACAATAGTACACATATTTAAATGCTAGATCAAAAGTTGTGGTACCAGAATGCCCTGGCCGTGATATATTTTACAACCATATAATATCGTAAATACAGCCCTGTTGGACTTGCTAATAGAAGGCCTGCGCATGCAGGAGCAGTACGTTTGTGAACAGTATTTAGGACATGATATTTATGTCAGACAGTATTTTTCTTCTCAATGTTCTGACATACAACGGAAGAGCAGGCCTAAACCAGCCCCTGTTGACCCACTGCCACTCTGTTGGCTTCAGTGGAGCTCCCAGCATTCCACCGTCTAGTCGTTTTTCATGATGTGCCTTTGAGGTATGCAGAGTTTGTGCTCATTGTTAAATTACTAAGCACACACTCTTCCAGTACTTCAAACATAAACACTTATCCCACGCCTTGCACTCCACTGCCTTACCAACTGAGCCAAATCACCTTGAAATGGTGAGAGAGGTCAGAGACAGTGAACAAGTAGGCTTCTGACTAAAGTGAGAGGTCCAGTTTCTATGCAACACTTGATACATGCGTTCATTCAGACTGGATGTAAGGCCACCTAGATCCTGGGTGACCTGGTTTTGTGCAATTGGTCCTGTGAGCTGCAGACATAGGTGCTGGGATCTTTTGTCCACCAACACTGTCAAAGAATTGTTTCACCCCCTCTTCTCTCCCAGTTTCAGAAATTTTAAAAGCATGATTCAAATGGCCAGACAGTGGCCACTTTAAATAATGTAATAAAGGCAGAATTATATATTTGTTCCCGGCAGGCAAGTGGGTAGCCAGAAAATTTAAATACCCCCCCCCCCACTTTGAACCAAAGCTCTTATGGCACCAAGCAAGCGAACCAAGTCATTGTGACCCTTCCCAGAAGAGCTTGCTTGCCTCTTCCATCTAAGCATCCATCCATTCATCCTTCTATCCACTCGTTGATATCCACTATTTCATTTTAATATCCTGCCATCCATTCATTCTTTCATCCATCATTTAGTCTGTCAACTTTCCATCCGCCCATCTGTCCATCCATCCATCCATCTGCCCATCCATATCTAAACTGACCAATCCAGCTTCAAACCTATCTCTCCATCCATCCATCCTTTCACTCAGTCGTCCATCTTTCCTCTTATGCATCCCCTTTAATCCATTCAACCATCCATCCATCCTTAAAGTCCTCCATCCACCCACCTTTTTCCCTCATCCATCCGTCCATCCATCCACCCATCCATTCATCCATCCATCCTCCCTTTCACTTATCCATTTATCCATCCATCCACCCTTTCACTCAGCCATCCAACCATCCTTTAACTCATCCATCCACCCTTTGATGCATCCATCCACTTATCCATTCATCCATTTACCCATTCACTCATCTAGCCATACTTTCACTCACTCATCCATACATCCACCCTTTCATTCATCCGCCCATCCATCCACCCTTTCACTCCCCCATCCATCCACCCTTTCATCTCGCCATCTGTCTACCCTCCATTTCACTCATCCATCCATCCTTCCATCCATCCATCCTTTCGCTCATCCATCCACCCTTTCACTCCGTCCCTCCATCCATCCATCTTTTCACTCCTCAATCCACCCATCCTCGCACTCATCCATCCTTGTTTCCATCCTTCCACTCATTCATTCATTCATCCATCCATTCAACCAACTTTTCACAAGCATTTATGTCTGCTCTTTGACTGCCACTTCTAGTTGTGATCTCGGAATGTAGCTGTATTCCCGATATAAGAAGAGACACTGAACCTGAAGGATCTCTAAGTGTTCACAGAAGTTCATATCATTTTATGAATATATTCTGATTATTTTGTACAACTTTTACTTTAAATTTCTATTTAATCTCCCTTCACTAAATTATGCAACTGTGAATTTGTCTTTGAGGGAGGAGGTGTGGCCGAACGGTCAGAGCTGCTGACTTTAGAAATGCGAAACTGCACAGTCGGGTCTGGTTCATGGTGCTTAATTTGTGGGAGTGGGCACTGCATTCGTATTTGGTGACCACAACATGACTTTTTATCATCCATATTGGACCTAGTGCAAGATAGAGAAAGAGGTGGGCTAAGGATAAAGAGGGAGGACGAGAAACATAGGAACACAGAGACAGGGGGAGACAGCAGGGATGAAAAACAACGGGCAAGAGTGGGTGGTGCTAGAAAGAGGTTCACTAAGGGCTCTCGAGGTAGGATTTTTTTTCAATAAACTTGTCTCCCTTTGTGGGCGTGGGTCCTGGGGCGCTAATTCAGCCGCGGTCCGTGCCGGTAACAGCGGTGGGTCGGGGTAAGGGGGGATTTCGAGGGACGATGCAGAGGGAAAATTAAATAAATAATACATTTTCCCTCGTCATCGTCCGTCGAAATCCCCCCCACCGCCCACCACCCCACCACTGTTACCTGCACGGGCCGTGGCTGATCTTTCTGCCCATGTCATGGGTCTTGAAGCTCAACTTCGAACACTGCATAGAATCATAACATCAAAATAATCAAAACATAATGGCAGAGCTGCCTACTTTGAAGCTGGGGAACCAGGTTCGAGTCCCAGGGTCTGTTTAATATCCTGTGATTCTGGGCAAATCACTTATTCTCCCTGTGCCTACCAAAAATAAATGTGTTCTTGTGTAATGTAAAGGGTGCTCATGTAAAGCACTCCAATCAATATCTTTGGGTCAGATCGCGCTATATAAAACTGCAAAAAGAAACAACCTAAAAATACAAAAATCTGACTGCAGATGACAAATGCGAGGCCACTCTCGTACTCTTTACGCACACACCCTACCCTACTTACTTTTTTGTGATGACTGATGTCCTAGTTCTGTTCGAGGACACAGAAACGAATCTCATTGGTTTTCATCACTATTTCTGATGAGAGACTTTTAAAAGTGTGAGCTACACCCTATGCAAAATAGTTCTTCGTAAGTTTTCCACCAACTAACCCCTGCCTCTCGTTTCACACAGTGAGCGCCTGCCACCAGTTTCAGTTCTCTCTGACTGTGAAAGAAATAAAACAATAAACAATTCTTGGTACTTCACATTTTGTTTCTCCACCAGGGATATGAGCACCTCTATCATGCCACTTCCACCCTCCCCTCTTTCCCTCGAGCGACACATTTAGGGGCCGGTTTACAGTAGCGGCTCGTGGTGGGAGTGCTGCGGGGCGGTGGGGCGGGGGAGGAGCAGGGTGGGGGGTAGTAAACTATGGCATACGGCCGAACAGTGGTAAGTAAACAAATAAATAAAACGAATTTCATTGCGCGCGCTGCATTGCCAAATGCGATGCAGCGCGCGCAACGAAATTCGTTTTATTTATTTATTTATTTGTTTACTTACCTCTGTTCGGCCGTATGCCGTAGTTTACTACCCCCACCCTGCTCCTCCCCCGGCCCGCCCCGCAGCACTCCCACCACGAGCCGCTACTGCCGGTTTATAAAACGTTTGCCCCCTCACTGAACAGGAAGTGCGCAAAAAAAGTCCAAAACACTGTTAATTGCACCTACAGGTGGAATTTTAAGTGTGGTAACAATCCGCCAGTCCTCAGCACGAAATGCAAAAGTAACAACTCCCACAAACTCCTATAGCGCCGAATTTGTAAAATAAGTGCCAAGGCCCAAAGTTTTGCTCAGAAGCCCTCGACCAGTGAAGGTCGGGGTAACGGATACCAGGGTTGTGTGGTACACACGCCTCTATAATCCACCGCCAGACACTCCCTGCCCCTTTATCTCACTTTGGCAGGTTCTTTTTTTTCATCTGTGCTTTCTTCCTTTGTCACTGTTTTTCCATCTCTCTCTTACTCCTCCCTTTGTAAGTTTTTCTCTCTTCCCCTGGGTTGAAGTCTGCTGAGAAAAAATATGTGCCGGTCCCCAAAAATGAGTGCCTGTGGGCACCACCAGCAACCACCGGCTCAAATTAAGCACTGAGGGGCTCATTTACAAGCCCTGTGCATCGCCGGACTGTAATTTTTAATGAAGTTCTAGTGGTGCACACTGTACAGCCATATCTACGAGGACACGTAAAGCCACCCTGCATTGCCTTTCATGGCCTCGTAGATTTGTTGTGACACAATGCAGCACAAGTCGCTGCGTTGCCTCACACTGCGATGGGGAGCATGGATGCCATTTAGGGGTCCCTAGGGGTCGTAGCTGCAACCCCTGGCTTGCTTTCTGCTACCCCTAGCACTGTCTTTGCGACCCCTGGCCTCAGAGTTAGCAAATTCAGTGCCAGGAACACAGGGGCAGCTGGGGCTCCACTCTGGTGCAGCAGCCAGAGCTGCCAACTCAAGAGCTGGGGATTCGGGTTTGAGTCTCGAAGTCAGCGCAGATTCTGAGCAAATCACTTATTCTCCTCATGCCCATGGACAGTGCCTGGAAAACCTCACGGGTGATAAGCTGCGCTATATAAATCTACGAACTTTAAACTTTCTCTTTATTTTCTGTCAATTTTTTATTACACTAATAGTGACTAAATACAATATATTATTCACTAATAGTTTAATAAAAATGGAGTACTTTAGGCTGGAATATGCCCTTCCATGGCAGCTGAGGTAAGTAAAACATGCTTTTGAATGTATGTTGGATGCGTTCTTGTCGGTGAGAGTGTGTTTATGTGTGAGAGAGTGTATATGTGTGAATTTATGTGTATGTGTAAGTATGTGTGTGTGAGTGAAAGTGGAGGTCAAAGGGCATGTGATGTCACTTCCACTACCCCTGGCATTTCGGTGAATTGACGTCCATGACGAGGAGGCGTGCCATGGGTGTTATGGTGGGTGTTCCCATGTAACACCCATGACATTTGACACATTCCCAGATTTACAACATGCTGTATCAAAAGTCTACGCCTCCCCAGGGGTGACTGACGTAAGGGTCACAAAAACAACCTGATTTCAATGCACACACCAAGGGTGCCTGCCTTAGCGCTAGGCAGCTATTTGTGCGCCAGCGCTGCAGAAGAGGACAGGAATGATTGGTATCTCATAGATATGGTGCATGCCAGCCCTTTTCTTTTAACGCAGGGCAGCGAGCAGAAAGGCTGCGGCGCTGCCCTATGCTAAAAATGAGTAAATAAGGGTCTGAGTGTTCACAAAGATGCACAAAGAGTTTCCATAGCTTTTCCACTCTGAAAACGCATGGAAAACTACTTCTGAATAAATGAGAAGTGCATTTACTGGTGTCAAAGGAAAGTATTTTCTCTGGAGAAAAAAGTAAAACAAAAATGAAATGCTAGTATATTTTTCCATAAGGTGTACTTCCTGTGCATTGTCTTCCTGCGATGCATTACGTATTTACATTTAACTTTGCCTACATGTGAGTTAATTTTGCAGTCACAAACATGCTGTATCGTGCTAGAAATATATTTTAGGGTTTTTTCCAGTCTTCAGAGGAGAATATTCCATGAGGGAGTGCTTATATGCTGCTCATGTATTACTGAAGTGAAATACCAACAGTGTGCTGCGTGCCACCAACTCAAACAGCTGATATCTGAATATTTTTCCTGCTCAAATGTAGACCATCCAAACATCTCATAGTGTGTGGTTGCTTACTTCCTTGTTGCCCCAGTCCTCCTAAAATGTATTATGGTGGAATATTTTCACTGTGGTAGAATATTTTCACTTTACTGATAATTCAGTGTGTTTTGTTGTTTGATGGAAATTGTCCGACACGTGTTTCGAGCTTCTTGCCAATCTTCTGAGAGGAATATTGCTTTCATTCAATGGTGCTTAAATGCTACTGGCACATTATTACAGTTAAGTACCAAATGAAGCGTGGTACTCCGCACTGCCAGGTTTGACGGAACATCTGAGGCAGGAGCTGGACAGAGGAGGTATTGCAGCTTTTATTCTGTTGGATTTAAGTGCCACGTTTGATCAGGGCCGCACTGGCCGTAGCGGGCACCGGTTTTGGGCCCCTAGGGGGCCGTTTTTGTTACCGGGCCGGTTTTGCAGCATAGCTGCAATATCGGCTCCTGTAACAAAATCGTCCGAAACCGGCCTTGGCAAACAGCTCGGCTGCCCCCCACCCCCCAGGGGGCCGGCCAAGTACTTTGCCAGGGCCGGGTTTGGTTCCCAGTCCAGCTCTGCGTTTGATACAGTTTCAAATCGGGTGCTTCTCAAGCAATTAGCAGGTGTTGGCATTAAAGGCACGGCTCTTGCCTGGTGTCAATCCCCCCTGAAAGAACACTAATTTTAGCATATTGCTACACTTATGAATCTGCGGTGCGCGACCTACCGCATGGACTCCCTCAAGGTTCTGCATTGCTTAACATTTATATCCACCCTTAGTCAGACATAGGGGCAAATCATGGATTCTCGATTTATTCCTACGCAGATGACACTCAAATTGTCATATCCTTTTCTTCGTCGGACTCCAGCACCACTTCCAGTTTGGTCCACTGCTTTAAATATATGGTTGATTGGATGAGGCTTAGCTGCCTGAAACTAAATGGTAGTAAGACAGAAGTGTTGATCTTGGACAGCCAGCCGCTGGTGTGGGGTCCTCACTGCTGGCCTGAGGAATAAGGCATTTGCCCGACCCCTAAGCAGGCGGTCAAGGAAGTGAGCTTTTGGTTGGATGACACCGAAGAGCAGCAAATTACTAAAGTAGATGCTTGTTGTTTCAGCCTGCTAAGATGCCTGAGGAAGATACTATGGCTGTTGCCTCCAGAGACCCAAAAAACTATTGTACAGGCCCTTGTAATTTCTAGATTGGATTATGGCAATGGGTTATATCTGGGTGTTACGCCCGGATAAAGTGGCCTGTAAGGTGTTCAGTATGCTCCAGCACGATTACATTGCCATATTCCTCGCAGAGCCTCAGTTTCTCACCACCTTCATCGTTTCAATTGGCTTCCTATAGCGAAACACATAAAGTTGAAATATTTATACTATATCTATAAAACTTTGCACCAAGCTGGACCTGGAGGCATTCGCTGCTTGATTTACCCATATGTTCCCAAGCAGGTGCTTCGGTCAAGAATATCCAATATAGACACTCTTGGAAAAGTTAGACTGGCAAGCGAGGGCAGGCGGCCTTTTCTTTTTTAGGACCAAAGGTATGGAATTCTCTGCCTCTCTCTCTAGCCACCTCTTGTAGCTCCTACATGGTGTTCAGGAAGATGGAAAAGATCTGGCTCTTTTTGTGTTCTGATCCAGTATTTCTTTTCTCCACTAGCACTGGGAAACTCAGTTGGGGTGGCCTGCGCTCTATAAGTCTGAATTGAATTGAATTATATGCCACCCACTAAAACGTGCTCAGTTAGCCCTTTAAAACATCTAACACCATGTGAGTCGGTAAATCTACAATGTGTAGATTTCTGTCTTTTAACTACACATTTGTGAATCATGCCCTCTGTATTTATTGTTGTTCAGGCTCTCAATATTCAAATTGATGAGCTTTGCTTATTGAGTTTAGCGATGTAGTATTTAGCCTAGGTGTTAATTGTTTATTATTTGTTTGTGCAGCTCTGGATCTAATGCTCCGTAAGAGGGTTTAACTGTGAAACTGCTGCAGACGACCTCCATTTTCAGGTCTAGCCACCGACAGCTTTAGCTGTCTGAAAGACCTCATGTCTTGAATTCTTCAAAAAAGTACAAAGTGCAGATAGATAGTGGGCTTAGGGTTAACCACCATAAGCTTTTGCCTTTCAGATGTTTTTATGGCTTGCCATTTGTTGAATGGGCTGTCCATCAAGGCCATGGAATTTTATAAGTTGGTTACATTGCCCGATTTGTGTTTGTGTTAGGTTTAATGATGTGACTTCTTTTGTGAATATCCAGATGCAAGATGACCTGTAGTTCATCAGTGAGAGCCAGTGTGTGTCCTTTAATTTATTTACTTTGCCGAAATACCAACAATGTATTTGCTGTGTTATGGCTTTTTTGTTTAGGAAGACTGTGGTGTTTGGAGGCCTTAGGCTGCTATAAAGACACAGGTACTTATTACGATGTCGGTCGTAGTTGCCTCCGACCGACACCGCCTCGGACTCGGGACCAACCGACCTCCAGTCGGCAGTTCCGACCGCCTGAGTACAATGCGACCGAACACTGTTCGGTTGCATACTCACTTTTCTCTATGAGAGCTTGTGTCATGGCCGTAAACCGGCCATAATACAGGCTCCTATAGAGAAATGGAGGTGTGTGTAAAACCCTGCACCCTGTGGCAGGCACCTCATGGTGCCTGCCACACAGTACAGGGTTTTACAGGGGGGTACCCTAGCTACCCCCTTGACCACCAACCGTAGAACGGGGAGGCAAGGGGGCCCGGTTAGGGGCCCCCAAAGTCGCATTCCGACAGCCTTTCTGTGTCGGAAAGGCCGGCACGGAAAGACTGTGGGAAACCGACATTGTAATCCTGATGGCGGAAATGCTGTCTATAGGGGATTACGGTGCGGTTCCGACCGGCTGGAAAACTCCGAGAGCCGTTCGGAACGGAGTCGGAATGGCCGGCCGGTTTACGTTCCAATCGGCGACATCGTAATCGGGCGGTCGGACTGTAAACTGACCTTGTCGGTCGGAAAGCGTCCGACCGACATCGTAATTGGCCCCACAGTGTTTTTCAATAATTGCCTTTGGGTGTTCATTTTTTTATCTTGCTGTTCTGATAACATGTTGCATTTACAGGTTTTTTATCACGAAGTAAAGATTTGGGCACTCATATGCTTTAATTAAAATATAACATAAATTCTGGGTGTTTGTCAAACGTATCTATCATGCAACATTTTGCTGTGTATGCCTTTTTGGTTCACCACTAACAACGCAAACTTCATCTTTCGACTCCTTCTTATAACTTTCTTCTTTGAGGGAAAAACTTAATTCATTAATGCAGTCTGTTCAGCAGAGCGGCCCTACTAACAGCTTCCATATTGTTGTAGCCTGAGACACTGCTTCGTTATGGGAATTTCTTTCTATGACCACTGGTGGCAGCACTCACAAAGTCGCCCAACTATTACAAAACACTTCCCCTACAAAAAGCCCGACCTATTGTCACTGTCAATGTTTGTTTTGGAAATGCCTGTTTCTGTGCTAACCCAGCAATTGTCTTGCCCCCATTATGGTTTTGTGTTATTCTTTAGTTGCTTTTGTTACATCAGATATATGAACCCTAAGAACCCTATTGTTGAATTTCTCTCTCCTGAGTATTGGCGTATCACTTTGCTGCCTTTAACCAAACTCCCACCTCCTGGGCCCCCCTTCTTGCCTTTCTGCCTTGGTTCTCATTTTCCATTTGTTTTTTTCTTCTTTTTTGTAACCAATCTGAGTTGGATTGGTACACAAAAAAAAAGTTATGCAAACAGGGGAAAGGACGCAGGTTGAGGAAAGAAAGCATGTGGGGGAAGCAACACAGAGGGCTTAATCATGGAGGGTGAGGAAACAACCAATGGGTGCACAGGGGAGCCACTCAGACAGCACGAGCTGGGGAAAGCAACAAGGAGGACTTGGGGAAGGATGTGACTGGAGACAGTGCAGTGCAGAGGGGGTTAGAAGCGAGCGAACAGGCGAGAGTGCAATGAGGAGTTAAAGCACACAGGAGAGTGGCCCGAAAGGCGAAGCTGTATAAAAGTGAACACTTCTGTAAGAGCAGCTCGAAATACAAAGTTGTGGAAAATGAAATTTTTATAATGCTATGAAAAGAAATGTGCTGAGAGAAGTCGGAAAACAAAGAGAACGGGGGAGACACATGCTCTCTCGAGGGCTTTCTGAAAAAGAAAAAAAAAGTTCCCAAAAAGCAGACACTTCTGGAAGAATACAAGGAGCCAATCAGAGAGATGGTAAAGAGGCTATGCTCCTCCAGAGGGACAAAGACTCGATGGATGGGTTAATATGAATAAAACAAATAGACAGCAAGAAAATAATTATAATAAAACAAAACAACAATGGAAAGCAATGTGCAGAGTTGCTTTGTAGGTCATCTGTCGACATGTCCCCAATAAGTCTTTTGCAACCCAACGGCTACAGTGTCTAACAGGTTTCGACCTAAAAAAGAGAACTGCACAAGATAACATACTGAATCTAGGCCTGACCAAGAACAATAGTAAACACTCTACAAGTCCAACAAGTGCAAACACGAATACACCTGTACTGTATAAAAACGAATCAAAACAAGATAAAAAAAGATTCTACCGCTCCCTTTTCATCTTAGAGTAAGAAACAGTTCTTATTATTTCATAGCTCTCTACTCCTTGTGACATAATCATATACATCTTTCAGAGACTCTGTCCGCCCCACGGATGCAGGCAAGTGATATTTTAGATTCTCTTTACTGCTGGAGTGCAGGCCTAGGCTGAACAAAATGGGACCCTCTTGATACTACTAGATTGCAAGTCTTTGGATAAATGGGATGTTAGCTTCTCCTGAGTGACATGTCATCCTCTCCTTTTTACTAGAATGTCAGTCTCTCCTTGCTGCTAGGCTGTAGGCCCTTGGCGAAAATGGCATGTCGGCATCTCCTAAGTGACATGCTGAATCCTCCCAACTGCCAGAATGCCGTGCTGTGGCTTTGTGATACATGCAAAAAGAACAGATGGTAAATGGAACGCTGAACCTATCAAACATTCACCCCAAGTCACAGATCTGGGTTAAATCCATCGTTTTTTTGCACATCAGGCCATTCCAGTTTAGACCCAGCCATATGCAAATCAGTCTTGATCTTGCTCCTCATGGGAACAGTCCAGCCCGAACTGCCAGGCCAGGTCCTCCCTGGACCAGAAACAAGCATCCTGGGACCGGTTTCAGGCAGGGCTGGAGTGGCCGTAGTGGGCACCCGGCGTTTCCCCTGTTGGCTGCCAGGGTGGGGGCTGGTTTTAGACCCCTGGGGGGCTGTTTTTGTTTCCGGGGGCCCATTTTGCAGCATAGCTGCAATATCGGCCCCAGCTTTCCACTAGCATTCCCACCCACCCCCCCAAACCCCCCGGGCCGGCTGAGCTCTTTGCCAGCGCCGGTTTCGGTTCCCAGTCCGGCCCTGGTTTCAGGGTATCACCCCTCGTCAGCCAGGCTAGCTTGAATCCGGTGGCGTTGCGAGCACGGCTTTGTGATATGTCAGCATTTCCTTACTACTAGATTGCAGGCTCTTTGGGGCAGTTGTATGTCAGTTTCTCTTGACTGACTGTCAGCTTCTCTTTCTAAGGTAACATTTCCTTATCTGGGTAATATATTAATATATGAGCTGCTCTTGGTTTATATGTCAGCTCCTCTCTACTGCTAGAATATTGCAGTCCCTTGGCTAAGTGATTTGGAAGCCTCGCTTTACTGCTAGATTTCATGTCCTTTGGCCAAATCCTAGTTCAGCTTCTCCTTGCCGCTAAGCAGCAGGTCCTTGGCACGGTGATATGGTCCCTTCTTCTTATCACTGGTCTGCAATCCATTGACTGAGTGCTTGTTTGACTCTCTCTTTGCTGGCAGATTGAAGACTCTTGGCTAAATGGCATGTCAGTGCCTCCCAAGTGACCTGCCAGCTTCTCTTTACAGCTCAGACTGCATTCCATTGGCTGAGAGTGAGAGGTGTCTCTGTTGGCCTTCTTCTGGAACCAAGCAGGCCGAAACATTATTTTGTTTGTGTTTAATTTCCGCGCAATTTCAGTGGCTTTAAACCGTTGCAGCATTTCTGGCAGCTTTAACTCTTGATGTGGACTCTGGCATGCCTGTGAGCTCCTCCGGTTGCTGGGACCATGGCGGGAGTAAACTCAATATTTCCAGTGATCCCAGCTCACCATAAGAGCAGTGCATGTGAGCTGCTCTAAATTGTGCATGAAAGGCCTGTTTTCATTGGAGGCTATACTTTCCTTCCGTTATGCGCAGCATCCAGAACATTACTTTCTTCCGTTATGCGCAGCATCCAGAACATTACTTTCCTTCCGTTATGCGCAGCATCCAGAACATTACTTTCTTCCGTTATGCGCAGCATCCAGAACATTACTTTCTTCCGTTATGCGCAGCATCCAGAACATTACTTTCTTCCGTTATGCGCAGCATCCAGAACATTACTTTCTTCCGTTATGCGCAGCATCCAGAACATTACTTTCTTCCGTTATGCGCAGCATCCAGAACATTACTTTCCTTCCGTTATGCGCAGCATCCAGAACATTACTTTCCTTCCGTTATGCGCAGCATCCAGAACATTACTTTCTTCCGTTATGCGCAGCATCCAGAACATTACTTTCCTTCCGTTATGCGCAACATCCAGAACATTACTTTCTTCCGTTATGCGCAGCATCCAGAACATTACTTTCCTTCCGTTATGCGCAGCATCCAGAACATTACTTTCTTCCGTTATGCGCAGCATCCAGAACATTACTTTCTTCCGTTATGCAGCATCCAGAACATTACTTTCCTTCCGTTATGCGCAGCATCCAGAACATTACTTTCCTTCCGTTATGCGCAGCATCCAGAACATTACTTTCTTCCGTTATGCGCAGCATCCAGAACATTACTTTCCTTCCGTTATGCGCAGCATCCAGAACATTACTTTCCTTCCGTTATGCGCAGCATCCAGAACATTACTTTCCTTCCGTTATGCGCAGCATCCAGAACATTACTTTCCTTCCGTTATGCGCAGCATCCAGAACATTACTTTCCTTCCGTTATGCGCAGCATCCAGAACATTACTTTCCTTCCGTTATGCGCAGCATCCAGAACATTACTTTCCTTCCGTTATGCGCAGCATCCAGAACATTACTTTCCTTCCGTTATGCGCAGCATCCAGAACATTACTTTCCTTCCGTTATGCGCAGCATCCAGAACATTACTTTCCTTCCGTTATGCGCAGCATCCAGAACATTTTCCTGACTTTTATTAATTTGCTAGTTGGTCTTTTTTTTTAAAACAGCTACTTTGGGAAGGAAGAGAAGTAGTAAATGCGGTTTAAACTTTCAAATGAAAAACTTATTGAAGGAGAAAAGTTTTTGGGCTCTTGCCATGAAATGGAACATTACAGGATCCCAGATGTGCGGATTGTACATTCCTTTCACGGAGTGAGCTACTGGCGGTACAAATATGCTGTATATAATTGTGCTTAGCAGCCAGGATTCATCATTTCTTTATAGTTTTTCTTGGAAACGCATCCTTAAAGTTGTATAATTCAATCAATAATTTGTGAAACACGTAAAATTAGTTCATCATTATAGGATAGGTCGTATATATTCACAATACAGCCGTGTACATAAAGAGGTGGCGTAAAATATTTCATACTTTGCAAACACTTATGCCACTTGCCTCCTCTTCTTCAGTTATCCAGCCCAGCAAAGCATGTAGCTGCATTGCCAGAGCCCTCCCCCATTGCTTAACATAAAGTGTATTTGTAAAGCGCACGTTCACCCAGGAGGGAATCTTGGCGCTGAATGAGAGACGTTTATTGTTACCCAACTCACTTTTGCTAATTTTATCGAACTCAGAAAGATGAGAGGACCCAGCGGGATTTGAACCTGTGATCAAACACAGGCCCTCACAGGGAATGCATTAATCCACTGAGCCACCAGACCTGACTGACTCTTCTCTGTTTGACAGCTGGCACACAGTTATCAGGTAAAACAATTACAATATGTCAGTTTCTACAGTCTGACCAGTTTACTGTTGGAAGCGTTACCTACTGGTGACTGACTCTTATACCAGACATCTCACTATTGATGACTCCTGTATCTACTGTTCTGATGAATCCTCTTTGGTCTGAAAATAACAATGAACCTTAGCAATCTGTATCATAGTTTCTGTCCTCCATCTTCTTTTGCCCCCCCTTCCAGTCCTCTTGGACTGTTTGTCACTTCTGTCATATCAGTCTTTCACCTGCTGCATTTCTCCATCCCTCAAAAACAAGATCCTTGTTTAAAATTCGGTCCAACTTGCCAACTTGTACCCTTACCTTTCTAGTTATCAATTTGATAAGCCAGTTGGGAATTCCAAGGCCCGCCCTTCCTCGTTTATAGGCGGAATGCAGTTGCCTCTTTCTGCTCAAAAGGAGGGGTAAAAAAAGGGGACCGAGTTTTGGCATCTCCATAACCTTGGTGCCACTGGATCAAAGATACTACTCTGTGCCTCTGCCCTTTTACACCCCATAGCAAGTCTTCGAAGCTGACTTTTTCTTTTTGTTTGTTTTGATTTTTATTAATATTCATAATGCATGATAATCAATAGCAATGGTAATTTAATATCTTAGAGACAATAACAGCTTCAGTAGTTAAAACATCAGTTACACAATTAAAAAAAAACATAAAGTGAAAGGCATTTCTTTTTAACAGCATCTTATTGATCCTCATTTTTGGTATGGTCCTTCCACAAGAGATCCTGATCACAATACCAATAAGAATCCGAGCAAGGGTAGGTGGAGAGATACTCATCAGCCTAAATGAGCTATAATGTGCTATGGCTGTAGGATAGAGTCATAGATGGGGTTGGAGGCAGGAGCCACACTGGTAGTACTGCTTCACACAGTGACGGGGAGGGATTCCACGGCAGCTGCACTTTAAATTTTTTTATTAAGCTCTATACGTTGTGCCTAGTTTCAATTATTTTCCAAAACTTAGTTTGTGTTCACTGTACATAGTGTCCTGTCCTAAAGCGCATTAAGTTGTCGTAGTTGCGACACATACTTTTATAAACATATACATTTATGCTATGCTAGTGAAAATAAATGTGGCCCATATCACATTATCCAGAGAATAGATACTCTCAAATGTTTTCCAAGGGACCGCAAAGTGTGTTCTGTGGTGAGCCCGAGGGCCGCATTGATGGTAGCAGGATGGGAGTGGGGTTTTGTGGGTGGTTAAATGCTGCAGGATACTTCATTAGAATATTTTGCTTAAGTTCAGTTAGCTTGTAAATAAAAACTTCTCCATTTATTTCACATCTTGCTGAATGTTAGTTCTCACTGAAGTAAACAGCAGCCCAGTGCTGCTGTTAACCTGGGGCCGCATGTGAAGGTCAGGAAGGACGCAGGTGGCCCCCGAGCTGTACTTTGACTATCAATGATTTAGAGCATATGTACTAAAGAACACACATATTACTACAATGTGAAGTTTAAACTCAATATTATCACCAATATATGTGTCAGGGACTCCGTGTCCCAGGTTGCAAGGAGGCCACCAGGAGGCAGGGGAAATCACTCGCCGGGTGGGCGCATTTAGGACACCGAGGATTCCCACTGATTGGGACGCACCAGGGCGAACACCGGGACAAGAGCGGGCCCGTCAGCGCCCGTCCGAGCCCGTAGGTGGCTGGGCCCCCCTCATGGATGTTCTGTGCTGTTTTCCCCAACGTAAGTGACTGTAACTTGTCTGGCCTGTGATTTTGAGGCATGTGTGTCACTCTCCTGATGTGTTTGAGGTTCTCACTGCTGGATATTTTGGCTGTTTACTTTCTTCATCATTTATTTCTTTTCCATTTCACATGGTGGGAAAACAAAAGCTTGAAGGGTTGAGATCTGCAGATGGCAGAAAGAACACCAGTCTGGATGGGTTTTTTGTGCGGGCAGTAGGGTTAATTGATAAGGAGATCCAGCTGGCCGAGAGACACTTGTCGCTTACTGTGGATAACGGGGGTGTCTCTGATATCCTGTAAGGCCGGCGCATCACAAGGGTCTAAGCAAGCCCTGCCTGAACCTGGAATTGCCTTATTTAAATCTAATGGGGACACCACTTGTAATGACCCCTCCCTGCCACCCTCTACACCGGTTCCGCTACCAAGCATCTCATGCGGGGGAGAGCCACCAAAAACCCCAAATCTCCTGGTATTGGTATGAGGAACCCCCCTGTCCTATCTTCCGCTTTATTCTCTACTGTCTCCTGGGACAATTTGGACAATTTTAGGAGCGCCTTAATTTCGGTGTTGTGTGAGCAGCTCAAACAGACTCTAGAGAACTGTCTTAGCCCAATACTAAAAACACATGGATTCTGTTGATCTTAGGCTTGCTTTCTTTGGCTCTGGTTTGGCTGGGGGGGGGGCTGCAGCTCACTTCTCGCCACTGAGCAGTCCACAGTCCCTAATTTTCCTGCAGCTGTGAGGCTGGAGGATCAAGCGCTTAAGTCTGCAGTCCCTCCTTAGCCTCATCTGCCCCACTGCCACCCAAGTGCTGTCTATTGTGGGCCCTGCAGGGCGTGCTTCCTTTGCCACTAGTGCAAGCACACCTAGTTGTTCATCCAACAGTGCTAATAAGAGGAAAGAGAAATGCTGCACCCCCACCTGTCATCTGCCACCAGCTGCCTGCCCGTTGTATGGTAATTTTGACCAATGTTCCGAGCCTGGGCCAACATGACACAGGGACAAAAAGTCAGCTTATTAAGAAAGTCACACACTCGTTTCACACCCACCTTATATGTAAGGACAAGTTAATTAACCACATTCTTTTTTGCCATAGAGTGGATTGGGTGGGCCCTCTGACCAACAAAATTTCTGGGGATTGCATTATGATTAACTTCAAAAATCCTGCTACGCGGCCAACATCCTACAGGCTCCACGCCTTGACCCTCTGGCAGCTTCTGGGATTAGGGTCATGCACCTGGGGTATTTCTATCGGCATTACAGGACTAATCTCTCATTTGAGCCAAGTTGACCAATAGCTGCACGTCCACCTGTCCCTCAAAGCTGTGTTTTACCTACAACTAATAGGCATTCAGTGTTGCTTGACTTACCAGACGCTGACTGACTACAGGATAACTGGCCCTCTGATGCAGAGAATCAGCAGGGCCGCCATCTTTCTAACTCTTGTGCTCCCATCAGTTCCTGTGACCTAAGTAACCATTCTGGGTCTGCCATTTTAAAGGAGGCTTCTATTCTGGCCACTCCTAAGACTCCAGACAAATTCAAACAATTGAGTTGCAACACAGCTGGCACCCAAGCCAGACTAATCATGGACAATTGGGTGGAGTTTATTCAGGCATAATATATGTTGTCCTTTTGCAGGAAACTTGGGTTACACCAATGTTTTTTGTGATGGTTTATCCTGCTTTTCTATTGCTGCTAGCCCTGGTGCCTCTGGTCGTGCCGAAGCAGAGATTGCTGCCTGGTTCAAGACAAGTCTTTCTTGTAGTATTCACCCTATCCTTCTTGAGTGCAGCCTGATCCGAGCCTTTCCTTTATTCTGGCCTCAAAACTTTAGTGTTTTATTATCAATTTTTATAATGATAATTTTACCCATAGTAACAACCCTAACTATGCTGCTTTGTTCACTTTCATCAAGGAACTCATCAGCAAACATGAAGAGGATGGCTTGGGGTTTAACCTAATTTTAGCTGAGGATTTCAATGCCAAACTGGGGAACTACCCTCTGGAAAATCAGATGAATTTATTTGAGCCCTCTTGGGTTGAAGGGGTACCCCAAAGTCAAGCTCGAAGGGGGTGTGAGCTTTATTCTTATTTGGCTGCTTTTGATCTCTGTCACGCCATTGTGGTAGCTGGTCCACCGCATATCACTGCTGTTACTTCTGATGGATTCGTTGAACCTTACATTTTTAGTGATCACAATGCTCTTATCATATCCCTAGAGGGGTTTGGGGACAGTCATGATAAGCCCAGAGTTGTGTCTGGGACTTACACTACACATGATCAGGGTAGAAGAGTAGCCTGGCACTCAGTTAACATAAACAAATTTGCTAAGAAATTGTGCAAAGAACACCTGGCCTTGATTTTTAGCTGTCTCTCGTCTGCTCAGAAGTGCCGGAAAGGTATACAGGATTATGTTGGACTGGATTCCATAATCAAGGCAGCACTTACTAAACTAACTAGGCCCTGGCTTGATACACAACCCTCTTGGTTTGATGGAATCTGCAGGTTAGCCAACAAACGACTTAGGGAGGCCCTACACTCCATCCCACAAAATAGGGGTCTGATTGCTGACAGTAGCAGGGCTTATAAATGGGCCCTGCGTGAGAGGAAGGAAGCTAGACTTTCTGGCCAATACTTGGCATAACTTGGTCTCTGCATGTAAAAGTAGAAACACAGGCTTGCTTTGGCTAATTATTAACGACAAAAACTTGTTGGCCGGCAACAAGCGTAGTATGTGCACGAACATTAGTTCAAGCCTGTGGGTGGATCTTCGTATCCCATTTACATAGTTTTTCCCTTATCTGAGGTCCATGAGGCTATTTCTAGGAGCCCTGCCAACAAGGCACTGGGTACAGATGGCATCCCCATGGATCGCTGAAAGGCCAACCTAGATCTGTGGGCTCCTCTACTTACCAACTACATGTACGCTGCATGTGTTTCTGGGTTTCTGAATTCTTGGCACTGTGCCATTATCTTTCCCATTTTCAAGAAAGGCAATCGTACCAACCCTAGTTGTTACCGGTCAAATTCGTTATTGGACTTGATTGTGAAGGTCATGGGGAGGGCGGTGCTTAATCGTTTGATTTTATGGATGGACAAAAATCAAATCCTCTCTAGGCTGCAGTATGGATTCTGGGAGGGCCTTGGCATGATGGAGCAGTGTCTTAATCTCCACCTACCTACTGATTAGTACATATACTGTCATTAAGCGTGACTCCATCTACCTGGCTTTCATGACCTTTCCTGCGCCTTTGATTGCATTGTTAGATCTAAACTTTGGGAAATCTTAGAGGGCCTGGGGGTCGGCCAAGATATTGCCCCTTTTTTACGTGCCCTTCACAGTGACTTGGAAGCTTTTGTTAGATATTACTTTAATGGTGTACGCACAGACCCCCTTAGCATAACTCAGGGAGTGAGTACCTTTTTTATAGTATTTTAATGGACCAGAAGCTACTTTGAGTCAAGAGGGTAGAGACATGTTGAAGGTTAAAAACAAGGTGGTTCCAGTCCTACTGTATGCTGATGATGCTGTCTTAATGGGATGAAACTCCAATGGGCTTAAAGTTTTCCTGGATGCCTTTGTTGTTTTTATGTCTAAATTAAATCTTGAAACTAATCCAACCAAGACTTTTGTCATGGCCTGTGGTTCCAAGAACCTCAAGTCCTGTAGTTTGGCCCTACATGGAAAATCCATTATCAGAACTACCTAGATGTCACTTTTGATTCTAAAGGCAGTTGGGGTCCGTGCCTCGAAAAATCTACGTGCCCACTCGCAATGGGTAGTCAGATTTTTTCAGGTTGTGCTATTTTTGAGCACCTACTGGTCCTTCTGAGGAGTGAACATAATCTGGAAAGGAACAGGTGTTCTGTTCATTCAGAAAGTGAATGAGCAATAAAGATGCCCTTAAATCTTGTTTTTATTTTGACACATTTGCTGTCTGTTCAAGGAAAGATGTCAAATGTCAGTTTGTATGTTTACTAATTGATGCTTGGAAAATTGAATCTCTTTTTCTTTCTCTACAGTTAGAGGTTTTTGCGAAGTGAGCTTTCTGACTATCATTGTGAAACAAAAGGCTGTAAGATGTCAGTTTTTTTCTAACACATAACAGTTAAATAGCTTGTAAATGAATAATACAAATATTTCAAAGTATATCTGGAATTACAAAAGCAAATTTTTTTGTAATTGAGAAGTGTGATTCAAACAAAGATTTAAATAGGAGCAAAACAAATCAGAACACTGACAAATATTTACAGAAACTCGATTTCCAAACATTGTATGTACACTATATTGTTCTATCAGTAAAACCGCAGGTCAGTGGGAAATTGTGTGGCCATTTCGATGTAAAATCTTCTGATCGCAAATGACAGTGTGCTACCACTTCATGCTTTAATGATGTATTTATTAAAAGTGATAGGTTTTAAACTTGATGTGAGAAACATGCCTGCCCCCACCCTGATGACAATGCTGTTAATGAATTAAAACACAAGGCGGGGGTCATGTGTATCCTATCTGTGGCTAGATATGTATTATATCTGGAGCAAAAGTTTAGTATATTAAATCAAACAAAATAGATTTTTGTACAGCAGACATGCTGAGCTAGCATATTTGAAGGTGCTCTCATATGTAATAATGAAGAAAATGGCGGCTCAGTAAATTAAAATATTCGCCCAGGATCATATCACGTGAAACCAGTTTATGGATCAAGAGCATTACAATAAGGTCGAGTAGATTATTTAAGTCACTAGACCTGCAGGTCTAGTAACATTTGTATGATTTTTCAAGGCCTGCTGTCTAAACGGGCATTGAGGTTTTTCAACTATGTTGGGTTTCTATTTAACGTGGCTTCCTCTATCAATAGTAAACTGTTAGATTTGGGGGTCTCTAGTTGGCAGAGGTATGTACCCTTGTCCAAATAGGGACCCTTGCGTCTAGTCAGGGAAAGTAGGTACACCTCCGAAATAACCCCTGCTCACCCTCTTGGTAGCTTGGCACGAGCAGACAGGCTTAGTTCAGAGGCAGTGTGTAAAGCATTTGTGAACACATACAGTAATCATGTGACAACACTACAAATGGACACCACACCGGTTATATATTTATAAAAATAGGTATACTTTATATAGATTTATCACAAGACCATAAACGACAAAAATAATCCACAATACTGTTAAGAATACTTAGTTCTGATCAAAAAGGCTTAATTCAAGGTTCTGTGCGAGTCGGTAGCCTCCTCCGGCTACGGCGATGTCGAGAACAAACAGAGTCTAACAAATCCAGCTGACCGCGTCGAGACGGGCCAACACAGCGTAGACAGACTCGGTCACAGTACCTTTACTTGAAGCGGCCGGCACGGGCGTGCGAGCCGGATGGCTGTCTCGTCGCGGTCGCGATGCAAAAATGGAAGCGTTGCAGGACGCGTTGTCCCTCGATGCGGTGCAGGCAGCGGCTCGTTGACGCTCGCCGAGACGGAGTCGGTGAGACCAGGGCCGTGCGTTGCAGGGCGAGACGGTGCTTCGATGCGGTGCTGGCAGGTTGCGGTGCGGCGGCGGAGCCGGATTCAGGAGCTGGCGTCGATCAGTCCGGACAGCGGTGCGAGTCGGGCGGTGCGCCGCAAAGCGTGCGAGCGGTGCCCAACTCCGGTGCGGTCACAGGACTCGAACTCAGCAGCAGTGACCGTGTCGGTCGGACCAGTTCGATTCGGCGTAGCGAAGCGTTGCAGGACGCGTTGTCCCTCGATGCGGTGCAGGCAGCGGCTCGTTGACGGAGTCGGTGAGACCAGGGCCGTGCGTTGCAGGGCGAGACGGTGCTTCGATGCGGTGCTTGCAGGACACCGAGTCGGTCGTGAGAGTCGGTCACAGCTCCCTACCTCTGTAGCCACTGAAACAGAGTTTCCAGCAGCAATTCACAAAGGGGGTGAAGTCCAATGGTCCTGGGACTTCGGTCAGGGGGCAAGCTCTCTTCCAAGCCCTTGGAGATCCTTCACAAGTTGATGAAAGTCACAGCAAAGCAAAAGTTCCTTTCTCCTCTCTTTGGCAGTCAGGCAAACCACTGCAGGCCAATCCCCCAAGCAGCACTTCAGGCTTAGGGATAGTTTCTCCTCAGTTTCTTCTTGGTTCCGCTCCTCAGTAAAGGTTTCTTCTTGTTCCCAAAAGTGATCTAATCTTCCTGGGGTCTGGGTGCCCTCTTATACCCTGATTCTCTTTGTTCTCTGGAGGCAGAGAGGCCTCTGCCTAGTCCAAAACCAGTTCTGGTCAGTCCTGGAGCACTTTGTTTTTCTGACTCCTTCTTTCCTTTCAGAATGTGGGGCAGAGTGCTCAGCCGCCCGGCAGGAGGTGGAGCCAGCATTGTGGAAGGCAGGCACAGCCCTATTCAGACCCAGGTGCAACTCCTCCCTCCACTCTGGATGCAAATCTTTCTATTCAGCCCTGCGCTGACTCACCCTGTCTCCGGTAGCCACCCCCAGCCCCTGTCACTCAATCTCCAGACAAGGAATACACAACCTAGCAGAGGCAGGCTTGGATAGTTAGGCAAGAAAATACCCACTTTCTAAAAGTGGTATTTTCGAACACAGAATGTTAAAACCAACTTCACTAAAAGATGTATTTTATCATCCTGAGTTCAGGCATACTAAATTCGTTTTTCTACCATGTTCCCTGGGTCAGTTCTGATTATAAGGTGTAATAGTCAGTCTGCCCATTCTGGCCTATGGGGAGCAGGTAGCCTTGCAATAGTGAAGAACGAAAATGGCTGTAATTCACTATTAGGACATGCCACACACACCAGGGCATGTCCTACCTTATACTTACAATGCACCCTGCCCTAGGGCCTACTTTAGGGGTGACCAACATGCAGTACAGGGAAGGTTTAGGGACTGGTAAGTGGGTGTACTCACCAAGTCGACATGGCAGCCCGAGGCTGCACACAGGCTCTGCGATGGCAGGCCTGAGACACATTTTACAAGCCGCTTCTGTGGGTGGCACAACCAGTGCTGCAAGCCCACCAGCGGCATTGGATTTACAAGCCCTGGGCACACTGAGTGCACTGTACTAGGGACTGACAAGTAAACCAATCATCCAATCATGGAGTCACTAATACATATATCAATTAACGATAGGGAGCACTTGCACTTTGGCACTGATTAGCAGCGGCAAAGTGCCCATGAGCATCTAGTCCAGCAAAAACATATCGGCAACAGTGGAGGCATTATGAAAAATGGAAGGGAGACCCACGCCAAGGATGCCAGGTCTAACACGTGTCCCCTCCAGCTGAAATGTGGGGAGAACTATCCTACCCCTAGGGAGTTCTCATCGCTAAGGCGGAAAAATCTGGACAGTCCATCAGCATTGGCGTGTTCTGTACCAGGGCGGTGTTCCACCGTAAAGTCCATCCCCTGTAGGGAAATGGACCACCTCAACAGCTTTGGATTCTCACCCTCATCTGCATCAACCATCTGAGGGGCCTGTGGTCTGTCTGAACCCGGAAGTGAGTCCCAAACAGGTATGGTCTCAGCTTCTTCAGTGCCCAGACCACAGCAAATGCCTCACGCTCAATAGCACTCCATCTCTGTTCCCGGGAAGTAACCTCCTACTGATGAAGGCTACAGGTTGGTCTAGGCCCTCCTCATTGATCTGTGATAGAACAGCCCCTACACCATGCTCTGAAGCGTCGGTCTGAACAATGAACTCATTGGAGAAGTTGGGTGCCTGGAGCACAGGCGCCGTGCACATGGCAGTCTTCAAGGTGTCAAAAGCTTTTGACAGGCGTCAGTCCAAATCACTTTCCTGGGCTGCTTCTGAAGTCAGCTCGGTCAAGGGGGCAACAATGCTGCCATACCCCTTGACGAATCTCCGGTAATACCCGGTGAGTCCTAGGAAGGCTCTCACCTCTGTCTGGGTCTTGGGGGCTCCCAAGCCAGAATGGTATCAACTTTCGGCTGGAGGGGCGCCACCTGGCCGCTCCCAACCTGGTGTCCCAAGTACACCACAGAACCCTGCCCAATCTGGCACTTACTCGCCTTGATTGTGAGGCCTGCCCTCCGCAGCGCCATCAACACTTCCCAGAGGTGGCGCAGATGCTCTTCCCAACGGGCACTGAACACTGCGATGTCATCCAGGTAGGCGGCACTGAAATCCTCCAGTCCAACCAACACCTGGTTGACCAACCTCTGAAAGGTGGCAGGGGCATTCTTCATCCCAAAGGGCATCACCCGGAACTGGTAGTGCCCATCTGGTGTGGAGAATGCTGACCTCTCTTTGCCCCATCAGTCAAGGCGATCTGCCAGTATCCAGACGTTAAGTCAAACGTGCTGAGGTACCGCGCAGCCCCTAACCGATCTATGAGCTCATCAGCTCTGGGGATGGGGTGGGCGTCAGTCCTGGTGACGGAATTGAGTCTCCTGTAGTCCACACAGAACCGGAGTTCTGGTGTGGCACCAGGCGCGGCAGCTTTTGGAACCAAGACCACGGGGCTGGCCCAAGGGCTGTTAGAGGACTCAATCACCCCTAGCGCAAACATCTTGGAGACCTCCTCCTTGATGCAGGCTCTGACCCTGTCAGTCACCCTGTAAGCCTTGTGCTTCACAGGAAGACTGTCCCCAGTGTCCACATCATGGACGCACCAATGAGTGACACTGGGAACCAGGGAGAACAGGTCAGGGAACTGTCCCAACAAGTGGCGACAGTCACCCTGCTGCTCAGGTGTCAGGGAGGTAGAGAGGTTTACTCCCTCCACTGATCCATCTTGCTCTCGGGCTGACAGGAGGTCAGGAAGAGGCTCGGTCTCCTCCTCCATTCCATCATCTGTCGCTAAGAGCATGCCCACTTGGGACCTCTCCAAGTGGGGCTTCAGGCGGTTCACATGCAGGACCCGCAAGGGGTTCCTGGGAGACTGCAAGTCCACCAAATAGGTAACTGGACTCTTGCGCTCCACCACCGTAAAAGGGCCGGTCCACCTGTCCTGGAGCGCACAGGGCTCCACAGGGGCCATGACCCACACTTTCTGACCAGGCTGAAGCTCTACCAGAGTGGCATTCTGGTCGTACCACCGCTTCATCTCCTCCTGGCTGGCTTCCAGATTTGCCTCAGCAAGCTCTCTGAAACGCCTAGTCTGGTTCCTGAAGGCCAGCATGTAACTGTATACATCCTGGGGAGGTTTCCTGGGAGATTGCTCCCAGCCTTCCTTGACCAAACTCAGAGGTCCTCGCACCGGGTGTCCATAGAGGAGCTCAAAGGGACTGAACCCTAGAGACTTCTGTGGCACCTCCCGGTATGCAAACAACAGGCATGGTAAGAGGACGTCCCATTTACGCCTCATGGGTTCTTCCAGACCCATAATCATGCTCCTTGAGGGTCCGGTTGAATCTCTCAACCAGACCATTTCCTTGAGGGTGGTAAGGAGTGGTGAACTTGTAAGTTACACCGCACTCCTGCCACAGGGACTTCATGTACTTGGACACGAAGTTGGTACCTCTGTCAGACACCACCTCTTGAGGGAATCCCACACGTGAGAAAATTCCCATCAGTGCCCGTCCCACCACGGGGGCCGTCACTGTCCTCAGAGGGATGGCTTCAGGGTACCGGGTGGCATGGTCCACCAAGACCAGGATAAACCTGTTGCCCATGGCTGTCTTGGGGTCCAGTGGCCCCACAATGTCAATACCCACCCGTTCAAAGGGGGTGCTGACCACAGGGAATGGCTGGAGAGGAGCCTTGTGCTTCCTCCCACTTTTTCCACTTGCCTGGCAAGTCTGGCATGTCCTGCAGTGAGTGGCGGCACTCCTGCGCATCTGGGGCCAATAGAAATGGGTAACAAGCCTGTCAAAGGTCTTGTCCTGCCCCAGATGTCCCGCTAATGGTACATCATGAGCCAACCCCAGTAGGAAGGCTCTGAAGCGCTGGGGTACCACCAGCACACGGGCTGACCCAGGCTCAGCAACCTTAGGCTCTGAATACAGGAGACCATTCTCCCAGTAAACCCAATGTGATCCAGACTGATCACCTGCTGCCTGGTCTGTGGCCTGTTGCCTCAGACCCACGAGAGAAGGGCATGTGTTCTGCTCCTTGCAGAACTCTTCCCTGGAGGGTCCTCCTTCTTGCTGCCAATGGGTCAGCTCAGGTAGGTCCCCCAGTTCAGCTACCTGTTCCCCTGTAGGCTCCAGGGCATCCCCCTCAGGGTCTGCCTCCTCCTGACCGTGGGAACCTCGGGGGCCGGTTTCCCGCGCCCCTGCCTCCTCTCTCTCCGGCAGGCACCTGGGCCTCCTCTCAGGCTCCAGGTCCTCTTGAACACCTTTAGCTGCCATTGACCGGGTGGTCACACATGCCCAATCAGGCAAGCCCAACATTTCTAAATGCGCACTCCGCTCCACCTTAGCCCAAGGTGAGCTCTCCAAATCGTTCCCTAACAAACAGTCAACAGGCATGGCTGGCCTCACAGCTACTTGAAGAGTACCCGAGACCCCCCCACTCAAAGGGAACCTGAGCCACCTTGCAGTGACTCTCTGTGTTGTCAGCGGCAACAACCGGATAGAATGCATCAGGGATAACCTGCTCTTTAGACACCAGGTGACACTTGACAGCTGTCACACTGGCTCCTGTGTCTCTCAGAGCCTCCACCCTATGGCCATTGATGGTCACCCACTGCCTGTATTTCTTAGTGTTCTCAGGCAGCGGGGTCCTAGGGACCATCTCAGAGTCTCCTAATGAGACAAGGGAAAACACTGTGGGATCCCCCCACCTTGGGCACCCAACTCCTCCCCCAGGGCTACACTAGCCAACTGCCGGGGGACTGCACTGGTGGGTGCTGGTTTTCCATGCAAAGGGCAACGAGGATCGTTTGCCTTGTGGCCAGGGGCGCCACACTTGTAACATACCAGTGGTCCCTGGTGAACAGGGGGCCTGTCAGGGCCACTGGCTTCTTCTCAGGGGGAGGCTGGGAACCTTTCCCTGGGTTCCCTTGGGGTCTACTTTGGGGCCCTTTATGGAACTCCTTCTGTTTACCCTTGTCCCCCCACTCTTCTGCTGGGGACCCTGCCCACCCTTGGCGGAGTCTCCCACGTGACCCTTGTGGACCCGGGTACTCACCCAGCGGTCCGCCTCCTCAGCAAGCTGCCTAGGGTTAGTCAGCTTACTATCAATCAGGTGCTGGCGTAGCTCAGGAAAACAATTACCGGACAAGTGCTCCCAGGCAATCAAATCAAAGAGCGCCTGAAAATCAGTCGCTTTGCTACCCTTTACCCAACCATCCAAGGCTCTGCAAAAGAAGGTCACATATTCAACCCAGGTACTGCTTTCAATCTTACTACAGTTCCTGAACCTTTGCCTATAAAGCTCAGGGGTCAAACCATATCTAGTCATTAAGGCATCCTTCATGTGGCTGTACGAATTATAGACTTCAGAGGGCAAATCCAACAAGGTATCCCGCCCTTCACTGAGGAACCGTCCCCACAACCCCGCTCCCCAATCCTTCTCAGGGACCCGGTGGGAAGACATGGCTACCTCATAGGCTTTGAACCACTGCCCTATGTCGTCATTTTTAAAAAACTCCTTCACCACATCTTTGGGAATATACACCCTAGCTTCAACAGGCACAGGCGGTACACTGCCACCAGAGGGAGTAATCTCTAAGCTCTTGGCCTTCAATTCCAACTCCCTCAAAACTTTCTCATGTTCAAACTGCATTTTCTTTTCCTCTAGGGCTAATTTCCTTGTTTGCATTTCGAATTCTAACTGCTTATTCAGCTTGAGTTTGGTCAGCTCCATTTCGTGCACCCTACTCTCTTTCCTGTCCTCCAACTCCTCTGGAGACAGTCCTCTGGCAGAAACACTGCTACCTACTGGGGAAGGTGGTCTTCTAGCCCCTAGACCCAATAGCCCCTCCAGCTGCCCTTCTGCATTCTCAGCCCCCTCCACAGGGGCACTCCTTGATTCGACCCAGGCCCTCAGCGCCTTTTGGAGGTCCTCCTTCCTGGAGATCCCGGTCATGGACACTTTAAACTTTTTGCAGAATTGCTTGAGCTGCTTAAGGGTGTAGCATTCTAGCCTCTCTTCTTCCCAATCACATTCAACAGAGGCTACTGATGCTGGTTTCTCCATAGTGACTGAACTTGGCATTTGCAAAAATAGGAAATCCCAGAAAAAATGCTATTAAAGTATGTGGTTGCGTTTTGGTCTGCACTCACTAAGTAGTGTTCACCAATCACTGTACATGAGTCACAAATGCAAGTCCAGAATCCTCACCGCTGACCACCAATGTTAGATTTGGGGGTCTCTAGTTGGCAGAGGTATGTACCCTTGTCCAAATAGGGACCCTTGCGTCTAGTCAGGGAAAGTAGGTACACTCCCGAAATAACCCCTGCTCACCCTCTTGGTAGCTTGGCACGAGCAGACAGGCTTAGTTCAGAGGCAGTGTGTAAAGCATTTGTGAACACATACAGTAATCATGTGACAACACTACAAATGGACACCACACCGGTTATATATTTATAAAAATAGGTATACTTTATATAGATTTATCACAAGACCATAAACGACAAAAATAATCCACAATACTGTTAAGAATACTTAGTTCTGATCAAAAAGGCTTAATTCAAGGTTCTGTGCGAGTCGGTAGCCTCCTCCGGCTACGGCGATGTCGAGAACAAACAGAGTCTAACAAATCCAGCTGACCGCGTCGAGACGGGCCAACACAGCGTAGACAGACTCGGTCACAGTACCTTTACTTGAAGCGGCCGGCACGGGCGTGCGAGCCGGATGGCTGTTCGTCGCGGTCGCGATGCAAAAATGGAAGCGTTGCAGGACGCGTTGTCCCTCGATGCGGTGCAGGCAGCGGCTCGTTGACGTCGTCGAGACGGAGTCGGTGAGACCAGGGCCGTGGCGTTGCAGGGCGAGACGGTGCTTCGATGCGGTGCTGGCAGGTTGCGGTGCGGCGGCGGAGCCGGATTCAGGAGCTGGCGTCGATCAGTCCGGACAGCGGTGCGAGTCGGGCGGTGCGTCGCAAAGCGTGCGAGCGGTGCCCAACTCCGGTGCGGTCACAGGACTCGAACTCAGCAGCAGTGACCGTGTCGGTCGGACCAGTTCGATTCGGCGTAGCGAAGCGTTGCAGGACGCGTTGTCCCTCGATGCGGTGCAGGCAGCGGCTCGTTGACGGAGTCGGTGAGACCAGGGCCGTGCGTTGCAGGGCGAGACGGTGCTTCGATGCGGTGCTTGCAGGACACCGAGTCGGTCGTGAGAGTCGGTCACAGCTCCCTACCTCTGTAGCCACTGAAACAGAGTTTCCAGCAGCAATTCACAAAGGGGGTGAAGTCCAATGGTCCTGGGACTTCGGTCAGGGGGCAAGCTCTCTTCCAAGCCCTTGGAGATCCTTCACAAGTTGATGAAAGTCACAGCAAAGCAAAAGTTCCTTTCTCCTCTCTTTGGCAGTCAGGCAAACCACTGCAGGCCAATCCCCCAAGCAGCACTTCAGGCTTAGGGATAGTTTCTCCTCAGTTTCTTCTTGGTTCCGCTCCTCAGTAAAGGTTTCTTCTTGTTCCCAAAAGTGATCTAATCTTCCTGGGGTCTGGGTGCCCCTCTTATACCCTGATTCTCTTTGTTCTCTGGAGGCAGAGAGGCCTCTGCCTAGTCCAAAACCAGTTCTGGTCAGTCCTGGAGCACTTTGTTTTTCTGACTCCTTCTTTCCTTTCAGAATGTGGGGCAGAGTGCTCAGCCGCCCGGCAGGAGGTGGAGCCAGCATTGTGGAAGGCAGGCACAGCCCTATTCAGACCCAGGTGCAACTCCTCCCTCCACTCTGGATGCAAATCTTTCTATTCAGCCCTGCGCTGACTCACCCTGTCTCCGGTAGCCACCCCCAGCCCCTGTCACTCAATCTCCAGACAAGGAATACACAACCTAGCAGAGGCAGGCTTGGATAGTTAGGCAAGAAAATACCCACTTTCTAAAAGTGGTATTTTCGAACACAGAATGTTAAAACCAACTTCACTAAAAGATGTATTTTATCATCCTGAGTTCAGGCATACTAAATTCGTTTTTCTACCATGTTCCCTGGGTCAGTTCTGATTATAAGGTGTAATAGTCAGTCTGCCCATTCTGGCCTATGGGGAGCAGGTAGCCTTGCAATAGTGAAGAACGAAAATGGCTGTAATTCACTATTAGGACATGCCACACACACCAGGGCATGTCCTACCTTATACTTACAATGCACCCTGCCCTAGGGCCTACTTTAGGGGTGACCAACATGCAGTACAGGGAAGGTTTAGGGACTGGTAAGTGGGTGTACTCACCAAGTCGACATGGCAGCCCGAGGCTGCACACAGGCTCTGCGATGGCAGGCCTGAGACACATTTTACAAGCCGCTTCTGTGGGTGGCACAACCAGTGCTGCAAGCCCACCAGCGGCATTGGATTTACAAGCCCTGGGCACACTGAGTGCACTGTACTAGGGACTGACAAGTAAACCAATCATCCAATCATGGAGTCACTAATACATATATCAATTAACGATAGGGAGCACTTGCACTTTGGCACTGATTAGCAGCGGCAAAGTGCCCATGAGCATCTAGTCCAGCAAAAACATATCGGCAACAGTGGAGGCATTATGAAAAAATGGAAGGGAGACCCACGCCAAGGATGCCAGGTCTAACATAAACCAATTGGCCACCTGCTAGAAATTTACAATAAGAAGTGTTTACCTATTTTAACATAGGGCTGTGGGGTGTGGGGCTATAAGGATGTGAGAGCCCTGCAATTGGAGGAAAACAGTGTCTGCAGACCTCTCTTGTGCGTGCCTGCTAATTAGTTGATAAGAAACTGGGCTGACCCTCAATTGTTTCAAATCTTCGAAGCTTAACCTCCAAAGACAAAAGCTGGCTAAAAGCACATTTTTGTACCACTAGAAGGGAAGAGAGGGAAGCTGCAGAACTAGCCAAGGTCACAAACTTAGAGCACCTTATGATCAGCATGGCTATGGGAGCAGAACCTCATCTGGATATGGTTACCAATAGCTGGGATCGGATCCTCCTTTACAAATTCAGATTTGGCATTATTCAATGTTATGTATGTTTTCCCGTGGGGCAGTTTGATCAGTCGTCTGTTATGCCTTGTCCTTGTGATGTTGAGAAGTCTTGGCTTTGTTACTTGTAGGCCTGCTCTGTTATTTCTCCAGCAACTCAGCACACCCCTGTATGCTCCTGTGTCAGTTATTTTTTAAAGTCTGCTCTTTGTCACAGGACAAAACTGTTGTTTTGGTGTTACTGGTCTGCTAGTACTTTTTTTGATGATTTATGATTTTTAAACTTAATGTCTGTGTAATTTATATATTTAAGCTTGTATACCTTGTTCACTTTTATGATTGTTTTTAAAAGATCAACTAAAGCTATCAATCATCACTGTACAAAGTAATGTACATGAGAAAACGCTGTTTACTGGCTCACAGAATGCACATTACAATAACGCGATAGAGACAAACAACTCTTCTAATAGCCTAAGGCATATTTCTCACTGCATGGATTTAATTCTTTGTATCCTGGATGTGGATAATACATTTGTTTATAACTACAATACATGACCGCACAGCATGTCAGGCACAACAGGGATCCCCCCACCCCCCACAGTGCCTTCAGACCCTAACGGGTGAGTAGCCGTGCTCTACAAGAACCTGATTGATTGATGGATACTTATATACACTGAGTAATATGCCATGTATTACCATTGTTGAGGGAGAAGTTGGATATATAGACCCACTCAAGGCTGTGTCTCTTATGAGGCATACCCCGCTGCTCACAATCAACATTGGTAATAAATACCATTCTACACTGACGATCATCTGGTTAGGAATGATGTAAAATAACTTCATTGCAAAACAAAAAGCAAAGACAGTTGTAGGGAGTTCATACCAGTGAAAGATGCAGCCAGGAACTCCTAAGGTCACATGGTGTGACAGCCTGACTCAGGTCTCAAGAGTTAAACCAGGTCCCTGATGACTCACATGAAACATTGGCCTTTCACTAACCTGGTTAGAAGCATGTATTACTGAACTTAAATGTCTTCAGCTAGGGAGGGGTTTGAGAATCCCTGCTGCATTCATTCTTTCCTTGTTAGGAAGATGCCTCTCCTTGTTCACAGTGTTTTGTTTTTCTTGCTTAGCTAGTCATCTTAAGTATCCACCCAACCCCCTGTCTTGGGAACATAATTGACACAGGAAATGACATGATATTGCATGACCATTAATCTCCTAGTGACATCAGGAAATGGCGCCATCAAAGTGGATAACAAAGCCTAAGTTAAATGTAAAATAGATAAGTTAGCTTCATGTCACTGAAGCATATGATTATCTATTTTAGTTATCTTTATATATGGAAATAAATAAATGCATGGGGCACTGCCCTGAATTGCAGGAGTGCTGCCTGGCCATGCTTTAATGTGTCTACAAGCATGAGTGTGCACTGGGAGTTTATCTTACTGTGCTGACATAGCCCCGGATGGCAGTAGTTTTACTATTAGTGAACAATTCAACAATTCATATGGTATCCAAATCTGTGAGAATTATTTCCTAAATTAGAACCCTTGATGCTGCTTAGTGTGCCTGTGTATGCTCAGTAATATTTGGACTCAATGAAATATGCCGATGGACCTCTGGCAGTGACAGAGTGCTTCTGCCATATGTTGTACTGTCCACATATCTAGTGTTAACAACACTGTAGGACATTCTCACAGGGGACCCTTTTGTACAGAATAGAGAAGGTCCTCAATCAATTTTGTCTGATGTTTGTTGGTGTTCGTGACAGATTAGTAGAGCACACCTTCAAAATGTATTTTATAATTGGTTGGTGTAAATTAGTGTGTAGATAGATTGCCTTTGATCTTGAAAGGTCGTTGCAGAATTTTATGTGTGTGGGTGGGTGGGCCGAAGGACTTTCTTGAAGGGATTGTCAAATTGTCCATTGCACAACTAGATTGAAGTATTGTCTATCTATGCGTCACAGTCCCTATTGTGAATTGTGATGTGATGTTGCGCGTAGGATGGTGTGGTGTGTTTATGGTAGACTAATCGGAGTGGTTCTGTGGTGGTTGTTACTGTGGTACATGACAGTGCTGTTGGTTGGCAGTGTTTAGCCAACTAATATAACGAAATGGCCATGTTACTGTGTTGACTGTTAAGTAAAGGAAGTCCTCTATAAAGTTTATGCATAATTCCATTTACCTTGAGCATCACGACTGTCAACTAATTTACAAATGAGAGATGATTAATTTATTTACATTTTCTTTGCTGTTTGGCACAGACAAGAGACAAACAACAGACATATCACAGATTGTCCAACAGGACAGGACAGATGATTAATCACGAAACAGACAGTTGAAAACAGTTTAATTAGATTGATGCTTTTAAAAAAAACAAGATGGGAAGTGTCACTTAGCCATTTTTACGGATAGCTTGCTCTGGTAAAAAAAAAAGAGAACAAACACACTTTTTAGGTCGAGCCTCGAGTAGCGCGCAAGCGTTGCTCTGCGAGACTTTATGTAAGGGGCTTTTGAAAGCTGACCACACGCTCGTGCACAATGGCCTTTTCCGTGCGGTTACCTGCACGTTTCAGGCACGACGCACGAGCGTGTGGTCAGCTCAGCACGCTGCCGCGCTCGCTCGCCCCCGCTCCTCTCTCACGCTGCCGTCTCTGCTGTCCAGCGCTTCACTTGTGCTGACGCTGCCTCGTTTTTTTTACTACTTAAGCACTGGCTAAGTGCTTAGTTCAGGAAAGTTTTCGTTTGCCTGTTGATCTATAGACCTCCGTCATTGCTCTATTTCTGTATTTTTAGCACTACCCTGATTTGTTTGAAGTCAGAGTTCATACCGCCTCGTTGTCAAAGGCTGCTCTGCCTCACCCCTCTGTAAGGACCGCATACTGTACCTACTCCCAGATGCCTTTGCACTCAGTATACTGGGGTGAACCGGAAGCACATTGAAAGTACCCCTCAGCAAGCCTTCCCTCCTGCTGGGCCATTCATGCCTGACACACACCAGTCCTTTGAGGAAGCGTGCATGTGTTCTCTTCTGCACACAGCTTCTCCCTCAGTGTGGTGTGAAGTGTGAACGGTGTTAAGGATGCAAGTCGGCCAGGTGGCCCACAGCCGCTGCTGCTTCTTGCATTTACGTCATGGCATACTTTCAGAGAGAAGTGATACAACTTTATTTCTTGGAAACAGACGGACACATCTACCTGGCTTTGATTGAAAGGACTAGGTCCCCGAAAGCAGATTCTACAAGTGAAACGAATGAAAATATTATAATAATTGGGAGTCATTTAGAAACTGAAACTGGCAGGTGAATTCCGCTCACATACCTCACAACTCGTGCACGATTGTGAAAGGCTCTTGTTAAGATTAGTGAGGACCATCACCGTCAGCTGCGCGTGGTGCCACGTTCTCGTAATACTCCGGAGAGATGCCATTGGTGCACTGCACCAGCCAGTACCCTATGTTCTTTTCCTCTTTGGTACTGAATGACAGTTTCATTGACTCAGAGGACTTTATTTGACAACCCAATTGGTGGCAGATTCCAAGACTCTACGAAATGGCTCAATCGAGGTTTATTGAAGTCACTCAGGAAATGATTAAATAATCTCTTTGAAGATGCCACCCCAGCCAGCAATAGCATTTAAGTGGTATGTTATGGTTATATTATTGTAGAGATATGTGGTTGTAGAGTGCAGAGCATGGACTAACAATTCTCTACATGCTGCTTTCTAAGATAATATTGAGAGAAGAGGGCGTGCTGGTGAGAGAGAGAAGTATGGAAACGAGGGTGAAAAATAACAAAATAGATGTTGGTGAAAGTAAATTGAAAGAGGTGACGACGATGAGGAGGAGAGAAAGCCCACCTTATTTGCACAAGCACCGTGTTCCCACCCAGAGAGGCTCTAAGTGCACCCACTTAAACCGTGTCAGTCCCAAAAAGGAATGTGCTGGTGCCCATTTCAGCAGTGCCTGTGTCTGCAGGAAAGTCAGTGGTTAATGGACAATATGCTTGAATGGTAATGTTGGTTACCCGTGTGTTCCAGATATTACTGCCCTCCAATAGCAGAGACAATTTGATAACCAAGTTACTCTCTTTGTACACTTCAATCTCCAAAGGTGCCAATGCTGGTCTGTCCATTCATTCTACAGTAGGCAGTAGTAGGTTTGGAACTCGTATAGACTAACCACACAGTGATCACAAACAATAAACTAAATGCCCAGTAAGACCAAAGACCAATATAGTTTAAAACTGGCATTGGCAAAGTCAATAGGCCTGATTAAAAAAAAAAAAAAAAAAGAACATATTTTTTTTAGACCGATTCCTTTCAGTTACTTGGAAAGAGAATTAGAGTTGGGTGCCAGTCAGTCACACTCCTCAACCTTTATATCCCTGGAAAAATAAAGCACAAATTTTGTTCTGGGATCTGGGCTAGCCTTTGGAAATAGCTCTGCCCCTGGCAACTAGGAAATGTCAACAATATCCCATCTGGGCTGGAAGGGGTGCGATGCTCACTCTTACAAAGTCAGAAATGGTACCAGGGTGATGCAGGATCACCACACTCTGTCATGGAAGGTCTCGTGTAGCCTCGCAAGTATCTTGTGAAGGGGATGGCTTTGGTTCTGTTCTGGCCAGATGAGATGCAAGGTCCTCCCAGCTCCAAGGCAGCTCACTTCTATGATATGACCTCCATGCAGGTTACAAACCAGTTGGCCTTGTTGGCAGCGGCCATCAGAGATCTTTGTCCAGCCACCCCAGAAATGGAGTGTGCCCAAATAGAGAGAGTAAGAAGTAAGATGCTTTCAGGAGTCACCTTTAAGGAACCTCTGCAAAGGAGGAAGGAAATTGTGGTTTTCTGCCACAATTCAATGGTGAAATACTGGAGTTTAACCGGGTTTGAAGGGAGATTGAGTGTTTTTCAGAAAGGACGTAGCAAAACTGGTGAATATTTATTTGCATGTCATTGTTTTGTTTATCAAACAGATTACATTTTGGTTTAAAAGAGTATAAAATATATTTGGAAAAAACGAATGAACAAACTAATGAGACTTCCATGGGTCAACCGCATATTTCTCTACAACCACCATGCAAGTACCATTTTGAATATTAATAACTGCGTTTTTTAACTTACAGGACATACCCCACAAACCAGTTTGAACGTTGGCACTTAGTAGCAGGCGATCTATTGATCTTTCTAAATAATGCTTATTTTATGTGGCTGTGCATAGCATGGCATAGCCAATAGGTCTCGCCTTTGGGACCTTATAAGTGTTTAGCCATGCAACAGTTTATGTTGTTGCACCAAGGATATTTTGCTGCATAACTAAATACTTATAAGGTCCCAAAAGCGAGACCTATTGGCTATGCCAATGCTTGTTATTATTGTGTCTGTTGCGAAACAGGGAATTGAGAAAGGGATTTGGTTACTTTCATTATTGCAGAAATGGATAAAACTGAGAAAATAATAGGTGGTACCACAGACTGCCTACTAATCATTCTCTGTCTGTAATTTAGGGCTTTATTTAGAGTAGGGTAGACAGGACACTGGTTGTGAACGTGCCAGCTACCCTGTCCGCCATATTGGAAGTGCATTTTAGTGGGTGGCACTTGTAATATGACGGAAGGGATATCTGTCACATTTTGACGGAGTATCCTGTCTGCAAACTGTAAATAAGGCCCGTAGATTTTAACATCTAAACCGATGAATACGTTTCTTTAAAAGTAGAGGACACGGATTTTACACTATTTTTACTACATAGGGGTTATAAAAAAATGAAACAAACTGGTTTTCCCTCAAACGTATCCCATGTTTCACACTTGAAATGTGGACAACATGTATTTTCTTCATCTCTGAGTATGGAAACCCAAACAAAGCGGAGTGAAATCAATTTGCTTAATGTTTTATCCTGATGCAAAACTTTTAGTTTGGAGCAAATACTTTTGTCCTGTTTCCTGCAAAGATGTGGAATTCCTATCGCCCGAGGACACATTTTTTGGGGTCAGAGAATAAAGTTTTGCTTGTTACTTTAGGTCAACCCACTGCAACATAAACTCTTTGCGGCCAGTTAAGAAAGCCACAGTATGGATGGGGAAGGAGATTGTCTGCTGCTAAGGCAACACATGCATCCATATGTATAAGAGTTTCAAAATGGATACACACTGTTCATTAACAAAAAGCCTTTGCTGTTAGGGTGAGCGCTGTAAGAACTACACTGAGTTGTAAGCTCAGCTTGCATTAATGGCAGTGATTCCAATTTAAAAACGTGCAGATATGTTTGGAAAATTTTACAATTTGTGGCTATTTATAATACTTCCAGAATGTTCCTTTATTTTATTCAAATAATGCAGAAAAGTGTAAGAAAGATTGGTGATTTACTTTGAAAGTAACGAATGTACTAACAAATATTTGCAACTTGAAAAAAGAGATAAGGGTGTCACACAGTGTTTGGCCAACTCATTTGTAATTTGTTGACTTTCAAAATAAAATTTGCCCCAAAAATATTTTCAACTGGAAAAGGACCAAAGAAGGTCAGACATAGTTTTACTAAACTGTAGTACATTTATAAAAAACAAGTTTAAATGCCATCTTCTAAAGCCTTAGTTAATTGTACCTGTTTGATGCATGCCAATCTTGTTTTTAAAAAAAATGGAGAATCTGTATAAAAACAAGTAGGCAGTGTAACATCATTACGGCCCCTTCTTTAAGAAAGAGATAAAAGTGCACCGCAGGTCTATGAGTTTGAATTGGTGCAGATTTATGATTTTCAGGAATTCATAAAAAGTATATAGAAGTTGGCTTGGAAACCTGTGGCAGTTGCAGGTTTCCATTCTTGCTTCTCACAAGCGTTTGTGAATTCTATTATAGCATGAGTAAATATACGTAAATATATGTAAATGTGTAAATATATGTGCATATATTTGCTCATGAACATTTACGGAACAGGTTCAAATTTGTTTGCTAGAATTTGTATACATGGGGAAAATATTGGAGAAATTCCCTTCCCTTCCTGGAAAAGGTTTTACTCCTGCCCCTGGAGCAGAGTAATTTCCAACCTTTTCCAGGGTAAGAAGGCGTTGGAGAGGAGGTAGTTAATATCTTGTAAGTTTATGGTAGTGCACAAACTCACAGGGCATTCCAGCCTCGGAACGACTACTTCCCTCCTACTTCCAGCTTTTGTGAGTAGATTTGTTTCATACTTCATGCTAGTACATCCTTTAATGAGTAAAGACCAAAGTTTGGATGGGTAGCCAAACTTGCATGCGTATATACCCAAAATATGTGTGCCTGGCAAGACTTTGCAGAGTTTATCTAGTTATGACATGTAAAAGTCCAGTAAATGATATACCACTTAGTATGTGCTCAGAATAATGGCAAACAAGGGAAGTGTGGCACAATGAGGTGAGGAGATCTGTCCAAGAATTACACAAAGTCATTAATTGGAGAATGTGACACTGGTGGCAATTTCCTTGATCTTCAGGTGGCAACCTAAGGCACTGGGCTGAAAGTAGAATCCAAGTTTATTTACAATAATATTTTGTAAAATTGAGTTTTAAAAGTTAATTTGCCAGAGCAATTTACAAGATACTTCAACAGAAATTTAAGGAAGGAAGACAGCAATGATGTATCCCAAACTGCAGTAATCTGAAATTTTGCGTTATGAAAATGCTATCCCACTTATAAACAGAGCATCAAATTATGCAGATCCTGTGAATATTAAAGATTTGAGATAAATAGAGTGCTGGTATGTTCAGAGCTGGTATGATCAGAGAGTGTACAACGCTTGCTAGAATTCAAAGCCGACCTAATGTGAGCCCTGGCATAACCAGAGAGGCTTTTATCATGCCTCTGATATTATGAGAAACCTGCCATCATTTTTTACCTAATTGCATGGCACCAAATGGGATGAGAGTTTTTTTTACACCGCAATTACATTTCTGAAGTATCTAGTCTCTTGGGAAAGTAGATATTCTATCAAATTCCACACCCAAGTTCTATGAGATAAGCAGAAAATGGGTTTAAATGAGTTTGCTCTGTTTTTGTTTTGCACCAGTGTAATTTTTCTACAGTACATCCCACAGTACTGCATAGCCACACTAAGAATCAATGTAATGTTTATAGACATGAAATAATTGCATTAATTAAATGTTGAACTAGTTGGGATGTACCCACATATGTGACAGGTTACACATTTCTGTGAATGGTACATATCCAGGTGTGCAGTGTATAATATGCTAAGTATTATCATCATTAATTTTGGTGAGGGGACATTACGCACAAGAGATGAAGTCTCAAATGGGTCATCATGGTCCTTTCCTCCCTCAACAGTAGAAATAAATAGCACATCAGTATACACACAGTTTTTACAGTGCTGTTTTTTCATGTGCAATAATTTTAAACTGAGGTATCAAACCATAATTCACAGCAAAAGAGGTTAATTTATTGCAGTGAGCTAAAATGATCACTGCGCGTTATAATTATGGTTACAGTTGTTTACTTTTGAGCACAGATTTTAGTATGCAAACTATTTTCCGGTAAGCAATGTTTTCTCACATCAGATACTTTGTACTAGTGTAAAAGCATGAAATTTGACCTTTGCACTGTAGTAATAAAAGTGTGATTGTGTGTTTATTAGAAAACTTGCCCTCCTTAGTGGACCACATTTATTTGCACTGCCATAACATAAATCTACTTATGCCAATACATTGAAAATAAATGTGATCTAATGACACATAGGGTGTAGGGCAAGGATAATATTAAACACAGATTCTCACGTATTACTACAGCAGAGCTTAACTGATATGAAAAAATACTGCTCACTGTCTCACAAAATGCATGTTATAATGCTGTGACAGGGGAAAAGCTTTGCAAAAAAAATCATGAGGCTATTCAAAGTGATTTTCTGTTAATGCACAGATTTAAAACCTTGCATTCTGGTTCTAACTTATTATTTTTGTTTGAAACTACTGCACATGAGAAACCAGAATGCAATAAACCATATATACTTCGCCTCTTAAGAGTCATGGCCACTCCCCAATCTCACAAATGGTAATAAATAGCATATTACACCCTGCATATCTGCATATATACAATATGGCTTATTCACAATCTGTATTTTGTATTACATGAAGTAGTGTTTATTAGTACTACTCATGTACTACAAAATGGTATTCGATAACCTACAGAATGAGACCTCCCCCTCTGCCTCTAATATCTTTTCTGGGCTGAGAGATCTCCACACTCGTAAGCATCAATCAGGGTTGGTAAGGCGCAGCTACTCACCCGCAAGGGTCTCAAGGCACTGGGTGGGGGGGGTGGCAGCTCCATAAAGTGCTGGGGTCACCCGAAGAGCCAGGTATTGAGGTCCTTCCTGAACTGGAGCAGTGTAGGGACTTGCCGGAGGTGGAGGTCATTCCAGGCCTTGGCTGCGAGGTAGGAGAAGGACATTTCTTCCCTTTCTGGTCTTGTAGATGCGTGAGATGGTGGCTGGGGAGAGGTCAGCTGATCGGAGGTGTCTCTTGGGTGCGTGGAAGGAGAGGGGGTTGTTCAGGTACACTGGTCCGATGTTGTGTAGGGTCTTGTATGCGTGAGTGAGGAGCTCGAAGGTTATTCTTCTTTCAGTGGGGAGCCAGTGTAGATCGCAGAGGTATTAATTAATAAAAAAAGAAAATCTTACCTTATAACGACCGGTGGGCCGTCACCTCCCCTGCGTCCTCTTCCTTCTTCCTCTGCAGTCCGGCCGGGAGCAGGAAGCACCCTCTGAGCCAATCACAATGCTGCAACGCAGCGTTGTGGTTGGTCTAAGAGCCGTGGATCGGCGCTCCGACTCGAACAGGGAGCCTGTGCATGTTCCTGACCGGGCTGGATAATGCAGCCTGGTAGGAGCATGCAAAGTGCGCATGACCTGTTTGGTCGGCCCAAGAGGACTGGCCAAACAGTTCATGCGCAGTTTGGGAGTGCAAACCACTCCTCCCCCTGCGCTGCCCAGCCCCGCCCCACACTGCACACAGGCCACTGACTTAATAGGAAAAATAAAATGACAATAACGATACGTTATTGTCATTTTATTTTTCCTTTTTGCGCAGAGGAAGAACCGCCACTGCAAGGAATTGAGAACTTTTTTAGCACTCTGATAAGCTATAAAATCGAAGAACACTCAGCTCTCTTCCTTCTTTTAAATGGTAAGAACAAGATAAAACGTTGTTAACTTAATGAGTCTTTTCAAGGTTTAAAACCATACGCTTTCCTTTTTGCCTTCCAGACGTCTTCCATCAAAAAGCTAAATGCATTCTGAAATTCAAACAAATTGTATATCTGGATGGGGTATTTCAGTGGTGGGAAAATCTTAGCCTTTGTGTCTATCCAGATTTTCTGCCCAGCAGGCTGTGGAAAATCTACATTTTAAGTCAAGCTATGGAGGCCTACACTACGCAAGCTCAAAGTCCTGCTAACACGTTATCTATTGTGCTCACCACAGATTAAAAATACAATTTACTAAGCATATTTTCATTCGACGAATCTGCGGTTCTCAAAATATCCTACAAAACTCCAAGCATTACAAAAGCCTTTGAGGCAGGAGGTCCCCATAGTGAGGGCACTCTTAATCTACTGACATCCGCACCTGCCTTCCTCTTTACTTTCTTTGCTCATCATGCCAACATTGCTGCCGAGACTGGTTTACATTCTTTATGGGATCAAAAATTGCCCCACCCCACAACCTCTCAAATTAGCTTTCTTCCTCTCATCCTCCTTCAGACAACTAACTACGCACAATCTTTCATTGATTTCACAAAGAGGATAAAATATCTAGACAGAGTTTTTGTTCTTATTTTAATACAAAAATACACCATTAGGCTGAAAAGCTCTACTTTTGGCATCTAAAGTTCTCACATCAGAAGTCCTTCTAAATGACAACAAAAAAGCAACATGGTCATTTCTATGAAATTTTTCGAAAAACTAGATGCTCAGTGTCGCTCCAACTCTCAATGACGCTCAACACCAAGTTTACATCCCATGTTGAATAATCTTTTGCGACGCGAGGATTTAAAAAGCACTCACACTTTGTATAATCTGTTTAACCACAAAGTTGTGAGTAATAGTTTTTTATGAATGATGATGGGAATTTTATTTCGTTCAATTATTCTCTGAGAAATATTTATAAATATATTTAATTTAATTAATTATTTAATACTCATTTAATTTAATGAGGTAATGTGATATAGCATTTTATTTTAAAAGTTCTAAGTTTCTAATAATTCTTTTGAATTATTTTGGATTTCTATTTCACATCCAAATATTTGAATTTTTTAAAAACAATAATAAACGTTAATATTTTAGCAATACTTTCTGCTACGGTGGCGGAGATCTCCATCTACATGTGAGAGACTCCACCAGACGGTTGAGGCATGTAAGTCTACACTTCAGAGTAAATCTACACTTGCATGTAAATGTTGAATAGCAAAAAAGTATAGCTTTAGACCTTGGTGCAGTAGCAGATTAACATGTGAGTAAATGCATGTGTAAATTTCCCTTTGTGAATCGTGCCCCATATATTTCAGGGCGATCAGCACAATCCTGCACAGCTAATGAGCTGAACCAGAGAGATGCACGTCTTAACGAGCTGTTGATTCTCTCCGTGTTGGCAAGATTCCACAGCTAGTGTGTGTTTCCACCAGACACATGTTTTCAATTAAATACATAACAAGTGGTTTAAGGAAGAAGAGTAACACCTTGCCTGCAAGGTGAGTGTTTGCCCCAAAACACATTACATTCGATTTAACAGTTAACATGCAAGAAATTGTTTATTTATTGTCATTAAACCCAGGTATCATTAGATTATGTCAAAATGTTTTATTGTAAAGTGAAAGGTGGAGCTGGCAAACAACAGGTAATTCATGCCACACTTACTGACATTAAATAATAATCAGGCTCTCTACCAACAACTTGGGCCTGATGACAAAACATGCTCGGTCTTCCACCGCAACCATACTTTCTGTCTACTAAACAACAGTATTATTGTTATCTCTTTACACAGCTCTCGCCCCATCCCAAGCGCGGCTGGTATAGGTAAGAGCGGTGGGGCGGGTAGGGTAGGGTGGGGGGGAGTCAACATATGACAAGATAGGGAAAATAAAATAAATAAATAAAACCACTTGCCTTGTGCTCGCCGCAACGCCGACTCGGAGATGCGGCAAGTGCAAGATAAGTGGTTTTATTTATTTATTCATTTTATTTTCCCTAGTCCATCGTATGTTGACTTCCCCCCCCGCCTGCCCCACCACTCTTACCTGTACTGGCCGCACTTGCCTTCTCTCTTTCTCTCTGCTGCTCAAGATTCTCTCACTCCCTGCTCTCCTGATACTGTGCTTCCCACTCCCCTCACCACTACCTTTCATATTATTTTCTGTTTCTATAATAATATAATTTACAGGTTTCTGGCTTCTTTTGACACCCTCCTCCTACTGTCTCTGCTTCCTCCAGCACTACTTCTTTTGCAATCTCTAGTGCCATCCACACCTCTGAACTTTACCTCTTTATCTGTCTTCATTGTGCAAATCCTACTGTCCCTCTGACATGGGATCTTACCTATTCGCCTTCCTTATCTTATGCTCAAGTCAAGTCAAGTCAAATAACTTTATTCGGTTTCAAAAAGAAAACCATAAAAGTGCATAAAATCAGCAGTACAGTTTATAATTTCAATGGCCAATTTACAGAACAACGTGGAAGGCAAATCATACAGTTCAATTATCAAAAGAGTAATAAGTAGGATAAAAAGAATACAATCCTTAAACATCAATCTTAAACTAGACACATAGAATGTACGATGACAATTCTAGCTAATCCAGTTCGGCTACAACTACTAATACCGTTTCCTAATGGCAATTGCAACTTTGATAAAATTAGAAACCCCAATGCAAATATCAGCTGTAGCCAAAGAATGCAAAAGATTAAAACCATCAGTATAAAAACATGGCCTACTTTCTTTTAAAATTGGGACAAAAAATTTCTCCTGGGCTCTTTATATAGAGTACAAAATAGCATAAAGTGCGATGTACTTTAGACTGCCAAATTGTCACAAGGGCAAGGCTTATGCTCTCTATTTCTAGTTCTCTCTCTTTATTTCATGCTATCTCTCCTGTTATACCTGTTCTCAAAAAGCATTTTCTTGACCTGTATTCTTCAGTTTATTTTTGGTTGGTCCGTTTTCTGCCTTTCCTTCTGAAAAAGTGGTTTTTAATACACTTCCTTTTTTTGTCCAAATTTCTTTATTTCAATTTTAAGCACAAGAGAATATGTACAACTGAACCATGAGTAAATGTCGACTATATTCAGACTTGCTTTTTGAAAGTCTCTAAAATCCCAACTGAGGAATATCTGTTTAAGTCAGCAAAATTTTAAAGTACACTATAAATACACACTCAGAACTTTGGGAGGAATCAAAGCGATTACCAAATCGCCATAAATCAGACGGCAATGATACAGGGCGGAGAGACAGAGGTTCTACCTCAGGCAGACCATCAAATCTAATACTTAGAAATATAGGCGAACGTATTCAGGCGGGCTTTGCAACCGGGAAATCTTTAAAGCTGAGCTCAGGCCGAGATTCTCATAGACGCAAAAGGACTCCACAAGCGATCAAAAACAGGAGTATGATCCACCAGGCGACATTGGACTTTTTCGTGGGGTGCTGTCATTTTCATCTCCTTCATGCAGTCTTTTGCGAAGAGGGGTCATGTTGCCTCCATTTATGGAGAATAGTCATTTTGGCAACCACCAGGGCTGTATCAATCCATATCTTGGAATGTCGGTTCAGATCAGGGACGTTAATAGTGTTGTGTAGGACAATTGCTTCTGGGGATGCTTGCAAAGTTAAGGAATTGATAGAGTCCATAGTAGAAATCACTTGTTGCCAGAATAATTGGAGAGATGGAAAGGGCCATATTAAAGGCCTTATATCCCCGTCCTGGTGCCCATATTCATAATTTTATGACTGTGTACATTCAAACAATGAAATAAACTGAAACAGTAAATTCACTTACTGCTTTGAAGTCCTGCAATGTCAAACCTGCAATAGAAGCTAATCTTAACTCAGAATCGCTTGTTCCACTTTGAACTTTAAGCAGCAGAACCAGTAATAAAGACAGAGAGTCTGTCAACCACAGTTAAATGTATCCTAATTTACATTTCAATTTCCATCCTTCTGTCAGATGACTTTCAGCTGAAAGTGGGCTCACACCATATCAAGTGTATGTACGTTAAGTGAATCGGCTAAGTTGTAAACGGAAGACTAGGGTTCTAGAGTCCCTTGCTTCTTTATTTCACCAAATGGTGTGCTCCCAGACACATTTCTTTAAAGCCTTGGGCTTTAGCTCCCATTTATGACACTCCTGAGAGGCATTCATTTCGAAGTGTGTATTTATGCAAGAGCAGGGTTCTCCAATATCGGTCCTGGAGGGCCGGATCCATGCCAGATTTTTTGCATATCCACATTTAGATAAATGTAATTACCATGAAAATCTGGCATGGATCCAGCCCTCCAGGACCGAAATTGGAGAACCCTGTGCAAGAGCATAAGAGACATAAAGACTCCCCTAAGCATGTTCTGAGGTCTCATAGAGTCCTGTTGCACATTATTCCTGTGGTGTTCCAGACAGTGGTGGCTTTGGCAGTGCATTTCTCAGCTTCTGAGATAAAGACAGCAATATCCAGCTGCAGCCTGGACTATAAACTGGCATCGTGAGGACCTGGAGATGAATCTCTAGAGGTGCAGGAAGTTAGGAAGCATCTACTGGACTGGTTGTCATTTCTGTCACAAACCAGCCCATTTCTTGTGTCTTGCCTGATTCCGCCTGCAGTCTTTAAACTACAATATAACACAAGGTTCGGTGTTTTCCTCTTGCTTCTCCAAACTCAGTGTGAGCTTGCTGCGTGATCTGTAAAAGAGACCTACACTGACCCTCTAGAGCAGCCGTTCTTAACCTTTTGACTTCTGTGGACTCCCTGTGAATCACTTCTAGAAGACAGAGACCCTGGCCTCAGCAGTTTCTACGATATGAACCAACATCAAAATAACACACACAAATGCAGAAACAAGTATTCATCAAATACACAAATTATGAAATGCTTTATTTAATTCTCAAAGTAAAATATATACAAATACAATAATTTACATTTTAGTGAACTTTGGTTTTATTTCTAAAAGAGTAAACAATATGCTAGACTCTAGAATGTTACTTGGACTTTTTTGCTCTTAATGTATGCTTTTTTAGCTGGCACATAACAGTGCTTTAGTTGAGGCCACCAGTTGTCCATGCTAGGGGCCAGACTTACTAAGCACTTGGGTTGGTGTCCATAAGTCTACACAAGGAAATGCAAGTGCTTAAGTGACATTTACAAAGCCACTCAAATCGATATTTGATTAGAGTTGTGTCACTTAGAACCCACAAAGTAACGCAGTGCAGCCCCTCACGCTGTCTTGCATTACCCTGCTTCGGGGAGGCGTTACATCGGTTGAGTATGGCCATTTACGTGCATCCATCCGTGTATTTTGAAGCAAACCCAGATTTACTAAACGAGTAGAAATATCTGCAGCACACATACAAAGCGGAATTTGCCCCTTTTTGTGCAGGAAGGTATCCCTTCCTCCACAAAAACTGTTCTTGCCACAAAGCAGGCTCTCTTGCAGCATGATGAAGGGTACATGCATTGGCGCTAGGCTGCCACAAGTGCGCCAGCGGAAGGAGAGAGCAGAAGTGCACCATATCTTAGTAAATATGGTACATTTCTGCTCTCTCTCTTCCTTGCATCGCTGCACAGCAACATCCCTTGCTGCGTTGCGTTGTATGTAAATTTAGTAAATTTGGGCCTTCATTTATGTTTAACGAACTTGCGTGCTCCCTGAATAGCAAGACTGCTTAGTCTTGATTCCAACTTATGCCTCCTTCTTCCACCACCACACACTTTGGTGCCTATTCACAAAGGCATTCTGGATTATGTAAATGTTAGAAATTGAGGTTTCCGGTTGGCAGAGTATACACCCTATCGATACAGGAGCCACAATCCTAGTCAGGATAAGTCAGATATACAACCTAAATTAACCTGTGCTCTCCCTCTGGTAGCTTGGCACAGAACTTAAGAGGCAATGTGTAAAGTATTTGTGCACCCTTTAATTACAGTGACACAGGGAAACCACCACAAGAAGCCTCCTCACCAGTTTAGAAATATAGAGAATATTTATCTGAGTAAATTAAGAACAAACAACAAAAATCCAAATTAGTAAAACTTGAGGTTTGAATTTTTAAAGATTAAATGCTAAAACAGTGCTTAGAAGTCACTAGCAGTCAAAAGGTTACCTGAGGTCAAGAGGGACGGATACAAATCCAAAGTTCAGGCTGACCGCGATGGGGGATAGGCCCAGCTACAGAACCCATGCAGGGTCTGCTGAAAAAGTACCTTGTATGGAGCAAAGCATCGACGTTCAGAGCATGAGGTGTCGGCTTTTTCCATGCAGTTGGGTCTATGTGTTTGAGCTGAGCCTCGCAGACGGTGTTGATTGATCGGGTCTGCATCGTCGTCGAGCCTCGCAGATGGTGTTGAAGGATCTGCGCTGCGTTGTTGTCGAACCTTGCAGTTCGTCGTTGAAGCGGCACTGTGTCGGAGGACACTGCTGAGGTTCCAATAAGCACAAAGGGGCCACTGCATTGATTAGTTAAGAAACATGCTGCAAAACCCACTTCTGAGGCCCAGGACCAGAGGGGGAACCTCAGGCATGGGTAGGACTCACAGATTGCAGAGTCCATCAGTACCAGCAGAGTTGCAAGAAGGCCTATGTGTCCCCGAGGCTTCAGAAAACAGGAGGCAAGTCAGCAAGCCTTTGGAGAATCTTGGGTTCAAGGATGTAGAGAGCAGGTTCAGTCCCTCTCACTTACAGGCAAGAAGCAGTAGGCCAACACGGCAGAGCAGATAGCAAATTGGCAGTCCCTCCTACAGCACAGCAGCTCTTTTTCCAGGCAGAATGTCCTTGGTTCCAGTAGAGTTCTGATTTAGTGGAGTCAGGGGTCCAATACTTATAACCAAATATGAATTTGAAGTGGGCGAGACATCAAAAAGGCCTTTGAAAAACACAAGGTCCCTGCCTTTCCTTCCCTGGCTCCAGGCTCACTACAGGGGTGTATGCAGCTCTTTGTGTGGGAACAGGCACATCCCTATTCAGGTGCAAGTGACAGCTCCTCCCTCCCAATCTACCTCAGGAAGGCCAATCAGCCTGGTGATTGGCCATCAGGATGCAAATGTCACACTCCTGCTCCCTTTGTGTGACTGTCTAGACGGAATGCACAAAGCCCAGCTGTCACCCAACCCAGACGTGTATTCAGAGACAGGCAGAGGCACAGAATGGTTATAGTAAGAAAATTTAAACTTTCTAAAAGTGGCATTTTCAGACGCATGATTCCAAATCCAACTTCACCATAAATTGTGATTTTAAATTGTGAGTCCAGAGATATCAAACTCCAAATTTCTATCTGCTCCCAATTGGAAATTATACTTAAAAGGTGTTTGAGCAGTGGGGTAGCTAGACCTTTGGTCGCCCTTGTGTTTGCCGCCCACTGCGGCCGTATGTGAGAGCGCGGGGGTGCTAGTGATTCCTGCAAAGGCTGCAGGTAAGAGCGAGGGAGAGCCCGCCGCCCCCAAAACTCGTGCCGTACGGGGCGGACCACCACCCCTCCCCCATCTCCCACCCCCCCCTTGCCACACCACTGTGTTTAAGGCAACCCCAATGTTACCCTATGGGAGAGATAGACCTTGCAGTAGGGAAAAACGAATTTAAGAGTATTTCACTACCAGGACATGTAGAACTTAAAAGTACATGTCCAACGTTTTAAATACACTGCACCCTGCCCTTTGGGCTACCTAGGGCCTACCTTACGGGTGACTTACATGCAATAAAAAGGAAGGTTTGTGCCTGGCAAGTAGGTTAAAATGTCAAAATGGCAGTTTAAAACTGCACACACAGGCTCTGCAGTGGCATGCCTGAGCCATGGTTAAAGGGCTACTGAGTGCTGCAAGCCCACTAGTAACATTTAATTTACAGGCCCTGGGCATATATAGTGCACTTTACTAGGGACTTATAAGTAAATTAAATATTCCAATTGTGGATAAGCCAACGTTGCCATGTTTGGAGTACAGAGCATATGCACTTTAGTACTGGTTAGCAGTGGTAAAGTGCCCAGAATCCTAAAGCCAGCAAAAATGAAGTCAGCAAAACAGGGGTTCAGAAGGCAAAAAGTCAGGGGAAACCACGTCAAGGATTCCAGGTCTAACAGTAAAGTAGCACTACTGTAGTTCTATTTTATGTACTCTTACATGCCTTTGTGGATTGACCATAAAATGTTTCAAATGGGAAAAAATGATATATTCAGGGAATATTCATATACAGGTAGTACAAATAGAAAGGACTGTTCCCTATTTCCACTTTAACTTATAGAGAGTTAGAGGATTAGCGGCCGATTCACAAAGGCTTGTAATAGCACATAAAAGATGTACTCCTGTAGTATTACTTCCTGTACTCATAAATGTGTTTGTGAATCTGACCTAATTTGTCTTTTCATCTCACTCTTGCATTTTTGTTTACATTTCTGCTTTTTAACTTTGCTGCTGATTTATTATCTTTCCCCTCCTCATCCCTTTTCTGTCTTACACTCTGTTGCTCTGGGTCAAAGTCTGATGATGAAAAATGAGTCCCACTCCCTCACAAAATGAGTGCTAGTGCCCACCTCTGATGCGCAGTTCAAATAGATGGTGATGGGAGGAATGCTTGCAATATGTCTAACCACTGACAATCGATTGGGGTAAAATTTTAACCTTTCTTTCTTTTGCCCACCATGCCACCTCAGTTTGGACACAGCCACATCCAAATTAGTCTTGACCCTGCTCCAATAGGAACACTCCAGTCGGAACTACAAGGCCTGTTCTTGGCTGAATCGCAACACTAGCAACCTTAGACTGTTTTCACCCTTATTGGGGCTTGTCAGTCGGGTGTAGCTTGGGTTCAGTGGCACAAAGAGCAAGGTACCCACGTCTGGGCTTACCAGTGGTACTCAGGGCATCACATCAAACACACAAAAGATAATGGTAGGGATGTTCGAAATTTGTCTAAGTGCTGGAAATCGCTCTGGGTAGCATTCCAGCACTTCCTCCTTTGGCCACCATTCCATCGCAGTTTGGGCCCAGCCATATGCAAATTACCCCTAACCTCTCTCCACTAGTAACAGACTAGCCCAAACTGCTAGGCCAGGTCCTCCCAGAACCTAAGCACCAGCTTCTAAAGATCTGTTTTGCCCTGATTGGGGCTCGTCAGTTGGGTGCTTCCAGTGGCACAGTGAGCACTGGACCCTTCTGTGGGCATCCCCTTGCCACATGGGGCGATTTTGTAGCACAATATTTAAAGCTTGATATTCAGTTAATATACCTCCCACCCCCTGCAACCACCTACACACATTAAGAAATGGAAACATGACGTGCAAATGTAAAAATAAACATATTTAAATAAACTAAAAAACTCTTTTTCTTCTGGAGGTTTGTTCCATATCCTTATAATTTATATCATTTCTCGTCCAGCAGCTTACTAGGAGCTGTACTCTTCATCCGATTTAGTTAAAAAATCTGGATACTGTTTAACGTTTTCTGTTTTTTAGAGGCACTGTAATGGCCCATATTATCTTGAATACATTATAGAAACACCTTTCTTGTTGGAATGCAACCAAAGACAAACTCGGGTCTTAATGGCATGCACAGTTCTTCAAAGCACACTTGAGAACTACTTCCGGATGAGTTCATACTGCCAGTTTGGCTTTTATTGATGCACAGAGGAGCTTCAAAACTTAAAATCCACTGGACTTTTCTCACACATGTGAATTATTTTCCACGATCCAAAGAATCACATTATTTCAACCAGACGTGATATGTATTAGATTTTTTAAGCATAAAAATGCATAAGGGCATTGTGTATTATGGTCTAACAGTAACTGCTCTAGTTTCTGGTGATATAGGCACACCTACGTCATCTTGGTTTATTATCCTGCCTTCAGAACCACTCAGTGGCAGGTTTGAACCCTAATGCAAGGCTACTCAATAACACCGGATGAAAATTCATTTAGTAATATAATAAAAGCTTTACTTATAATTAAAACTTAATATCAATGTTTTACTCCCAATGTTGGCAAATACGATGCAGCTTCTTAGTTCATCAGCGATATTGAAAATACAGTCAAATAGCAAAAGACAAATCAAAAAGCAGAAATTGTCAAATTCCAATTTGTGTAATCAAATATGTTCTAAATTCACCTTCAATCCATTTTATACATCTTTTGGGTGCGGGTAAAAACAATACTCTATGCTCTGCTTACTTAAATTATGTTTTTTCAATAGCCTATGAATACTGTTTTAGGCGATATTATGAATATGCGCATGTTTAATCCCATACTGTAAATGGTGTTTTGGTGTCTTCTTCGGTGTGGTTTTTGCCACTTCAAACACTGTTGCATTTCATAGAGTTTAGTCACTTTACCTCAACATAAAAATCCTGAGTAGTAAAGAACTGACTGCTTTCCAACTAGTCATCCAATTTGCCTGAGCGCATTGGCATCAACTGCCTTTACCTTCCTGTAGGGGGAAGACTTCCCATGCTCTTCTTTGCCTTGTGCCTGTCTCAGCAGACAGCATGTCGTGATTGCTTTCCACAGGGTTAGATCCCATATGCGTGCCTGCCCCTAATTGGACAAAACTTCAGCCTTTCTGTCTTTGCCCCATAGCCTATCATCAAGTTTACCCCGGCTCACCGCCTCTCTCTCCTGTCTATGCCCGACCACCAGCCTCTTCTTCATTGTGCTCATGTGCCGCTCGCTACTCCTTTCTTTACTAGAGTATTTTGCCTACTCTTCTTAGTACCACCTCTGTCTCGTTCGTCCACCTTGTCCCTGTGTTCCTCAATGCACAAGAAGAACAAGCATTTGCAATGCAATAGGTCTTGCATTTACGAGAGTTTGAGCTATTGGCATTGTAAATGACTGCCTTTTATTTATGCGTTCTTTTAAAACAGATAAATAAAAGGCATTGTCATTTGCAATGCCAATATCTTAAATTCTCGCAAATGCGAGACCTATTGCATTGCAAATGCGTGCTATAACATTTTTTAAAAAGCCTTAGGAGAGAGCGTGTCCTGCCTGGAAAAGCAGGCAGGACAAAGCTATTTGAGAAAATAGTGCTCGGAGGCTGTAATTAAAGTCTACTGAGCAACAACGCACGTTACAGGGGGTATCGCCATGAGAGGTTACAAAATGAGACAAGGCGGTACTAAGGAGGGACTACTAAGCCTTTTGGCCAATGAACAGCCACAATTTACAGTGGACAATCATACAAGCCAATAAAAAATATGGGTGGAGTGTGGGCGGAGCTTCAATTCCCTACCTGAATACAGCATGCCTCGCAGAGCAGCGCATGCGTTGCCCAGGCTCGACCTAAAAAGGGTCTGAGTCTGTGTGAAGAGAAAAGACTGGTTCAGTCACACATGAAGTAGTGAAATTATTAGTTAACCTTAGAATGTGTTGTTCTGTGAAAAAATATTGCTGCTATTTTCATTATTACTTCCCCTGTTTAAAGATAAATATCTTTATATTGACTTAATGAGGAAGCTGACACCCAACTGAGGGGCCACCATCTATGCAGGAAAAATAGCTGCATGTATGCATTGCTTGCCTCATATTTCAGGGGAATTTGGCTTAGTTTTCATGAGAGCTGGGGACAAATATTTTCAGGATATCCACTGGCTACATCAATTACATCATTTATTCTAATTTTCATTAAGTGCATGTTACTCTTTCTTAGGTAGATATCTAGGAAGCTAGGACTGGCGTCATCCCTTGTGGAGTGATGTTAGAGATCAGTTTTATACATTTGAAAGTTGGCCACCAACTAGGCAGGTGACGTCAGATCATACCGACTCACACTGACATTGCCTCATGTACCCTACTTATTTGGTTGGCTAAAGTGATAGGAATTGAGAAGAAACGTGACAGATGTTTGGAGTTCTCTCCTTTCTATAATGTGCCATGGGTAGCAATTCATTGAGACAGTGACTCACCATATTTTAGGTGTGCAAATTTACAATCTCAAGCATTCTAGGTATTGCAATATCAGAGACATCTGATTTAAAAAAAATTGACTAGTTTACAGTGTAACAGCAAGTCCCGTATAGCCTTTCAACAGGTAATTTCTTTGCTCCCTTTTGCATCATGTTTATGTTTGTATCTACTGAAGATCATGAGCGAACTATTCTTTAAAATCTGGTGTTATCTCTGTGGCACAAAATGCTTCACCAGAACAGAAAACCCTGTGCTTCAGCACTCTTTTGATGGTTAAAACTGAGCATCTTGTAACTGAGGTCTGCTCATCACCTCTGAGGATCAATCTAGTGTCATCTTTAAAAATATTACCTATCACTGAGGTTATTCCTTCAGTGACTCACCTACCCACTGTTTAGTTCGTCTCTTTTTTAATTGTAAATTTTATTGTTTTTCATAAATTGACAACAACATGACATCCCATGCACCCATATGCTGGTTAGTGATAGACGTTCTCTATTAAAATAGCCATGTCTTATAATGGCAATGAAAGCAATATCTAGTACAGATCTAATATATTATACAGAACTATCCTCGTACATGTCTGATCCATATTAATCCTGCCAGTTTTATACACTCTGTTATGTTTCTGTGGACAACCGCGGTCCTCATAAACCTGTATCTCCAAGATCCTACATCATTCTAGATCTGCTTTCCACTGAACTAAGCCTGGTGCACAGGAGCCCTACAGGTTTGGGCTACGTCCCGTTTTGCATTTTGCAATCCGAGTCTGATGAATATATTTAATCGAGTAATGATCTGATTGCGGTTCCTCTGTGATGCTCAGAAGCTTAATTCTTCTGTTCAGGGGTTCATTTGAGGTTTGCTTCACTACCAATAAGAACCATCTCTCATCTCACTTCTTATCAATACAATAGACGCCTTGTTCCTCTGAACCTTTTTCTCTTCTCTAATTCCCTGCCTTTTTGACAGCCTTTTTAGGTTTGTTTAAGTTATGAGGCCTCCATCCTATTTCTCCTCTGCAGTCACTCATGGGCTTTGACAGTGCTATTGTTTGAGGCCCAAGTGCCACCTCCAGTACAACAGAAGTCCAGTGGTCTCTGATGTAAAATAAATTTAGTTTGGATCCAGTTTACAATGGTTAAGGTGAAAAAATCAGGCATTTTTTCCTGGAAGATAACTCTTAAATGTTGAGTGTTTTTTTTGACTTTTATGTAATCCTCAAACAGTTTCTGGAGTACTCCCTACCAGAAGTTTCTTCTGCTCATACTTTTGATAGTAATACGTCTGCAAGGATTTCCAGAATGCGAGATTGCTTCCATCACATATGTGAATACCTACAAATGTGCAATTTTGTTGGTGTTCACTTGATTTTGCAGTTAGGACTGCACCAGAACGCCCACAAATCTGTTCCTATATTAAATTTGCAAATCTGAGAAATCCAGTATACTAGAAGCTTTTCTATATTAGCAAATCCCATTGATGAGGGTAAAATGTCACCAATATAGCAAATTTGCTCTTGCAAATGTATTTGATGCCTACATTTGTTAAGTTCTTCACCATTTTTCACTTTTGCATTCATATATTGTTTTTAAGTAACGTTAGTTGAAATATATTCACATGGCTCTGATATTAGATAATATATTAGTGGTTCTGTGCCAATGGCAATAACTTGATGGCTAGCACATGATGGACACAAGTGCAGTAACTCCTAAACATTTTTTAAAAAGGGAGTTGAATTTTGCCTGCTTGTTTGCAGTTACTTGTGTGAAGAGTAACATGGGTACACTGTTACATTGATTTTGTCCGTATTTTGTCACAAAGCAGAGGAGAACATAATGTTTCTGAACTTATGCAGGCTTGTGATAGGAGGAGACTGAAACACTGATAGGAAAAGAAAATATTTAAAGTGATCACATGTGGACCCATAAGATCATTCTGTAGCAATGCAAAATTACCTAAATATGAGTATAAAAGTAAGTGAGTTTACGAGTTTCTTGTCTGTTTAACAAATTAGACCCTTTCTCGTCTCCTAAAGTCACAGTGGAATTGTGTGCTACATGGTTCTTCTCTGTATGCTGTTACTTGACTTTTCTATCTACTGCTGACCTTAAGCCTATGATACTGCTAACCATCGGGCCAGTGGACACTAGCCTTAAGCGCAAAAGGCTGGATGGATTTTGGTGATAGGTGATTGCACTGATGTCTCTCCTTTCTGGCAAACACTCCCAGCAGCCCAGGCTTGGGGAGTGTAGAATCTGAGCCTGTTTCAGAGTCTAGCCGTGCACAAACATCCATCTTCTCTCCTTTCTTTAAGCTGTAGTTAGTCCACTGGTGGTTTTGGTAGATCACCTAGGCATCTGGCTGTACCTAACACAGGTGACGCCTTAAAATCAATGAAGGACGGCACTGCACTGGTCATGAATAACTCCTGTAAAAATGTTTTGTTTCTACTAATTGTCAGCACGTCTTGCTGTTTGACAATCCTTCAATCCTTTCTTTTCTTAGAAAAGCTCATCTGTACTGGTAGGACTATGTTTACAGCAGTTCAGGCCAAGTTTCTAGTATTTGCTCTAGATTCTGGCGTCAAATTTGATCTGCACATTAGAGCTAGAACAAAAATTGACAATTTTTAGATTATCCACTTGAGTAAACAGTGCCCACCTCATCTAACCCAGTGTTGAAGGTAACCTGCTCCACACAGAGAGGCAATCAAGTTAATGATTTGCAGGGTAGGTAATAAACAATTATATCAATCTCTTGTCTCAATAACTCTTGTTATTTGTACTCTTTTCACCAAGATTTTGGAAAAATATCTTTGAGATAAGCTTGCATTTCATTAGCTCCTTCAGTTGTTCTATAACACTCCCGCTTGCACTCATGAATACACCGATGCACACACACTTACATTTTTGCACTGTTCAGAATTCAGTTTTAATAAAACTACTTTTGGTGAACCGCATCACCCTATATCGATTTTGTTACACAAGTCTATTATGATTCGACAAATCTTCTGATCCAATCATGCTTCTAAAACGTAGAACCAGTCTACACCATCACCAAAACATATTTGTGGATAATCCCAAAGCAGTGCCTGTATGCAGGGCACCTAAGTCACATCCTGTTATAACCTTTTCTCTTGGACTTTTGTATTTCAACATTGACATCTTACTTTAAACTATATTTTGGGGGAAGACAGCTGATCTTGATTTAGCTCTTTTGCTTTGCTTGGTTTCTTTGCTTAGTGTCTGCATGTTATTGAAACCAGTAGCCAAAGAATCCGCAGGATGGTTTCCCGTTCCTAGTCAAAGTATATGAAAAAGAGGGTAATGCATCATTCCGCAACCCATCATTACTTTCTTTTAATTAACATTTTGTAGTAGATTATAAAACAAATTCACAATAAAAATCCAACTTTTAACAAACATGACACTAAAACAGCAAATACGATTATACCGTGAACTACAGTGAATAATGACCCTCGATCATTTGCATTGACGTATTGCTTCAGATGTGACTGAAAGTTGGAAAAAAGGTAACGGAGATGAAGCCATATATTGTATTCACCATTTTTGCTGCAAGCTCACATGCTGATGCATAACAGAATTCCTAAGCATATGAAGTTAAGATTTTTATTTTTTTCATATTCTATATCCAGTCTATTTCCAGTTATAAGTTACCTTTTCAAGTGTAGCGCTTTTGGAAAGCTCATTAATCCAGTCATAAATGTCAGATTCAGCTTCTTCCAGGTCATACTAGCCTTTTGGCTCTATAGTTTACAAATAGGATTCTGTAGAGATATCTTCGAGACATAATTGGCAAAAGAAAATGTCTCATTAATACATAAAGTTTCAATTTCTATGAAATTAATACGTTTTATGACCTGTTTCCAGAAGTGTAATTTTTTGTTTTTTGAGGCACACAAATATCTTATGTTTTTTTCTCTTACCCTTTTATCATAGGTAAAGAATAACTTATAATCAAATAATTCCAACTTCTTCATCTTTAGTGGTGTCCAGTTTAATTTGAAACAAAAGCTTTCTTAAGATAATAACCTGCTCCCCGGACCTAAGGTATTGAGGACTAAGTGTACCATATTGTTGTTCTTAAATCTTCACTCCGGATTCTACAGATCAATCTGTTGTATATTTGCAAAAAGATTCCAAAGCAAAGTTGACAGTTTCTTTATGTACCTATATTCCTATCTGTTTCCATCAACTGTCTACCACTATCGTAATGGAATCATATTAAGGCAAAAATCAAAGGGGAACATTAGGATTTGTTCATTTTTGGAAAGTTCAAGGCAACATAGTTGTCCAGTGTGGGTCCTTGCCCGATTTTCAGGATTACCACCAGCTATGTAAAAGTTTCCCATTCACAATCATTGAAAACAAATATGTTGAATCTAGATATGTTGAAAATATGGCATGGATCAGTCGGCCATGGCAAGTCCAGGTTTGAACTAGACCAGAGTTGACTGACTACTGTAATTGTACTTACTGTCTAGTCCCTTTTACTGTATTTATTGGTTTCCTTATTGCCTACCATATTCTGCTACCGTAAAGCTTGAACCACCAGAGACCACAGGATGGGGTTTTATAGCAGAATAGCCAATGAATTATATTACAAGCCTCAAGCTGACACCATCAAACAAAGGAGCATTCTGGAAAGTGTATTGTTGGTGGTTGTTAGCTGTGCAGGACTGTGTAAAGAGGACTTTTTTTTTCTCTACTCTGAATAGCCCCTTTAATTTCCCTGTGGTAAAATGTCTGTATAAACTATTCAAGATACAATATTTATGTCAGACATTATTCTATGATATTCTGGTACCACACCCAAAATGTGCAATGGAAAAAGTCTTCAAACCTTCCAGGGCCTTTAAATAACAAATGTATAACAGAGGAAGCATTTTACACAGATGCCTGGGGCAGTAAATAGAAGACATTGAGAGACAAAGTTTGAAACAAGGACTCAACCCCCTGATGTCACAGGGGATCCAAGAGTGCCTGATATCACTTCTGTGGCCACTGGTATTCTAGTAACTCAACAGGATGGTACCTATTTGTGATTAGGGAATGCATCATGCACATACTTGTTAGGCTGCAGTTATGGACATATGTTTATGTGTACATTTCTATTAACATTGAGTTGTCAAGGGTAAAGATAGAGCACACGGCACCTGATTGGTCTGTAAATGTTATCGCTGTCACAAAACTGTCTTAATTTATTCTTTAATGGCAGAACGCTGGCTTCTTGGTCCCACTCTGGATGTAACCCACGTATTTTTGGGAGACATTTTTTCTTCTTAAAGTTGAAACGAAACATTCATGACTTCTCCTCGTTACATGGCAGTGCTCAGTGATATAGACTCAGACTTAGAAAACCACTTGGTGCAGTGTAGAACGTCTTAACTAAAAATAATATTTAAAAAAATCCCACTTACATTCACAAATATTAGTATTAGGACTCACACTCCATTCTTCCAATTGGGGACAAAGATTAAAATGCATTTTTTTCCTGTGTTGCTGCAAGTTGTATTGAGGTATTTAACTGAGGTTGTTATTCGTGGAGAAGGACTCCAAAGAGTATTGATGTATCAACAGTCCCCGAAACCACCTTACAGCAAGTTTGGCATAAGGGCGGTAAGCTTTATGGTGAACCTGTTTGATTTTGTGAGTCCTGAAGCTGACTCTAATCTGTGCCCAGGGGATCTTCATTGGTATCTCTGGTTGCACAGTGAATCCAGCACACCTTAGTGCTACCTGAACCTGGGGATCATATAACATGTGGCAGCTTCCCTGAACATTCCACAACCCTTCCGTCAAGAGAACCAATTACTATTTAGCCATCAGAAGTGGTCAGTATAGCAAAACAAATGGAATCCCAACTAAGAGGGATGGTGGTTTCGAGGACAAGGGAGGAGGAGCTAAATATCAACATGGCTGGGGTCTACATCTCAGTTCCTTCAGTTTATTTCATAAATCACTGGTGTTTTGAACAGGCGGAACATTGCCAAGGAAAGCATCCAAGTGATGGTTACATCATTTCGCAAATTAGCCAACAAGTTAAATAAATAATTTAGGCACAGGGATTTGCCCCACTGGCAGCAGATCGGATTGGTAAACCAAGCAGGGGATTGGCAGTTTGGTATATCCGTCACATATTTCCTGGTCAGTTTGCTTCCCTGTCCTCATATCACCAATGAGAACACAAGGGACCTTGCAGTCCTGGGAATTAAACTGGACAAGATACAACAGCACGGATGGATCAATGCATAATTTAAACTACACAGGAAAGTATAACTTAGCCTTTCCAGTCAATGGCGTTTTGCTGTTTCTATGTGTGCTGCACAACGCAGCACACATAGAAACAGCAAAAACGAGGCGAAATAAAGCATTTCTCCTCGTTTCGCCTGTTTAAGACCAGGTTTTCCCTGGTCTTAATTTTGGTGCTGCCTTCTATTTACGCCACCTTTGTAAATAGGGGGCAGCCTCAAAATCAATGGGTGTTGCGGTGGAACGCCCACCGTAACACCCATTGCCCTCCCCTTTCACGCTGTGTACAGCGTGAAAGGGTGCCTTATTTACAAGGCAGCGTTAAGCCACGTTAAGTGGCTTAACACTGCCTTGTAAATAAGACGAAGACCCTATCGCCACTAAAAGTGACGTGGTGGCGATAGGGGCTTGTAAATATGCCCTTTGTGTCTTTTGTTAGAAAATTTCTTGACAGCTGCAATCTTTATTTGATTTAGCTTTTTAAAAAAAAAATCCAACATTTTGCCCTGCATCTAACACTATCTAAGTTACAGAGGCATTTTAAACATATGGCATCTAAATTGAGTAACTCAAAATTGTAACCGTCTTATTAACATGAATCTAAGGTTATGCCTGTGCATTCTCACATCAAAACATGTTTATTTCTCTTTTTGCTTTGATCACAAATTTGGCAATAGTTACAGATGGTCTGTCAGCTTTAGGCCTCCAGCTCCCTGGTTTCCAGACTTGAAGGAGGACAAAAGTGTTATTCGTAAATTGGAAAACGTCGAAGAAAGACTTCTAACACAGACCTGGTGCTGAGTAGGCTTTTTATGTTTTTTATGTTGTTTGACAGACAAAGCACTGCACGTACAAAGCAGTATTTTGCCAGCAAATATTTTGGCAGTTTGTTTGCATCCTTTAGTAAATCATGTGACTTTTTTGCGCTGTCTTCCCTTAACCTGTAAGATCAAGAGGTCTTATACACAGGGCCACAGGAATTATGCATCAATGGAGAACCAAATTATATGGCAGCGTTGACTAAATTATGCAGTTGGAAAATGCAAATTATGCCCGTTAAATTGACACATTATCGTGTTTCACAAGAACAATAACCAACTCAAAGGTAATCATTTAATATTTGCAAAGGTTTGAAACAGCACCACACCACCTTTGCTGCTCTTTTTAAAAAATACCTTTTGAGATAGAAACAATTTTTTTGTTGAAATCTGCAAGCTATGCAGCAGATTATGCGGCAAGTGTGGCAAATCGATAATCATGCCAAAACACAACAGCCATAGAATCCCATAATGCCTCTGGCCATGTTAACACATAGGAGAAGGCCTTGAATGTAATGGGTTTGCCTCTTTAATATTCTGACTTTTCACTCTGCCATTGCGGGACAAGGATTGGTTTTGTCAGTGCTTTTTTGTTCATGATGTTGAGCATTAACAAAAATAATTTCTTTTTATTGCTGATGCTGACAAATAATGGCAAAAAATAAAAACAAATTAAAAACGTGCAATGATGCATATGCGTATATGCTTCAGCACCATACAGGAGCAGTAGCCCTATTGTGCATTAATGCACATGCATCATCACAGATGCATGTGCATGCATCATAACATGGCAGTCATTTTGTCTTTTGTTTTAATTTACCTTTCCAAAATGGTTGAAACCCATCATGCAGCTTTAGGTAAAAAAAATTAAAAAGTGCGTCAACGTATATTTAGGAGCGTATTGCAAGCAAGTTGCTGTTACGGGCCCATTAAAGGAGTTTAAAAAAATGACAAGATGAGGAGGGAGGGGAGGAGCAAAGGTATAGCCAGTGGGCTGGAGAGGTAAAGTGCCAATGAGCAGTGGAGTAGCAGCAGACCAACAAAGGAGCTGCGTAGGGCAAGTAAAAATAAAAAAATAAAAAAACAAGCAGGACTGGAAGGGGTGGCGAAGGCAAAGTACAAGCTGGAATGGGAGGGGGCAACATGGAGAGTGCGGGGATTTGAGTTTAGAAGCAGCACGTGAGGGAGAAACCTAGAAAACGCTTGCACTCCCTTGAAGCGGTAAAAGTCAAAGAAAAAAGTAGGTCTCTGAAAGTGAGCAGAGGAAGGATACACACCATAAAGTTTGAAAGATGGTAAAGAAGATATGCTCCAGGGGAGGGATAAAAGCAAAAAGAACAGATGATGGACGGAATGCTGAACAATGCAAACATTCAAATCCATCGTTTTTTGCTCACCACACCATCCCAGTTTGGACCCAGCCATATGCAAATCAGTCTTGACCCTGCTCCTCATGGAAACAGTCCAACTCGAACTGCTAGGCCAGGTCCTCCCTTGACCGGAAACAAGCATCCTGGGAGCAGTTTTGGGGTATCACACCTCATCAGCCAGGCTAGCTTGAATCCAGTGACAAAGTGAGCAAGGGACTCACGTCTGGGCATACCCTGCCAACTTAGGGCGACAAAAGTAAAAAGAACAGCTGGTGGAGGGATAAACACAAACAGAGGAAGGAAACTGATTAAATAAGAAGCAAGCAAATGAGAGTAACAATAAAGCCTACCAGTTGTTCGCAGTGGGCTGACAGAACACCCCTAAAAGTCATAGTATTGTGTACAACAGGTCTTCCACGACAGACAGCTAGAAGCTATCTGTACAGGAGACCTTAAAAGGAAAGTAAGGGAGATGGAGCTGGATTGTATAGGACACTGAATACAGCATGAGGCTCTGAGTATGAGTGGTGAGATGTAAAAGCTTTCATCCCTTGCTCTCCACTGCCGTCTATCGATGTCTCATTACTTAAAAACATTAGCAGCTATTTAAAAGCGGTTTGTTAGGGCTGTGACTGCGGTTAAAGCACCTCTTCTAGAAAACTGGGACTCTTGCGTCTACTCTAAAAGTATAAATATGGCAGCCTGGTATGGTAAAGCCAGCAACTGTGGTTTGTTTGAGCCTTAGCATCCTAGAAGCAAAGTCATAGATGTTTACCAAATGATTGTTTATTCTGCGATGCGTCATTTATATTGTCTGATGCATCTTGTTTTCCTGTATGTTCTCAGTTTATACAGCTGTTTTTACGTTGCAGTAATTTGAAATGTTGGTGTTGTTTTACAGTTTGATCAACACTCTGTTATTTTTGGCTTTTACCATTGATTACTTGTATGTTTTACTATTCATTTTGTTGCTAGTGAAGGCTCTAAAAATAACTATTAAAGAAGCTTTGAATTAGCCAATAGATCTGGTGTTGGTCACCAACCTTTTGGCTTTATCATGGTTTTTGTTAAACTTTATTTTTGGAGGAGCTGCCAGGCCCTCATCAATCTAAGAAAACACTGGCTAAAAGCTAAAATATGTTTGATATCAAAAAGCAAACAATGTTGTGGTGATCCTAGGCACTGAAGGGAACTACTTTACGTGTGGATGTACAGCTTAAAAACTGGGAGAATGCTGTCACCCAGTGTGAAGTTAGCCAATGGCTGAAGTGGGATGGCCCATTACTCTATGCAGTATGCTTGAAGGCGGAAGACTAAAGGGAAACACACAGTAACAGACCAACATATGAAGAGGGCTGGCTGAAAGCCCCTAAAAGTGTGTATATATATATATATATATATATTCACTGAAAAAACCACAGGTTTCAGGGACGTTATAGGTAGTTGGACATTTCACTCGTACAAAACCAGTGAAATTCGGCCGTTATAGTTAGTTCAGCTAACTATAACTCGTGCCCCCGCAATGCCCTGCTGATGACGTCACATATTACATCACTCATGACATGGTCAGTGACATCACTGATGACATCACTGATGACATCTCAAATGACATCACTGATGACATCACCCAGTGACTGTGTGTTTCTGTGAAGTTTAAATATGTTTAATATATATCGACCAAGGTGTATTGAAGATTGAGTGGGTGTATGAGTGTCTGAATGAATGATTTAGTAGGTGCGTGACTGACTCTATAAGTGAGTGATTAAACATGGGTTAGTGACTAAACTGTGTGAATGTCTGTATCAGTCTGTCTGTTGGTGTGTAAGCGGCTGCATGGGTTGGTGAATAGCTACATGAGTGTCTATATGGGTTATTGATTGGTTGTCTGAGTATCTGTATGGGTGCCTGAGTGTTTGTATGGGTGGGGGTGTGTGACTCTGTGCATAGATGTGTGAGTGGGTGATTCACTGGGTGTATGGATTCAAGAGTGTATCTGTGATGGACTGTATGGGTGGGTGAGTGTGTGTATGGGTGTGTTGGTGAGTGAATGGATGTCTCAGTGGTAAATGTGTGAGTAACTACATATGTGAAAGGCAGTATATGTGAGTGTTGGAGTATATAAATGACTATATGTGAGAGTGAGTGATTGTGAGAGTGGCTGTATGGATGAGTGTGTGCTTGTATCAGTGATTGTATAAGAGCATAAGTATGTGTTGGTGTCTGTATGAGTAAGTGAGGTGGTGTGTGTATAACTGTGTAGGTGAGTAAATGGGAGTGTGATTAATTCTTTGCATGACTGACTAGGTGTGTGAGTAACTCTATGGATGAGTGACAGTGTGTGAGTGTCTATATAGGTGTATGAGTGCATATGATAGTCCTGTACTGATGAGTGACCGAAAGTATGAGTGATTGTATGGGTGAGTGAGTGAATGGGTGTGTAGACCTAAGAATCAGTGAGTGAGTATGTAGTTATTGGTGTTGGAGTGTCTATGGTTTTGAGAATGGCAGTCTGTAATTTAGAGTGGGTGTATCAAAGGTTATATTAGGGTGTGAGAAGATGCATCAAATTATCACGTGGATGATGTCATCAGTGATGTCACCAGTGATGTCATTTGAGATGTCATCAGTGATGTTATCAGTGATGTCACTGACCATGTCATGAGTGATGTAATATGTGACGTCATCAGCAGTGCATTGCGGGGGCGCGAGTTATAGTTAGCTGAACTAACTATAACGGCCGAATTTCACTGGTTTTGTACGAGTGAAATGTCCAACTAACTATAACGTCCCTGAAACCTGTGGTTTTTTCAGTGAATTTCTAAGGTTCTTTAAATGCTAATTTCTAACTATAATGTCCCTGAAACCTATGGTTTTTTCAGTGAATTTCAAAGGTTTTTTAATGCTAATTTCTAACTATAATGTCCCTGAAACCTATGGTTTTTTCAGTGAATTTCTAAGGTTTTTTAAATGCTAATTTCTGACTATAACGTCCCTATTAAGTCCCCTTGAATCCTGAGGGTCCCTGGGGGCCAACTAGCCCACCAGGTACCTCCAGTAAGCACCACAGAGTTACGTTGCAGAGAGGTGTTCCGAGGCCACGCTCCTTTTTACACCACGCTGCAAACGCGGCTTCTGGCGCACTGCTCCTCGGAGGATGAAGTCCACTTGTGTCCTGAGGTCCTCAGGACACAAGAGGACCTCATCACCCCACCTGCAGTGCACCAGAAGCCGCATTTGCAGAGTGGTGTAAAAAGGGGCGTGGCCTCGGACCACCTCTCTGCAACACAGCTCTGTGGCGCTTACAGGAGGTACTTGGTGGTCTAGTTGGCCCCCAGGGACCCTCAGGATTGAAGGGGACCTAATCCCCCAATTTACAATGCGCCAGGGGGTGGTTTGCACACTTGTTATATCAGGCCCTGCTGCCTCACTGCACCACTGTGCAAACGTGCCCCGTGGCGCGTTGTAACTTGGGGGATTAAGTCCCCTTGAATCCTGAGGGTCCCTGGGGGCCAACTAGCCCACCAGGTACCTCCAGTAAGCGCCACAGAGCTGCGTTGCAGAGAGGTGTTCTGAGGCCACGCCCCTTTTTACACCACGCTGCAAGCGCGGCTTCTGGTGCACTACTGCTCGGAGGATGAAGTCCACTTGTGTCCTGAGGTCCTCAGGACACAAGAGGACCTCATCGCCCCACCAGCAGTGCACCAGAAGCCGCGTTTGCAGAGTGGTGTAAAAAGGGGCGTGGCCTCGGACCACCTCTCTGCAACGCAGCTCTGTGGCGCTTACTGGAGGTACCTGGTGGGCTAGTTGGCCCCCGGGGACCCTCAGAATTGAAGTGGACTTAATCCCCCAATTTACAACACGCCAGGGGGCGTGTTTGCACACTTGTTATATCAGGCCCCACCCCCTCCCTGCACCACTGTGCAAACGCGCCCCCTGGTGCGTTGTAAGTTGGGGGATTAAGTCCCCTTGAATCCTAAGGGTCCCTGAGGGCCAACTAGCCCACCAGGTACCTCCAGTTTGCGCCACAGAGCTGCGTTGCAGAGTGGTGTAAAAAGGGGCGTGGCCTCAGACCACCTCTCTGCAACGCAGCTCTGTGGCGCAAACTGGAGGTACCTGGTGGGCTAGTTGGCCCCCAGGGACCCTCAGTATTCAAGGGGAATTAATTCCCCAACTAACAACGCGCCAGAGGGCGCGTTTGCAGTGTGGTGGAGAAAGGGGGCATGGCCTCCGGCCAGATGCCGGCTTTTTTTTAAATATTTTTTTTTACAAGGGGGGATGTGTGGCCCCCCTTCTTTTACATTTTTGGGGCCCTGGGGACCCCATCCCCCAGGGCCTGACCCCTTTTTATTCATTTTTTTTTTTTTAAATCGGGAAGGGGGCCGAGTGGCCCCCCTCCCGAGGCCAATTTCGCCCCGGGGACCCCATTCCCCGGGGCATGTCCAGTCATTTTTTTAAAATTTAATTCTTTGGAGGGGGGCCGCGTGGCCCCCTCCTCAGGCCAATTATGGCCCCGGGGACGCCATCCCCTGGGGCCTGGCCTCTCCGTTGGGGACCGTGGGGGGAGCCCCAATGCCCCCACGGTCCCGCCGGCTCCCCGACACCTGCGGGAGCAAGGCTCAAAAGCAATCCTGCTTTGCTTCATTGAAGCAAGATCAGGTTTCCCTGCTCTCGCTTCAATGAAGCAAAGCAGAGTTTGCTATGGCAGCATAGAAAACGGCAATGTCCCGGGGGTGGGCACCTCGGGACATTGCAGGAGCCGGCTCTGGGGGTGGCGGTCCCCAGGGCCATCAAGGGCTCCTGGAGGGGGGCCACGCGGGCCCCCTCCCAACATATGCACAGCCCCGGGGAGATGGTGGTCCCCGGGGCCCCCGCAAATAATTCAAGAAAGCCCCGGGGAGGTGGCGGTCCCCGGGGCTTGGGGGGGTCCGTGAGGCCCCCCACACTAATATTTTTTTAAAGTACAAGCCCCGGGAAGGTGGCGGTCCCCGGGGCTGCGGGGGGCCGCGTTCCCCCACGCATATTTAAGAAAAGCCCCGGGGGGTGGCGGTCCAGATTAAAAAACAAGCCCCGGGGAGGTGGCGGTCCCCGGGGCTGCGGGAGAGCCGCGTGCCCTCCCGCATATAATTTACATAGCCCCGGGGAGGTGGCGGTCCCCAGGGCTGCGGGGGCCCCCGCAATATAATTTTGGTATTCCCCCAGGACCTGGCCCACCCGGGGGCTCATTTAAATGAAGTGCGGGAGCGCTTAACATGAGCACGAGTTGTGTTACAGACAGGCATCATACATATCTTTTAAGAAAATCAAAAGATCTTGGCTAACACCAGACCTAAAAATGTTCTTGAAAACACAAATGACATAAAACAGGTATCAGCCTATTACATCTGGAGAAAACAGGTAAGGACAGGAAAAGAGAGAGAGGAAGAAACATGAGCCAACCATTGTTTCTACATAGGCTGGAGATAATCACAAAATCTTTACTTAAACCATAAAACAAAATTAAATAGTTTTGCTTCCTCTCCGGCAGTCAGTCTTTCATTCTCTGCCATCACTGTATCTGTGTGTGGCTTTTTCTGAGTATCTGAGCCCCTATAGATTCTCTATTTTGTAGATGTTCACTGGGTGCACATGATTAGCAGACCTGTACTCGCTATGCTGTCTCGCGGAATCCATTTAAAGTCGAATCATTCGCGATGCGCCATCATCTGGGCTGAACTAAGCCGCTGCATGAAGGTATTCTAGCCAGCTGCTATATATTATATTATCACACCTACACCTAAAATAACAACTTGGGGGCGCATGATGGCCTACCGCAGCGTTTCCTAAAAGTTTCTTAACAAAATAATCTATCAGTTTAACCGAAAATGGTGGCTTCTGACTGCCATAAGCAGCATTTGAAATCTCTTCCCTCCCTCACCACCCATTCTTGACTGTTCATTTCTAAGATTCTTCACCTGAAAAAAGAAAAATATATTAATTGAAATAAGAACATATAGACTGTATTATGAATATAACTTCAGCACAAAAATTGGTAGCTAGCTTACAAGAAAATTCAATATTTCCAAAAATAAATCTTAAAATCTTCCTTAAATGTATTTCAGTGTCAAGAAGAACATGCTACTTCATTTCCCATTACCCATAATAAGCTAGGCTGAGCTTGCTAAATAAATAAAGCTTTTCACACACCACCTTACCACAATACATTTTCAGTCAAATTGTTTTGGATCAGATCAACAAAATTTGCATGACTGCCTGTGATTCATGTGTATGCCATATATAAAGCCACTGCATACTTTTTTCAACAAACAGAGCTCAATTACTTAAACAAACATACATATCATATGAGATCCCACATATCTTTCTAAAATAAACCAAGTTAATGGCATAATGTTTAGTCAGGAGCTCCTAAAGACCAAAAATAATTAGTTCTGACCTACATCACGGACTCCTCAGATGAGTTTTGAAGATGAGAACTTTGTTCATAAGGCTCTTTCAGACCTTTTTCCCGCAGACTGCTATAGTTTTTAGGTTTTGCCTACAGCACGCATGCGCTGTCAGCGACAGCTATTGTGAATAAAGAGAAAGCTTAAAAACAGGTCTAGAGTCCACCCCATACTTACCGTTGCTTACCATTGGTTGGCTGCCACGTCGATCTCATTTCCATTCTTCTCATTGGTTATGGTCTCCTGCGGCTACTTTCTCTTCTTCCTCTTCGGTCCTCCATGAAGCTTGGCCGTAGTACAGTTTCTGGTCTCTGTGGCTAGTTCTGGCAGTAACGTTACATCCCCTTTAAAAAACATTAACAAAGCCAAATAGCTCGTGCAGAGCTACTTGGCTTAAAAGAAAATAATTCTAAAGGTGTTGCATGGCAGCGTGGCCTGCAGTGCAACATGACCTAGAGTAAACCAAAAAAAGCGCTATGACACGGTCAATGCTGGCGGTCAATGCTGGCCCGGCCATAGCACTTTGTTTTTATTTAATTTGTCTGTGCACACCTTTAAAACACATTGACAACGCCAATAGGTCTCGCATAGTCAAAACATATTGGCTTTGCCAATGCTTGTTACTCAAGCCATTGTTCAAAGAAACAAAGACCATTTTGGCCACAGGCTCTTGCATACTGTGACATAAGAATGTATTTTCCTTGCAGTTGCACAACTGCATGGAAAATGCGGCTGTCCGAGGCCCCCGCAGGGGGCCACTAAAGAGGGCAGCCCTCTAGTGCCAGCTGGGCACCCCACACCCCCGTAGGGGCAGGGACTCAGGGAGGAGTCCCCCAAGCCTGGTCGCAGCGCGATAGGCTAGAATCACGTCCGGGGCGCGAGGACAGGGGGAGGGGTATATAGGCCTCCCCCACCATCTTGTCGTCCTCTTTCGCGCGCCCGGACACGCCGTCGAGAGGGGTCCAGTGCCATCGTCGTGGTCATCCTTGGGCCTGGTCGGGCATCGTGCGCTCGCACGCGACATCAACGGTGAGCGCTGCACAGACACCCCCCCCCGCCCCGTCCCTGGGACAGTCCCAAGTTGCACAGGGGCCATGGCACGGCCTGCCATGGGGGGTGGGTGCTAGTTCCCTAGCTGCACTCACGGGGCACTTTGGCGCCAAGGAAGCGATTGCCTCCTTGGTGCGCCGGGGGGCTGAGGTTCCTCGCAGGCGCCCACGTTGTGGCTCAGCTTTGGGGTTGGGGCGACCAGGCCTGCATTCGGGATGGCGCGGGGTCAGCGGGTAGGGACCAGGCGATCCGGACCTACCAGCGCCGCATGGGGGGCAGAGCTGGCTGTGCCAGTGCGAGCGCTGTCGCCCCTCGGGCTCCCCCCACCCTCCATGCTTATCGTTGCGGGGACATGCCTACAGCTGCTGACCTTGGAGCAGGGAGCTGGTGGCGTAAATGCTACAGCTGCTGACCTTGGAGCAGGGGAACCAGGTTCGAGTCTCGGCGGTGGCTCAAAATCCTGGGATTCCGAGTAAATTACTTTTGCCCGTTGGCCTCTGTGGTTAATGCGGGGGAGCCCTATCAGCAAATGTAAGGGGAGAGAGCAGGCGATGCACCTGGGGCAGCCCATCTGCCGGTGCCCGCTCCCTGCCCGTATGGGCCCTCCTCCCCCGGTCCAGAAGAGAGCGTTTCCATCTCACCTGGCACCCCCCGACGCCCCACTCCTCAAAAAAAAAAAAAAAAAACGGCACTGTAAATCCGTAGCGCACCTTCCACACGCGAGTGCCGCGTGTGATCTTGGCCATGTAAACGGCTCTCCGGTGCTGCAGGGATCGAAATCGTTACCCCGAGGAGGTCCGCATCAGAGCGCCGGCCTGCCGAGGCAATAGACACAACGGCAAGCACTCCGTGTTCTGTTCGAGGGGCTCGTGCGGGGCGGTTATAGCCTAGAGGGGGGGTCCTTTATAACGGAGATGCCTAAGGCGGAGCATGGCCCACGTGGGCCGGTCAAAATGGCGGGTCGCATGTCCGGAGTGATTCTCAACGGAGGGTGAGAATCACTGGGGCAGACTTTCGGGCACTGCTGGGGGTTCCGCCCGCTGTGCCGGTAGCACGGTGCATTCCCGGTTTCGGGTCAGGGGGCTGGCGCTTCCAGAACGGGTGGGGAACATCCGGGTGTCCCCCCCACCCCGGGGGTCTATGCAAGCGGCCAGCTCGGGCGATGCGGGAGGCCATCAGCTGGCGACATGTTTTGGAGGCCTCGCCCGGTCGCGGCCGGGGCTTCTGGGGTCAGCATGACGGCGCAGGAAGGGCCGCCGGGCAGGGTGCTGCAGCAGGCTGGGAAGTGCACCGGGGTCAGCGAGACCGCGAGCCCGCCCCGGTCAGGGGCTCGGCCCCCGCCCACCAGTTCGGTGTCAGGGTTGGGGGTGGTCCCGTCACAGCTCCCTGGGCGGGGTACCCCGCCCAGCAGGGCTGGGGTGCACAAGGCGGCTGGGTTGCATGGTAGGGAGGGTGGACTAAGTGCGGGAGCCCCAGTCTCTCCACTGGCATTGGTCCGGGCCCTGTCGGGTATTCCTATTGGGCATCTTCCCTGGCTGATGTATTATTGCCAAGTGCGGGCGGGATCGGTGTAGCTCGCTGTGGGGGCGAGAGGGCGGTGAGCAAAGCGTGTCCCCCTCTCCCTCCCGCGGTCCTACCCTCCGGCGGTGTCCATCCGAAGGTCACGGTTCCCAGGGTCCCAAGGGGCGGGGGGCAGTGAGCACCGCAGCGCATTGGCAGTTGCGGTCGGGGCAGTCCAAGAATCGTTGCGCACCGTTCCGACCACGGCCCCAGTGGCGCTCGCTTCCCCCCCCCCTACGCGCTTGGTGGAGTTCATGCGGCCCCAGTCGTCCCCTTCTCCCAGCGACCTCTGGGGCTAGATAGCATGGGTGCAAATAATTGGCTTCGTCGCTGGTATTGGGAAGAGTTTTGCTGCACAGTTGGCAATCGCAGCGTGAACAATAAGGTCAGCGCGGGAGCATTGGGTATATGGCAGCGCATTTGCGAAGGTGTTGTTCGGTGGGATCCATGCCCAGGCATGCGACCACTGGCGGGGTGAGTGCGGGAAGCTGGTCATTACAGTGTTGACTGAGCTAGCGCAGTGCGGTCGCACCCGTGTCTGCACCCCCTTGTTGGGTCCGCGCGCGGAGGCATGTTTTGTTGATTTTGGTGCCCAAGAGACCGTCTGAGTTCTGGGGCGGCAGCGGGGCAGTCGTGGCGCGGAGGGCCAGACACCCTGTTTGTGGAGCTTGCAGATGGCACAGTGACGGCAGGGAACAGGCATGGCCTCAGGTGTTTGTTTTGTGCGGTTGCGGGGGCATTCTGGTTGCACGGTCACTGATCCACGGCCGCCGCCGCGTTCGGGTTCTGTCGTTTGTGACACTGTGCGGTGGTGCTGGAAGCGGTGTGAGGAAAGTGCAGGGAAGCACCTTTTAAATGAACTTAGAATGATGACTGTATTTTATGTTCTTCTTTTAAATGGGCGTTTAATCCTTTTCCTGAGCCAGAAATAGCAGCAAAAGAGAGAGGCCGGGGGTTAGATCCACATCACAGGCAACTCGACCTTTGCTTCCACAGTCAAAAAGAGACTGGGAGCAGCTTTTAGGAAAGAGTCTCTTCTCTTCACACTTGGCGGATTCTATTCATTCATTGACATTCAAAATGCCGAGAAATTTGCAAAAGAACTTAGAAGTCATGAAAACGAAGTTTGTTCATGCTGTCTAACGCACGCTCTCCAATTTTCTGCTAACGGATTTGGTGTTGATTAGTCTGCAAAGCAGTTGGCATTGTGGTAATTTTAATCATTCATACACTGTAGGGTGAACGATTTATAAATAGCAAATCGCTACGGCGTTTGGCAGAATGAGATTTTCTGCCTGAGAACCGGATGTGGGAATTTCAGGATGGCCTAAGCGAGTCACTGGCCTCCTTTGGCTGGGGGCTGGGAAAGCGACGTTTGCATTGTAGAAATGTCAATTATTGTCTTGGGTCGCAGCGGGGGACTGGAGCCGGTTTCAGGTGTAGTGGTTGTCTGTTTGGGCACCACATGCTTCGTGAGAGCGCAGGGTTTCGGGCGTTCACGGGGCTTTCGTTAGCTAAGGTTTTGTTAATCTCAGCGAACTGGTCATCTAGCACAGAACCGTATTGACATTCGTAACTGCTTTGGACAATGCAGGAAACATTTCCAAACAAGGAACGCGACATATTTAAGCAATTTTGACGTATGTGTCATTGTATTTGAGGTATATAGATCAAGGTAATTTCTACTTTCTACATAATGTCAGTGTGTTGCGGTCCATTTGCAGGGGCTCCACGGGGGAACGTGTTGGAGCCAAAGCGTGTATAGGTCTATGGCGGAGGCCACCCTGTCGTGGGGATTCTATGCCCGAGGCGATCAAGACGCTAAGTCCTCCTTGCACGCTGAGTGTCAAGGTGTGCGGGCTGTGTTTCAGGGCGGCCAGGGCGTTCTGTTTGTTTGTTTTCCCTGCTCCAGTTATGTCTTTACTTTTAAACTAATTGGTAATAGATGTCCAGCGCTGAAAGGGGAGACGGTTGTGCCCAGTAGTCACACCTGTACAGCGTCAAACCGCCGTAGTAATGGATGCTGAGCGCATTATGTCGCTGGTCGCCCTGCCGGGCGCAGCGGAGAGTTTACCAATCGAATTGGCTTGAACTGTGCTCCAGGGTCGCGCATGTCGTGGTACACACTCTTTTGACGGGCAGCACCACTTGACTGCATCTCTCTCTGAAAGGTGTGGGGCAGGGGTTTGCAGACCCCAGGTTCTCGAGGGGCAGCTCAGGGCGCTTCACGCGGGTCATCTGGACGCCCACCATGGCATTGTGAGGCAGGGGACCCTGGGGAGACGGGTGAGATGGCTCAGGTGGTCATTGGCCCAGCTGCAGAGGGGTGAGAGCAGGCAGCAGATCAGAGCTGTGTGCAGGCAGTGGCCAGCAGACATGCCTCGTGGTGGCAGGCCAACAGTTGTTTTTGCCGTGAAGCACTACTGGTACCGGAAATGGTGGTACCTACTCCCACTCTACCAACAGAGTAATGGGATGATGTACTGCTGGGCACTGTAGGACACAGTGTCCAATACATGCAAATGTAGTTGTACACATGGGCACACACTCATACTTGCAGAGGTGTCCAGGAGGCCAACAATTTTGTCATGTTGGAGGGGAAAGGCCCTCTAACGTTTTTTGGACATATACGGTTAACATTGTGACTGGTATTCAGGGATGAGCCTGTTCGCCAGCACTCCTGCTTTTGCAGATGAGGAAGTTGATATCCTCACCGGTTAACTTTTCTGCCCAAGATTATGTGGGGGCCGGATTTAGAACCGGTGCCCTCTGGTGAGGACGATGGGAGCTGGCCGCTTCCCTGCTGTCGGCGAGCTGTGAAGTTTCGGCGCTCACATGCTCAGTCGAGATGTCTTGTTTGATCATGGTGGGGCCAGCCCAAGGGAGGATTTTGCACGGAGTGGGAGTTGACAGTGGTGGTTCGTATGCACTGTTTTGGATGTCACATTTCAGCTGTCCTGTGTGCCACTTTGTGGCTGCTCGTGGGCCGGCCAGGGTGCGTCCACTCTGGAGACCCTGTTCCCTCCCTCCCAAGAAACTCGAACACCCTCCACCGGAAGCAGAGCAGCCTCTTATCTGCTATGACGTGTGCGCATTAGTACAACACAAAATGCTCACACTTGTACAAACACGTTAATCTTGGTGGCACTCGAACGAGGTCAGACCTTCCTCAGTCCTGGTATTTTCGAGTACAGATCATTGTAAACCTGGCACATTCACCAAAGTGCTGCAATTGTGCTAGGACCACTACTACCAGAATTCGGCGGGGGACGGATAAGGGTGGGATTTCATGGGCCCGCCCATGTTCAGCATCAGCGGCTTGCTCCTCAAACCGGGTTAGCAAGATGTTTGTCCCTGATGGAAGCATTGTTAACTGGGCCCACTGCACTATCCCTCTCCCAGTTTGCGAGCAGGGGCTTAATTTAAAAAGCAGTAAGCTGCACAAGAGTAATTCATACTCGGGTGTCTAGTCTGCTCTTCTATGTATGTACACCAACAAGGTTGCAATCAACAAGCATTTCATCCTTATGAGGTCGATAAAACAGGTACCATGGAGCTGAGTAACAAACATGTTATGCAGCGCCAAGACACCATGGGGTGAACGTGTTACCAAGTACAGTCAGAAGCGGAAATTGTTAATGAACCTGGTGAATACAGTGGGATCACTCAGCAGGGTAGTAAGCGAGAGCCCAGAACAATTCCCATGGGGCGGAAGGGTGGCACAGGCAGCAAAGTTGACAGCCAAATTGACAACGTTTCATTAGTCTGGCGGGCTGCTCTGAGCAGAGCATTTGCAGGCGTAAGTAACAGTTTCCGCTACCAGTTCAAAGGTGCATCTTTCACTAAGTTACGCAGATCACTGGGACAGGAAGTAAGATGGGCTGGATAATTCTTGCTTTTACCTGCATTGGCACATCTTGTCAGGAGCGATTGTCAAAGGTATTGCACTTCAGCCAGGTATTGTAGCACCCATCTACACCAAGCCGACTGCTAAGGTCACCCTGGGCCCCATTTACACAGCCCAGTATTAGGCCCTTGTGGGTCAGGCCATGAATTACTAAAGTGAACTGAACAGGAGGCGTGACCGTGGGTTACGCTAGCAGAAGTTTGGGGAAGAGCTAAACTCCACCCATAGTCATGGTGTAGTCTTAAGTAAGTTGGAGTTGTCACTCTTATTTGACCAGGGGTTCGATGCTACACGAGGGCATCGCTGCGCTGCGGCCAGAGCACTGTCTTTGTGTTTCCCAGGGGGCAGCTAGTGAAGGCAAGGCTCTTCCCAAACCTGGCACCAGAACACAAGGTAGTCAGGGCCAACTTGTCTGTTGGGTGACTTTGGTAGGCACCGTGTAGTTGTCACTCCACGAAGGGGTGAGTTGTCTCCAATAGTGGGCACAATACACATGGGTGTCCGTTTGTGGTATATCCTAGCGGACCCACTGACGGTGTACTGCAGCTAAACAGGGAACTGGGAAGCTTGGTTTCCGTCACTGTGGCAGGTTTGAAGCATCCAGGGTCGGAGAGGCACAGTAGGTACACTGCATCTGTGGTTTGACGGGAGTTGGGCAAGCGGGGTGCGCTGCGTCAGTGGTAATTGCACGAAAGGGTGAGGTGTCTCCAGCAGGGGGCGCAAGACATACATTGTTCAAACCAGCTTTGATACCATTCAGGTGTGCACCAGGGTAGCAAGCAAAGGGGTTTGTGCATACGTTTGGGCGACGGGGCGAAATAAGTGCACCCCAGAACCAAGGGCAGTTGACTATGATCCTGCAGTTAGGCGCAAACGCCCGCCCGGTCAGTAAGAGATGCCACGCTGGGTGGTGACGCTGTCAGCCAACAGTGGGCTGCCGTCCCAAGTAATGGGGACACAAGGTGTCAAGCACAAAAGGCTACTATGTAAAAGAACATTTGGCATGTCCAGTGATCAACAAAAAGTAAAATTTAACTGAGCAGGTAATTTTCCACTGCTGGGGCTGCCCTGGGGTGGGCAGTGCGAACGCCCCTGCCCCCTATTCGGGGGCTCTCGCAGGGAGGGTTCTAGCCTGGCGACTTTTCCTGCAGCTAAGGTCAAATGCCCTGGCAGGTTAGCGATATTAGACCACTGGGCGGGGGTGCTGTCAGCTAACACATTGGGCTGCGTCCCTTAGAAAGGGGGGGGGTCAAGGTGCCAAGCACAAAAGGCAAGGCGAGCAGTGTGAACCTCCCCCCCCCCCCTATTCGGGAATATTCTGGGATGAAGGGCAAAGTAGGACTTAGTCAATGCTTAAGGTTAAGCACCTTATGGCAGCCAGTGCGCACTGCATTAATCAGACGGATTCTCTAGCTGGTATCCCTGGGGGGTTCACCACGAAGGGAGCCGAGCTGGCGAAATTCCCATAAGAAATAAGGGATGCATGACAAGGGCTCATCGTCACACACGTCTAGTTATGGACAGCCCTGTGCGTCATGAGTAGAAAGCAAATGGACGGTGCAAAGGTTAAAGTATAATCCTTCTCGCCCGAATAGCCTAAAGTAGGCAGGTGGGTGTAGGAGCGGTCTCCCAACAAGCGGGCAGCTGTCCCTTAAGTGGGGACACAGGTGTGCTAGACACACCGTCCTAGATGGACGGCAGCTAGGTGAGCTCAGCAAATTCATGGGGCAATGTGAACCAGGGAATCGGATCTGCCCCGCCGAGAGTTGACACAGGGCTGAGTTATGTGAAGTAGTGGAACTTTCCCACAGGAGGGTGGATAGTTCTTGACACAATTTCACAGGGCAGAAGGGCCTTTGTGTTGCATTAGACACTAGCTGATCCAGGCTAGCAGTAGGGCTATTGGGATATAGATGGGGTTCATCTATCACCAGTGGGAGGGATCTCTTCCCTAGCTTTGCAGGAGGCCTGGAAATGAGAGGTTGCAGGTGAGAAAGGAGCTGTTTTGGTGGGGGCTCTGGCGGCGACGGTGGCCACCTCCAGAGCTGTGGCGGAGTTACAGGGCGATCTGGAAGCAGAGGGGTACAGAAGGGTACCTCTGCGCGGCACCATGGTGGGTGCCAGAGCCAAATCCTAGGAGCCTCATGGGAGGTTCCTAGAAAACCGTGTCGGCGCCCCGTTAGTCCTTCGGGCGGTTGTGGGCCTGAACAACCGGGGGTTTGCTATGCTACGCTCCGCCCTGAAAGGGGCGTGAGTAATAAGGAACCATGTGTCACGTGATCCGGGAAGAGGATCACCAGAAGTGGCAGCACAGATGGGGTTCGCCCCAGTGCTGCTTGGCTCATCAGGCGGGCAGGCGGCCTAGAGGGTTGCCTGCCCTTGGATCGCCCGTAAGATAACCCACCATATTACATAACGGTGTATGTAATAAACCTGCAGCAATTTTTACCCAAACAAGAAATGTGTTGTGTGATTATTTATGAGCATGCATGTTACGTTGGAGGGGTGGGGTAGGTTGCCAATGCTGGTACTATGCGGCTGTCCGAGGCCCCCGCAGGGGGCCACTAAAGAGGGCAGCCCTCTAGTGCCAGCTGGGCACCCCACACCCCCGTAGGGGCAGGGACTCAGGGAGGAGTCCCCCAAGCCTGGTCGCAGCGCGATAGGCTAGAATCACGTCCGGGGCGCGAGGACAGGGGGAGGGGTATATAGGCCTCCCCCACCATCTTGTCGTCCTCTTTCGCGCGCCCGGACACGCCGTCTCCCACCCTACCGCTTACCCGGCGTGGTTCGTGGCAGGCAGGAGGCAGAGAATGTTGTAATGTTGTCTTTTTCGTTGCAGGCGGAGTTACAGGGCGATCTGGAAGCAGAGGGGTACAGAAGGGTACCTCTGCGCGGCACCATGGTGGGTGCCAGAGCCAAATCCTAGGAGCCTCATGGGAGGTTCCTAGAAAACCGTGTCGGCGCCCCGTTAGTCCTTCGGGCGGTTGTGGGCCTGAACAACCAGGGGTTTGCTATGCTACGCTCCGCCCTGAAAGGGGCGTGAGTAATAAGGAACCATGTGTCACGTGATCCGGGAAGAGGATCACCAGAAGTGGCAGCACAGATGGGGTTCGCCCCAGTGCTGCTTGGCTCATCAGGCGGGCAGGCGGCCTAGAGGGTTGCCTGCCCTTGGATCGCCCGTAAGATAACCCACCATATTACATAACGGTGTATGTAATAAACCTGCAGCAATTTTTACCCAAACAAGAAATGTGTTGTGTGATTATTTATGAGCATGCATGTTACGTTGGAGGGGTGGGGTAGGTTGCCAATGCTGGTACTATTATATCACATCTTTCTGAGCAAAATTTCCAACTTGCCATTTTGTACCAGGAGTACATTGCTAACCACTTTGTCATTTGCCTTGAATGCCCTTGGCCCCTCTTTTTACTTTACTTTCACAGTTCCTGAATACACCACTTGTCATGCTTTTTCCTAACTTATATCTCTAAGTTACATATATGCGGTGCACGTATGGCACTTGCTGAACAATTTGCAAATGTATTTTATGCATGTCCCTATGTATCACACGATCAGTGGCGGCTGGCATCGATGGAGGGAGGGGGGCAGGCACGCGCACGCAAATATTTTTGAAAAGAAAAAACACTTCTCGGAACTGACATCCTTCACTCCGGACCTCTTCTGAACCGGATGCTACAGTGTGGGCACCAATCCTGGCGCTGCTCTCATGCTGTGAGAGCAGCACCTTGAATGGATGGAGCGGCCTCACTCGGCGCTCTCCAGTGCCCTAGAGGCCTGCACGTACTCTAACCCAGCTGTCTTAAGGCAGCTGGGTTAGAGGTTTCAAAGTGTGCATGTCTGGTTGGCCGTAGCAAGACCCCAAAGGGACATGCACACTTTGAAAAGTGCCCAAACAGCCCACCCACCTACCTGCTGCTGTCATTCAGCAGTGGCCCCACCCCCGTCCTGACTCTCAGTTCCGGATGGAAGGATGAAAAATAAAATGGTAATGAATTACCATTTTATTTTTCATCTTTGGGGGTAATTTAAGTGGGGCGACGCTCCTCCCTTCCAACGGAGGAGCCGCCCCTGCACACAATATCGGCTCTCTTCCCATGATTATCTGGTGCGGAGATGATATCTCACAGTGAGGCCAGGTGAGCTGGTGAACCTCTCCATAGGGTAGGTTTCCTTCTTGTGTGTTGGAGGCTTTAAGGGACTAAAACCCTTTGCACATTTTACAAACTCCCAAAGCAGTTTTAGAAGCTTGGCTTCTTATGTATTGATATGGTGAGAGGGGGGTTCTCAGGCCTTTACGGCTCTAAGTCATGCCCCCTCTATTGCTTCATCTCGTTCAATGCTGTTTGAGCTGTGATGATGTAAAAGCTCTACCCCCTCTCACAAGCCCTGACACTAACTCACACGGTTAAAAAGTGTTCTAGGTTGACAGGTTATAGTAGCAAATACCAACGCCATTTCGGAGCATAATTTGATTTTGTGAATTAATCCAAAGTGTGTCAAATCCAGCATTAGAAAACTTACCACTAACAAGAACAGTTTCTCTTTATCACCTAAATTCCTTAATTTATTTCCGAATTTTGGAATCAGTTCAAGAAACTGCAAGGATGTGTGATATTGTTTCTTCATAAATACTAAGTTCCACTCTCCTCTTTTTTGTTCCTTCGGCCGACTGATCATCTGCGATCCTCCGGTTAATCTTCCTTTCCTCAACGCAGATATGTTTGTGACTTACCCACTAACTGCAGTGGAACTACTCACTCCTCTGTTGCAAGCAGCCTTTAAGATGGGCTGGAGTTTACCCAGTTACTGAGATACTGACATCAGGGGTACCAGAAACTCTGGGGCTGGGGAAAATCTGACTCATTATGAGTTGGACCCCCAGGGTCCATAAGAAAATGAGGAATTACCATGGGAATTCTTGGTTTGATTCCTCTGGTAATTCATTTACCCCCCCAGACTTTCAAACAAAGATTTCAGCTGTTTTCAGCAGCGGAAATCCTCACATGGAAAAGTAAAATAAACGTATAAGTACTGATAGAGCTGGTTTACTGCTATTGACATGATTGACAAAGTCTCAAGCCAATTGTTGAAAGAGGCTGGTTGAAGAAAGCCAATGGTTGAAAGGAGTGGACCCAAAGTCCACTATGCATATTGATAGCAATAGGCCTGTTTGGCATCTATGATGTCAAAGGCCAGACCTAAAAAATCGGCAAGGCAAGCTAATATGGAAACATGGCTCTATTACTCATGCATGCCAACGGACCAGATTCGGACAGGAGACTCGCGATTTTGAAGCCAGAAATGGCTTCATTTTAGCTGTATCCTGCCTAAAATGTTCTCTAGTTCAATGATCATCAATGGGGAAACTACATTTCGCCGATTTCTTTTTCAAAATATCCCATTTTCCTGTTCTAAAATGTTGTCATGTATACTATTATTGGTCATGGAATTTTAAGCAGTAATGCCCATTTCTGACCCTAAAATGCCCTGCATTCAACACAAGATATACTTCTGACCACTGATCTGGGATACCAGTGTGCCAAGGGCAAAATCTGGATGACCGCTGCCTCTCATTTCAGTGCCAAGGTGATGAAAAGCAAGCGTGTGATTCCACAACGCTCTGTCTCCAAGAAATGGCCAGACATTAAGGCTCCGACCCAATCGCTTGGATGGCATATTGGCCTGGGCGGCCGTTCAAAGGGTAGGCAAATTCAAGGTATTTGGCGGGCGCTCGTGATGTATTTAAAGTGATTCCACGTGTGAAAAAGTGCGCCCAACCGCTTTCAGAAAATCCCGGATGTGGAAGTGATGACAGAAAGGCACGCAGGAGCAGGCGACGTGTTTGAGCAGCTCGATAAACCATGGTCTTAGCACTGTCTTAACCTAGCCTGTGTTCAGTGTTTTAAAACTAGCAGATGTGTAATGACTACGGGAAGGCCAGATTGTAATAGCAAGGCTGTGGAAATGAAGGTGTTGAGGGGCGAAGTGAGGGTGGGTAAATGAAGAACACGTTTTGGCAAAGCTAAAAGGTATTGCCTTTGAGACCTATTGGTTTTTCCAAAGTCTGAACAGCTTGGGCATTACCGACTTTAGCAATGATTTGTAGCCATGCAGCAGCACAGCAGTGCAGCATGGCTAAAGATAATTTAAAAAGTCCTGTAAAGCGCTGGCCGTGTCATAGCGCTTTAAAAAAATATTTTTAGCCGTGTGATACCCATCTTCTCTCGTCTGTCATCTCCACCCATGCTTGTCCCCCAAACTCACTCCCCTGGCAAACAGGGTGTGGATTGGGGAACGTGTCAACATGAAGGGAGGGTGGGAGAGAAGGACGCGGTTAGAGGGAGAGGACAGGTGAGAGGGGATGGGGAGCACATGGACAACAGAGGGTATGCCGCAGGGGCTGGGGCAAGCGTGTAGACACCAGAGGGTGGGCAGGAGGAACTGGGGCAAGCTCACAGGTATGTGAGGGTAGGCGAGAGGTGCTGGGGCAAGCAAACAGAGAAGCACACGGACAACGGAGGGTCGGAAAAGGGACTGGAGAAGCACACAGACAACATAGCGTTGGCAGGAAGGAAATGGGGAAGGAACTGATAGTGGGTACACAAGGCAAAAACACGCACTCTAGTAGAGTGCTTAAACAAAAAGAAAAAAGTAGCATTTGAAAAACCGAGCAGTGGACGGTCACAGTAATGTATCCATTCTCCAGGGAAGGGGAAAGGAAGCCTACGAAAGATGATGAATTAGAAGCAAGCAAATGAGAGCGACAAGGAAGCCACCCAATAGCAAGAAATGGGCAGACTCTAAGCACACTGTAATCTAACAGAATGTAAATGGGTACCCGCAGATATGTTTTTCTACCAGCGAGTTCCCTAAACAAAATGGCACCTATAGCAAATCAGACCCTGAGGTAGAGAAAGGTAACTTTGCAGAGCACTGCCTGCAACTTTCTTGCTATGCCCAGGCATGGGTCCCTTGCTCTCTGTGCCACTGGATCCAAGCTATCCTGGCTTATAAGGGGTAATACCCTGAAACCAGTCCCATGATGCTTGTTTCCGGTCCAAGGAGGGCCTGGCTTGGCAGTTCGGGCTGGACTGTTCCCATGAGGAGCAGGGTCAAGACTTATTTGCATATGGCTGGATCCAAACTGTGGTGGCATAGGTAGCAAAATAATGATAGATTGAATCCAGATCTGTGACTGGGGGTGAGTGGTTGAAAAGTTTCAGCGCTCCGTCCATCATTTTGTTGTGTTTGCTATGTTCGCCGTAAGTGGCCAAGGGTATGCCCAGATGTGGGACCCTTGCGCGCTGTGCCACTGGATTCAAGCTAGCCTGGCTGATGAGGCGTGATACCCCGGAACCAGTCCCAGGATGCTTGTTTCCGGTCCAGGGATAGCTTTATTTATTTATTTATTTGAGTTTTATATAGCGCTGGCTAGACCCGGAGATATCAGAGCGCTTTACAAGAGGTTCCACATTGTTACAAAGTTACATCAGTTACAAGTTACATCTGTTGCAAGAAATCATTTAAAGAGCATAGAAGACGAGATAAATGGAGCGTAGAAGGGTAGGGGAGTAAGGTAAAAGGGTAGGAGGGAGATACGGCGGAGAGACGAAGGAAAGTCTGCCCAAAGTCCGGCTGGGTAGGTGACGGCCGAGGGGGAAGTCCACAGCCCATCTCCTCTATAGCTATCAAGGTAGCTCCACCGGGCATCGGCCAAAATGCTAGGTCTCAACGGTCGGTGGTAAGTTCACAGATTCAATGTCCTGATGGGTGAGCCGGATGGGGGATATGCTCGAGGTCTGGTCGATGTCCAATTTTTGTCAAAGAGTAGTAGCACATCGTGGTAAAGGACCACTGTTGCGGCCATCTTGGGGTCAGGCAAGGGATTCTGCCCCTGGTGTTCCATTCAGCCGGTCCCCATTTTTATCTTTCCCCTATGTATTCTCGGGGCCCCTAGGGTGTTCGCGCCGCTTCTTCATTCAATAGTGCATGTTACACCCCTAGCTGGACACCTAAGAAGTGTCACTCATGAAGAGTCAGAACAAGGTAAACAGTTGCAAGATTCAGCTGTCAGAGGAAATAGCAGATTCCCACGAACACAGCATTGAAAGCGCCCATTTACTCGGTCAGATTAAAAAGCGGATGGAACGCCAGCTGATGGGTACTATAATGGAAATATTCTGCTCTGAAAAACAGCAATTCAGAAGCTGTTATGGCCTGGGTCATTGTGGGTAGTCACCTCCTGTATATACCAAGAGCAGTGAGAGGAGAGGTGCAAGGAACAGCTCCAAAGCCTGCAGGTCCGCCCCAGACCTGTGTGAACCAGTGTGTATTAACCTCTTATATAGGATCCCAGTGGAGGGGGGATCCTGGGCGCCTCAGGGTCCAACAGTGCCGCTACGCAGAGAGCGGTGGGCCGCTGTTAAAATCTCTCTCCATCCACAAGGCTCCGGCGCCACAAAACTCCCAGAGGCTGCAGGGAGAAACCGCTGGTGACGGTGCAGGAGAAGGCTCTCAGGTGGTGTATGAGGTGGAGTCACCGCACTCAAGGGGGTGTTTGCCGTGTAGTGGAGTGCCGTGGCTTGGCTTAGCATTTCGGGCTGGACTGTTCCCATGAGGAGCAGGGTCAAGATTGATTTGCGCATGGCTGGGTCCAAAGTGGGGTGGCACAGTGAGCAAAAGAACAATGGATTAGACCCAGGGGTGAGTGGTTGAAAAGTTTCAGCTCTCCGTCTGTCATCTTGTCGTGTTTGCTACTTTCTTGCTATTGCCATAATCTATGTCCCTCAGTAACTCCCTTGCTTTCGCAGAGAGCTGCAGGTGAACAACCCCAAAAAATGAACACCTATTATCTATTTGCCTTTATGGGAGGAGACAGGCCCAGTGGCGCCCCATTAACGCTTCGGTGATGCGAAAGCAGACACATATTTTTAATTTGAGGGGGGCAAGTGGCTAAAAAGTGCCACATGAAAGGCCCCCTTCCAGCCCCCAGAAGGTGAGGAGCCTGTGGGTGATGATCTCAAGCATTATGCTGCCAAATTCAAAAGTGTTCTTCTCTTACTCGGAGCAATAACATTTTTATTAAACAGTTCCTCTTAAGTTTGGGCGGGGAGGAGGGACGATATATCATAAAACACATGTGGGCGAGCCCTCGCAATGCCATTGGTTCACTAATCCCGTCACCTTTCCCAAGGAAACAAGGAAAAAGCCAGATATATCCAGGCGAAGATGAATGAATTAGGCATATTCATCGTTGTTCAATTTCTAAATCGCCACATTTGCATTTTTTAATAAAAACAAACCTACGCATGTCTACAAGTCGACTCAGCGCACACGTCTTTCACAGAACCAGCTCAGTATTTTTTTTTTCTTACTTCTTAATAACCTGGTGTTTGCTCGAGATCACAGGAGACTGGCAGAGGCCTCTGCGCGAGGCCTTGCTTTCCCTGAAACCCGCAGAGCCGGTTCTTCTGTTTACATTAATTACTTTCAAGACGGCCACTTAAAGGTTTCTCAAGTAAAGTCCCGCAGGAAGCTTTGCATAAATGGGTGTACACAGTATTACATTTGTTTCAGTTCAGCGTGGCTTACATTCAAACGCATCTTGCGAGGTGTTTGAGCAGGAGTAAACATGCTTAATATTTAGTGTCTTAAATGGGGAACACCACCCTTAAACAAGTATTGGCAAAGCCTATAGGCAGGGCTTTAAACAAGCCGGGTCGTGCGGTAGGGTGACCAACTGGCATGGGCGCAAATTCAGGATGGTGAGTGTAAAAATTCAGGACAAAGGGTCAAAATTCAGGACAAAAATTCAGGACAGGAGAGGAGGTCAAAATTCAGGACAAAAGGTAAGTTTTACAGAGACATCAGAGGAGGTCGCGGAATAGTATATAAGCCCATCCATATCCAAACATATTCAGCCATTTGCAAACCTATCCATCATGTATTCTTCCATCCATCATTTCACTTATCCATCCCTCCATCCACCCTTTCACTCATCCATCCATCCACCCTTTCACCCTATCCATCCGTACACTCATCCATCCACTCTTCCACCCATCCATCCATTTACCCTTTCACCCATCCGGCCATCCTTTCACTTACTCATCCATCCACACAGTCACTTATCCTTCCACCCATTCACCCTTTCAGTCATCCATTCAGCCTCCCTTTCTCTCCCCATCGAACATTTCACTTAGCCATCCTTCCTTCCATCCATCCACCCACCCATCCATCTACTCATCCACTCATGAATCCATCCATTGACCCTATCACTCATCCATCCTTTCTCTCATCCATCCACCCTTTCACTCCTTCACTCTTCAATGCATCCTTTTGTCCATCTACCCTCCCTTTCACTCACTCATCCATCCTTACATCTACCCTTTCACTCATCCGTCCATCTCTTCACCTTTTCACTTATCAATTCATCAATCCATCCATCATTTCACTCATCCATCCACCCATTCAATCGCCCATCATCCACCCTTTCAGTCATCCATCCATCCATCCTTTCACTTATCCACCCACCCTTTTACCCATCCATCTACCCTTCCACCCATACATCCATCTATTTACCTTTTCTCTCATCCATCCTTCCACTCACTCATCCATCCATTTATCCTTTCTCTCATTATCCATCCATTCACCCTTTCATTCATCCATCCACCCTTGCACTAATCCATCCATCCTTTCACTTACTCACTCGCCCACCTTTTCATATTAATTATGAGCTGAGCCTTTGTCTGCAGAGTTGCAGACAGAAGAGGCCCATCAAGAATTTCACCCTTGCTGTAGTTCCTAAAGCAAGGGGTGGGGTGGGGGTAGGGTTCACTATGCCCTTGCACATAGGCAATCGGAAAAAGTGGAAGTCATGAGTCATGCATGATGCACAGTGCCAGGCCGTGAGGTGATTGTGACATGGTGTTGTTTCCAGGGCTTTAAGTGGAATGAAAAAACTGAGCAGTCTCTCCAAAGGGGGTGTTCGATGTAATTAAGGCCGTGGCTTAAAACATCTAAGCTAAAAATCTGTGCTTAGTATAGTGTGCTGCCCGACTGGTATTTTGCCTCTTCTGTCATTGTATCCAGATACATAACACAACAAGTAACCTTACACCTACAACAAGCGAGAACTATTGGCTTTGTCAATGGTTGTTAGTTGCATAAAATAAAAAAGCAGCAACCATGGCTTCGTTGAATATAATAGTGAAAATGCCTCAGTTCTAAAATGATGAGACTGTGAAAAAACTGTAGCCCTTTCTTTTTAACTTGTTTCACCGTCTTCCATCTGACAGAATGCCCTGCCCTAGACAGAGGCTGGAGGAGGCCACTACATGCTTTGCAGCCCAGACTGGCCCATTGTCATTCTGTATGTGGCAATCATCAGCCGCATACAGAATGACAAAGGGCAGGATGGGGCTGCTCTTGTGCTCCAAGGAGGAGTGCGAGGCGGCCCCATCAGGGAGCTGAGGCTTCTATGCAGGGAACAGTGCTGTTCCCTGCAATGCCTAAAATTACGGACAAAAGGCGTCCGTAAAAGGGATCATCACGGACAACGGACGTGAGATCCAAATTATGGACGGTCCGTGAAATTTACGGACGGTTGGTCACCCTATCGCGCGGGTGCTCAGCACCGGCAGTTCTAAAAAGCAGGTGCTGAGACGGGTCCCTATCGGGCTCTCCATGTTTGCACTCACCCTCAGGGTGAAAATCTTAACTCTGCATCAGTACCACCCTTCACTGCCTCTTATGTAACTTCAAAGAGACTCATTATAGTTCTTGCACAGTCTCATTATATCAGAACTGAATCATTTTCAATGTTATATACAACGAAGCTATAGTTGTTGCTTATTTATCTTATGCAACCAACAACCATTGACAAAGCGAATAGTTCTGGCTTGTTGTAGGTGTAATGTTACCTGTTGCATTATATATTTGGATGCAGTGACAGGAGCAGCAAAATACTAGTCGGGCGGCACACTATGCTAAGCACAGATTTTTAGCGAAGGTGTTTTTAAGCCACGCCCTTAATTACATCGACCACGCCCCTTTGAGAGACCCACCAGTTTTTTCATCCCACTTAAACCCATGCCTATAGGTATCACCTGGTTGACCTATATATAGGGTTTGCCAAGCTTTTCCCCGAATGCTGCGTAGCTGAAGTAAAAGAGAAGTGGTTTCGCCGATGCTGTGCAGCACCATGGGGAAAAAAATTAATAAAGTTGCATCATGACGCTGGCAAGTGCATGCGTGATGGTGTATGTGGGCCAATTTTCCATCCATATGAATGCTAGCATCATGACGCAGGAGCAATTTTCTTTGGGTTTTTTAATCTACTGATCCAAGGTGGAAAGTGCTTAAAGGCACTGTGAAGGGGACCAGTAGCAAGGAGCAGGTGCCGGGGCCTCCAAATATAAAAGAAAGCCAATTCATCCGCAAGGGGTTCGTGCGCCACAGAGGGCCTGGTGGGTGAAGCAATGGGTAGTGGGCGGGAAGTGGGAGAAATTAAATAAAACTAAAGGCGGGCAGGGGAGAGAGCAAAAGAAGTATACAAGGAAGGGAGCAACATATATGATGGTGGTTGAAACACACAAGGGCGAGAGAACACGGGGCGAGGAGAGAAGCACACTAGGGACTGGGCAATACAGATCATTGGAGGCGGGGGACAGCACACGGGCAACAGAGAGCAACGTGGAGCATGGGGAGAAGAGAAGCATGCAAGGGAGAATTATTATGCTTATATAATATGGCTTATTTTTTACTGCATGCTGACAGCGTTTGTTCGATATTACTAGAAAGGGCCCCCAGACAAGGCTGTGCACCGCTGCATCCTCTCTTTGGGGAGGCTCTTCCTTTTGGGTGCATTGGTTGTACCTTTTTTTTCTTGTTGCAGTTTTCTATAGCGCAAACTCGACCTGAAGGTATTATAGCGCTTTACATGAGCACCAGTTACGTTACCCAAAGACACATCCGTTTTTAGTAGGCACGGGAGATTAAGTGATTTGCCCAGAATCACAGGAAGCTGAGACAACACCGAGGCTTGAACTTGGTTCCCCAGCTCCAAAGTTGATAGCTCTGGCTTTTGCGCCACATCCTTTCCCTCTTCTGCCTTTTGGACTTATAGGGGCAGATTTCCAAGAAAGTGAGACATCTGTAGAGAAGCATCACTTTCCCTGCGCCACCCTGAGAAGCCCTTGTGCCACCATGGATGCGCCGTACTTACAATACGGCGCACCATGGCGCAAGGATTGACAGATGCGACAGAAATTCTGATGCAACTGCTGGCGCAAAAGTCACGCATTGCTGGGGTCGTGTCGCAAGCACGACGCAACTCCATTAATGCATGGGGAGGCCTATCCTCATTGTGCTATGTCACTCCTTACGCCTGCTCCAAGCAGGTGTAAGGTTTTGACGCAGTGGTGTCCCAGTAGTGGCGCAGTGAAATCTTGTAGATTTCACTGCGTCACTTCTACGAGGTTTTTTTGCGTGGGAACGCCCACCCTGCATACTTTATACCTGGCGCAGGTATAATGTGATGCAGGGCTTTACAACGTGACACATCTCCCTAGATGCGTCACATTGTAAATGGGCTGCATTTTTACGCCGCCGCTGTGTCACAAAAAGTGATGCAACGGCGGCGCAAAAATGGCGGAAGGGGCTTGTAAATCTGCCCCATAGTGCTTTTGTTATGATGAGTTTGCTCCGCGGGTCTGCTTGAAGCTCATACATGTCAATATTTGGGAACAGAAAAGAGGGAGATTTAGAAAACTGTGGGCCTAACCTGTGCATAAACCAGTACTGCTCTAGCCCGGTGTGGAATGTTGTGAGTCAGGTTGAACGCGTGACGTCATTAGTCTCAGTGTTCTATCCCTGCCCTTGAGGTTTCAGTCAACTGCTCGAGGCAGAGCTGGCTACATCGGTGCTCTTGGTGGGTTTTCGATACTTGTAACGTGTTCCTGAATAAATACCCTTTCCTGTCTGCTTCCTGTTTCTTCTTACAAGTGTGTAATCTGCAAATCGGGCTGTTACCGACCGCAAAAAGACTTTTGTACATATTGCCCAAAGTTCCAATCATGCAAAATGACATCATACTTTACTGTGCTCTGGGGAAATTCAGGAGTCTGTCCGTTCTGATTGGCAGGGAGAGAGCGGGAAAAGAATGAGAGTTCTGCAATCTTTTCCCGTGTCCAACTATTTATGTGTTTCACTACCCTTTTTGCATAAGGCGCATCCCCTGAATTGACTGGACTGTCAACAACGCTGCCCCAACCCTGAAACGTGTATGCTTCACATTCGAAGCTGAGGGGAGTTGACTTTCTCAAAGTTACTTTTTCCAGGGCTGTCCTCTTGTCTTCCCTGACCTTGACTGGTAATTTGCAATCTTGAAAGATTGGTAAATTTTCCAATAATTTGTTATTTTATTTTTGAATATCTAATTTTGAAATATGCACAACTACCTGCTTGCCAACTGCTACCACAGAGTCCTGTGATGTTTGTAATGAGCGCCCGCAGATAAAATCTCATAAATATTGGGTTATTATACCAATATCTGATTGCTTTTTAGCATTTCTAGCTTTTCAGGTGACCTGGGTTTTTTCTCTCTTCCTTCCACAATAAAATAATTCTTACAGTGCCTTGTATTTCCAGATAATTTCCCCTGGGCTCCTATGCAGAGGGATCACTTTAATATATAGGACTCTTTTGACCACACCTCCATTGAATTTTAAATAAAAAGGCCTACAGCTGTAAATAACATGCAGGTCACAGAGACTGGAACATTGTCTGTTCTTCTGTTTGGTTCTGTAGTTTTTCATTTAACTGAATATATGGAACATAAAAACAAAATTATACAGGAACCTATTCCCTCGAAAAGGATGTTTTGGAGAAATGTTTGATGCTCCACATGGAGCGTTGTTCCCTGTAGCTCAGTACAAATTCTATCACATGCTGTTTTCCAAAAAGGGTTGACAAGGACATGGCTTTCAGTGGGGCCGATGTGCTAAAAGATAAAATAGTGATCTCTCATAGGGATTTTGATGAGGAAATTTAACGAGAAATCTTGTCTCAATATCATCTCCTTTGCACACTGCCTCCCTATTCTTTTATATCAAATTTAACACAATTTTGTAACTTGAGTTCTCATGTAAACAAGCCACTCGCAGAAAATGCACAAGCTATGTGCTACCCGTAGATAGCTTCAAGACTCTAGTAATCCTTTCAGCCATCCCTGTGCAATGCATAGCTGACACTCACTCACACATGCGCCACTCCATCACGTGAAGCACTTTTGTCTAAAGCAAAGGACATTACCACCACCCTGATGGACTACGGTCCGTCAAATTTAGAGATGACTGCTGGCCCCACATTCATCCCCCACAGTCATCTCTGCACATTGATAGGAATCACTGTTACAATGGTTTCTTTAAATATTCAATGTTTGGTACATGGTCGCCATCAGTTTAGACAGTTATTCGTCAAACCTTTCCAAAGCTTCTATTTTTCAGAAACAAACTCCAAAACCAGACACTTGTGTCAGAAAAATAAAGCCTTATGACCCCCACACTGAAGTTTCCCCCCAGGGTCTGGGGGCCATTATTGTTTTTTCTGTCCCTCACTGGTGCTGCCGGGTTATTCCTGCCAGTGATGGACATAAAAAAAGACATTAAACCATCCACTGTAAACAGGGCCTTCCTCTTATGACCCCTATGCCATCGGAGGAACCATTCTATCAACGGAGCCAGTAGAAGCTACGTCTGCAGAAAACTATATATAAATATATATCTATTCACTGGGAAAAAAAAGGTTACATGGACGTTATAGTTAGGCTCTGATTTTACTTGTACAAAACCAGAGAAATTCAGCAGTTATAGTTAGCCGAGCTAATTATAACTTGCGCCCCGCAATGCATTGCTTATGACCACACATATTACATCATTGCATTGCTTATGATCACACATATTACATAATTCATGAGATGAGATGGTCAGTGACATCACTACCCACGATTTCGCAGCAAAATTGACCCCCACCAAAAATGTTTTTAACCCCCAGTGGGGACCCTGTTAGACCCACCTCCACCAGTCCTCCTCTGCCCCTCTTTTTATTTTTTAAGTTTTTTTGTGGGACTTTGCTTAAGCCGAGTCCCAAGATTGCTGTCAACACTTCCTGATTGAAGTGCTGGCAACCAATCAGATTTCAAGTCGACGACTGCTGGTTCCACCGAAGATCTGCGTCCCTATATATACAAATTTGGATTTCCCTTAATATTTCCAAAACTACTTAATGGATTTACACCAAATCACAAAAAGCACGATCTGTGGACCAACAGCTAGCTTTCTCCCACATTTGGTGTAATTCCGTCCAGCTGTTCGGGCTGTATTCGTGCAGTCTTCTTCTTGGCCCCGGCTACACAAAACACCCCGAAACTTTCTAGAACGCATCTGAAGTAACGGGCAATTTGTTTTTGGGGAAATTTCATGAAGATTCATCAACCTAACCTGCGCCAAAGATATAGGCGACTGAAAATCACCTTTTTAATAGAAACTATGTCCTAACTATAACTACCTAAACTTCACAAAACTTTCCAAAAAGGTGCTCTTTTTTTACCTAATTTATGTGTGGAAAGTTTCGGGGTGATTCATCAAGCGGGAGTCGAGAAAAAGGAGGGGTCCCAAAACGCATAATCCACATGCATTTTCCATAGACTTTATTGAAAGGCGCTACTGCAAAAACTGCTGAACGAAATTACACCAGATTTGGCAAGAAGCTAGATCTTGGTCCAGGAAGTGTGCTTTTTGTGATTTAAAAAAACAGAGGGGTATATTTACAACGAAGTGATGGAGCCCTGCGTTAGCCTCCTTGGCTTAACGCCGCGCTCCGCCACTTCAGAAACACAGGGCTGCACCATATTTACAACAATATGGTGCAATCCTGCGTTTCCCCCTGCACTGGCGCTACATTTAGCAGCCTAGCACCAACGCAGGCACCCTTGCACCATAGTGCTATGGTGTCTGCATTGAGGGGAATATTGTTTATGTGCAGGAATGTGAGGATGAGATGCCATCTTTGCATTCCTTGGAACAGCCCAGGTGGGCATGGTGTATTGCCACCAGGCATCGTAGTTTGTGCAACTTTTCGAGGCACTGTCTGTCACATGATCTACCCTATAGCTGTCCCAAAACTGATCAAATATAGGTTGGCGAATACAGCTTGCGGCGGGGGGCCAGGTAGATAGCAGTTTTTAGACTGAATAGATATAGAAACATCACCTAAGAGACATGGCCTCACAAGACTCCTCCCATTTACCTTTAAAAAATACAGTGTGCCCATCCACTTCAGTCTTCCAATCAAAACATCGGCAAAGAGAAGTTCCCTCAGTTTCACAGGAAATGGCCTGTTACAAATGAGGCAGATTTCCACATTAAAAATATAACTTCATTTAGTGTGTGGAGTGCCAACACTGTCATTTGGTGCCACCTATCGGTCTGCCTGCATCGATGAAGATAGGGGGTATTTTTCCAAAGGCAGATCTTTTGCTTGTTACCACTCGGTCGCCCACAAAAGGTTTGTAGCTCCTGCATGGCTTGGGTTTGCCAAGAAGATGCTGCCCTCTAGGTGACCTGCCCCTGTGTGTCTTCATAAAGGCAATGTCCACCTTCATCTTTGTATGTTATGGGATTGCTGCTACAAAAATAAGAACATTGTAAGACTAAAACACTTTTGTTTGAAAAAACAAATCTTTAAAAAAGCAATATTACAACATTTAGCTGGTTTCCTTCATTATTCCCAAGACACAAACCACAAAAATCTATCTATTCAAAGGGAATATGGGAGGAGTGACTGGAATATGGCAAATCTCCATTGGGTAATAAAAGACATCGTCTTAAGTATACATAAGTTGACCCGTATTTGAAGCTACTCCATCAGGAGAAATTGAACCGCGTTTTTCGTACTATAGAGTATTTGGAGACCAACTATCATTGTGTTCCTTACTGAAAAGACAAGGAGACCTTATAAATTGCATTTTATGTAATATTTCTAATGAATTTTTCATTAAAAAGCATAATAAATAAGAATCTGCAGGACAGTGTATAAATGTGCTGAAGGATTGTCTGTGTTTTCCTTCCTTTCAGTTTGGCATTACTCTTTGTGGAAATGTCAAGGTTGGGACACATAATCACTCAACAAACCTCTTTATGATTGCAATCAGAAATGTGCCTTTTAACTATCAATAGAGATTACATTCATGAAAGTGCTCAATTTTGATGATAGATGCAGGATAGGATTTAAAGAAAACTGAAATGTTATTTCCTTCCCAATATATATTATATATATATATATATATATATATATATATATATATATATATATATATATATATATATATATATATATATATATATATATATATATATATATATATATAGTGATCAAGGTCACGTGTGGTGACCGAAACGCGTCATCATCATAGTGAGAGCCCTCAACCCACTCTGCAGAGCTTTAACTTTGTTGGGGCTACTAGGATTATGTGTCATGGAACATAAAATTATGTGGCAAAAAAATGAAATTATGCAAACTTTCTCTGTCAGTATTATTTTTTTATATTGATCCCTTTGTGATAGAAACAAAAAGTTTTCGTGAAATCTGTGAATTTTACATATTATGTGGCAAATTATATGACGAATGAAGTACATTTATAACTATGAAATAGATGCTGCAGCCACAGAAATGCCTAAATCCATCAGCCTCACCACTGCCCATTGCTTTAGTTACAACTTATTAATGAAAGTTAAACACATCCTAAACATTTGTAATTCCAGTCAGTGCCTATTGATAGCTGAACTTTGAAAAAAAGCGTTTTTCAAGCTAGTTGGCTTAAAATAATCAAGTAATATAAAAAATGCAAAACGAGATCCATGTATAATATGGTACTTTATTGCCATATCATGTTTCAGGTAACTGTATAATTAGAATGTTTAGGTTTTGTTGACTTTTCATCAATACATTGTTAATACAACTGTGGACAGAGGTGAGAGTAGACTTATCTAATTCTGTGAATGCATTTTTGAACACATGATTCTGGATTTACCATATTTACCCAGTGTTTAATTGAAGCCGTTGGTTGCCTGTGGGGCCTATCTGCACTTATTTTTGGGGACGGGCACTTATTTTTCCTCATCGGACTTAGACCAAGAGCAAGAGTGAGAAAAACTCACATAATTTACATAACCTAACCTAAGATAATCTGTGTCCAACCCCTGCAGGCCCCAACCTCCGCTACGCATGACCAGTCAATTAGAACGCTCATCACAGTGTAAAGGGGTGCCATTTTAAATAATGCTAGTTTCCAAAGGGGTTACCACATAACTATATAAATAGCAAGCCTATTGACTTTGTCAAAAGGTGACCATATTAACATGCAAGGCACACCTATTGGCTTTGTCAGTCAGGCTTCAGACCTATGCACAGCATCTCTTGGCTGTCACAGACCATATCAGAAACTGTCAGGACAAAAATCTTCCATCTATGCTGGTGCTGTTAGACCTGTCTGCGGCCTTCGATACCATATCTCACCCTATACTGATACGGAGATTGGAGGAGATATGTATCCAGGGCCGGGTGCTACAATGGTTTAGAAACTATCTGTCTGACCGAACGCAGACTATTCATCTGGGACCTTTTCAGTCACGTGCCATGAATATAGACAAAGGAGTGCCCCAGGGCTCCTGTTTGAGCCCCACTCTGTTCAACATATATGTCACTCCTCTTGCAAACATCATAAGAGCGTATGGCTTTACGCCTATTTCATACGCGGACGATACCCAACTTTTGTTAGCCTTTGATAAAGACCCATCCGAAACGAGAGAGCATTTCACTGATGGCATGAAAGCTATTACAGCGTGGATGACTGCTAACTCTCTCCAACTAAATGGTGGCAAAACTGAAATTATGCTTTTCGGGGCTGCTCAACTATTATGGTCTCCTGAGTGGTGGCCGCCGGAATTAGGACCACCACCCATTCCAAAATCTTCTGTGAAGAATTTGGGAATAAAACTTGATCAGAAGCTAACTATGAAACACCAAGTGACTTCCACTACTGGCTCCTGTTTCCATGTTATGAAGCTATTACGAAGAGTCTTTCCAATGCTCCCAGTGGCAGTACGTAAGACCCTAGTCCAGGCACTGGTGATCAGTCGCCTGGACTATGGAAATGCTCTTCTGGCTGCAGTAAACGAATCCCTCCTGGACAAACTCCAGGTAGTTCAGAATACTGCATCGCGTCTAATTCTAAACCTTCCAGCAAGATCAGCTTCTGTCCCTCTATTACATGCACTACACTGGTTGCCAGTGCGGAAGCGGATTACCTTCAAGATCTGCTGCCTTGTACATAAAGCACTTAATGGTAAGGGACCTAGCTACTTGAAGGAAAAACGTATTCCCTATCGTCCTACAAGATCTTTGAGATCTGCCAATAAGTCTCTTCTTATGGTACCACGCATAAAGAAAACACACTCAGGTGGCCGTGCTTTCTCTTTCTTGGCTCCCCATCTTTGGAACAAACTTCCCCTACGCCTTCGAGAATGCACCGCTCATTACAATTTTAGAAAACTACTAAAAACTGAATTATTTTAATCTGCTATGCTACTTACCCTGCATTTTTTGATCCCGCTGCGCCGAGATATCCCTTCGGGGATGATTCATGTGCATTATAAAATAAATAAATAAAATAAAAATAAATTTGTCAAGGGATCATCACATCATTTTAGTAAACAAGCCTATTGGGTTTGTTAAAGGACAACCACATAAATTTACAAAACAAGCCCTTTGGCTTTGTCAAGGGGTTACCACATTGATATATCAATGGAAACCATTGCCTTTTTCAACAATAAACACTGTCAAAGTTTTCAGGTCGAGCCTGGGCAGCGCATGCGCTGCTCTGCGAGGCATGCTGCATTCAGGAATGGACTTGAAGCTCCGCCCACTCTCCACCCATATTTTTCATTGGCTTGTGTCATTGTCCTTTGGAAACTGTAGCTTTTCATTGGTCAATAGGCTTAGTAGTCCCTCCTTAGTACCGCCTTATCTCATTTTGTAATCTCCCATGAGGACTCCCCCTGTTACATGTGTTGTTACTCGGTAGACTGTAATTACAGCCTTCGAGCACTATTTGCTTAAATGGTTTTCTCCTGCCTTCTATTGCAGGCAGGACACGCTTTCCCCCATTGCTTTAATTTTTTTTTTTCATAGCTCGCACGCTCATACAGTGGCGGCAGTGCCTTTGGTTTATTTGCGGCACCGAACGCGGGTGCATGTTTTTTTTGTTTAGGATTTCTTAACTTTTTTTAAAAACTGCCCCATGCCGCACTTTCACTTTGATGGCGGCCTCGCCCCGCTCCTTAGACAAGCCGCTTCTAAGGAAAGGGGCGCGGCCGCCATTAAAGTGAAACCGCGGCATGGGCGCTTTTACAAACAAGCTTTTGCAATGCAATAGGTGTCGAATTTACGAGAGTTTCATAAATGCGAGACCTATTATATTGCAAGTACTTGTTCTTTTACACTCTTCAGGCCACATAATGCAGCCATGTGAACAACCACAAGAGGTCCCTACAACCCTCAGGTGAAGAGCAAAAGCTCTAAATCGAGGGAAGCTTAAAAACATTATTAACATTGCCTGGGGTCACATTCTATAGACACCACGAAACATATGTTTGCATTATGGGATCGCTCCTAGCCAGGAGCAGTGAAAAATAAACGCTAATTTACTATTCTTTTTTTCCGATTTGGGTGCCCGGTCCCACTCGGAACACCTACTACTTATTTTATTGTTGGGGGCCGCAGGGGGGAGCCCCAAACCCTCCGCAGCCTGGCCAGCTCCCTGCATGCAGCCTCTGTCCTATGGGGCTGCACGGGATCCGGCATCATTCATGGTGTGTTTGTTGGACTGGAGCAGCTTTTTTTCTTGGCTCCCGCCCAGTGACAGCGCAACACGGTTCCCTTGACCACTTCAAGGGCTGGCAGGAGCCACTGCTCTGTCCCAGGAGATGGGGTCCCCCTGGGTCGAAGCTCAGCGTATGGAGGGTTAAATATTAAATGTGGTTTGACCCCCGGCACCTGCCCCCTAGGAAGTCATTAAAAAAAAAAAACAACCACCAGGTTTCTTTTTTAACTGCGATTCCACAAGAAAACCACAGAATTGAATCAAAAAAGCATTTTTTTTTTCTTTTAGCCTCATTGGGCTAAGGGGCAGGGTATCCATACCCTGCCCTTTCTAATCTTTTTTTAAAACTTTTTCAGGACAGGGGTTCAATTGCTTGAGTCCTGTAATGGTCACCGCAAAATTTCTTATTTTTTTTGCGGCCAGTCACTCAAAGTGCTTGCTCTGAAAAAGCCCCCTCAGCCAATAAGAAGGCTTAAGTTTGTAAATTTCAGCCTAACATTCCAGATATGCATACATTTTGAACCTTAATATCTCAAAAACTGCTGAACGGAATTACACCAAAATCACACAAAGCTTGCTTTCTGGGTAAAGATCTTGCTTTCTGCCAGATTAGGGGTAAATCCGTTTGGGCTCTAGCACCTGTGCAAAAATGACTATGGAAATTGCACGGGGAAATTGCGTTTTGGGACTCTCTGTTTTTTCTCTGCCCCTGCTCGATGGATCACACTGAAACTTTCAATGAAGGAGCTGAGGTGGATGAACTTTTTTTGAATAATTTGTGAAGTTTCATCAAACAGCGCCAACGTAATTAGCAAATCGAAAAACACTCTTTCTATGAAAACTAGGTAGTTTTATATATATATATATATAACTAACTCAATGAAAAGAACAAAGGTTAATTGGTTGTTATAGCTTGGTGAGAATGTCAGTTAAAACATACCGTTTTAAACAAAAAAATGCACTGAAATTTACAAGTTATAGTTATCCTAGGTAACTATAACTCATGCACTAAAGTAACTATAACTCGCGCCCTCGCCATGCACAGTAGTATCATGAATGATGTCATTTCAGATGTTGCAGTGATGTTTTCAATGATGTCATAGAACATGTCAAGAGAGATGTAAAATGGGAGGTTTTTAGCAACGGATGGTGAGGGCAAGAGTTATAGTTCTAGAAGGTCTAGCAGTTACTAGTAGGAGTGACACATCCAGGTATTGATGGTCTGTAAGCTGTTCTAAAAGTTACTAATAGTGGCATCAAGAATGGAACATCCAGGAACTGATGTTTTGTAAGCAGTTCAAGAAGTTACTAGTAGTGGCATCAAGATTTGTCTATACTTTCAGCAACAACTAAGTGACATCTGCATACACAGTAAATGAAAACTGAACTGACTGAATAAAATAGAGTAGAGGTAGAGGGTTAACATAAATATTCAAAAGGAACAGAAAGAGTACCTGATCCCCAAGATACAGTGCTTAGTAGAGAATGTTTGAGGACAAGAGTGGAGGTAGTACTACCAGTTTCGTACCAGATAGGAAAGCTTTTTATGCAGATCAATACGTAGCATTGGACATTAAGTTCAGGCAGGTGGTTGAGCAAAATCTGATGATCACCTGTGTCAAAAGCTTCAGTAAGTCATAAAGGAGCAGGACATTTGCGGCAATCAGAATGATTGCTCGGCTCATCAAGAGACACTACAATCATCATCTTCATGGTTAGAAACCTGCTTGTAGTGTGTGGAGACGACCATTGCTTTCTACAAGTCAAAGACCTCCTTCTGCAATAAATTGGATAAATATGGAGGTTGTGATACTGGCTGCAAATATTGATGTAATCCGGCTGCAAAATATGTGGTGCAATAAAGAAAAATGTAAGTTATAATGAACCCAAGGAATTAATTTCTAGCATGGAGATAAAGCCTCATTCAATATGCCTTGTTAGCTTGGAAGGAGCTGTTCACCCTGGTAAGTATTAGTAACATGGAATCTCTAAGGCAATAGGGAGTGGTCTCTGCAATTAGTCAGACTGTGTAGTGTCTTGTGAGTTAGAGATGACGGCACCCTTTTGGTTCCTGACGGGACCGTAGAGCAGTAACATAAGTGTGTGGGTGATAGAATTCATGCTGTAGAATTCTCAGTTAATGGTTACACACTGAGGAATAAAGACGTGTAATACCAATCTCCATGTGCGTTATCATTTGCATGTACCCGGGCTGGGAAGGACGCTACAACTGGCAATGAGATAGGGGATTATGTAAACCGCGAGATCCGAAGAAACAAGACTGCTCTCCTGGACAGTTTGCTGTGGTCCAGCAAACTGCTTGTGCAAGCCACATGTGACTTAGTCGAAGTGAAAATCGAAAGTTGGCGTATGTAGAGTCAAAGCACCACTCCAGCCAGTGCAAGGCCTGTGAAGAAAGTGAAGGCCCTAAAGAAAGTTTGTTTGTTGGCGGCTAGAAATTTGCTGGTAAAGTTGAGACAAGGGGTGGTGCGCCACAACGCGCCACAGAGCCGCATTCATACAGTACGATAATACCAAAGGTAGCGACAACCAGGTACAGAGAAGCGCTAAAGGCATTGATAGCTGAGTGCAAGAAAGCGCTATCAGCGCTCACATTTCTGCATCACAGAAATGGTAGAGGCAGTAGATACCAGGTACAATGCAGAAATAAAAAGGGTGAAGAACCCGTACATGAAACAGAACCGCTACTCGCCTCCAAAGAAGAAGACAGCGCCTCACAACCAGAGAGCAGACGCAACGACCCAAATGTCAGCACACAGCTACTGCTTAACGAAGGTGCTGGTACAAGTGGGTAGCAGACGCTGGTGGAGCGAGCTCCGCTCCCAACATCAGAAAGTTTCGCAGGTTATGATGCTTCTGCACTCTCAAAACTACAACCTCCCTTCGATACCGCCAAAAAGCAAAATATTGGCGACAGATGGACTGTCTGGATTGAAAACTTTTATGATGTCATTGATGCGTTAGAAGAAGCAAATGACAAAATAATGATTAACTATTTAAAGATATTAGCAGGTGAAGGAGTAAAAGAAGTAATAAAGAAAATACCACAAGGTGATGAAGTGACGTACCTTCAAATCAAGGAGGCGTTAAACACCAAGTTCCATCCAATACTGAATGTCGACTGAGAAAGGTCCATTTTCAGTCAAGAAAGGCAGAGGGCTGGTGAAATGATGAATGAGTTTGTAGAAATACCTGATTTGCTCACTAAGCATTGCAACTTAAGTGAGTTCAACAATGAAGAGGCCGTGCGTCTCAGAGTAATAGATGGTTGCCTCTCCGATTCCTTCAGACGACGAATACTGAAAGAGACACTCAGCTTGGAGTGAGTACTCTTGACTGCCAAAATGGAAGAAAGAGCTGACAGACAAGTAGCTAACATGGAAGCCGGAACGTCCCAAAATGAATCAGCGCTACATGTGAAAATTAAGGCGAAATACAAGGTAGAAGGCCATAAAGCAATGTCTCCAAAGAAAAAGAAGTTGTGTTGTCGATATGGATTTTCCTTTCCACATGAAGGTAAATGTCCCACCATTGGACAGATATGCAAAGAATGCGGCAAAGAGAACCATTTTGTAACGGTTTGCAAAGCGAGGGAAAGATCAAGTGCGTCACATCGAGAAAACAAAATGGAAGAAAGCTCAAGTGCGTCATGTTGAAGAAACAAAATGAATGCCAGAATGTTCCTGATGCGACGCTCTGCACTCGCCCACAAGGCCAAGCAACCACATCAGTTGAGGCAAGTAGAAACTGAATGATGTCCATTGTCACAAATTCCACGTCTAAAAGTTTGTTACTGTAATTGTCAAGCAACAGTGAGGAAGATGGGTGTGCGAGGTCAATGTTGGCTGCTGGACGACATGCACATGTAGGATTAGCGTAGTGCAAGGAAGAATGCCGGTCGAAGTTAGGTCGACAGTGAAAGTGCGAAATTCATTTGGACACTGTCCCTAGATCAGACTAAAAGTAAAGGGGGGGGCTCCATTCCTTTTATCATAGACAGTGGCGCATCGATAAACCCTATGCCAGTGGAAAAGTACAATGTACTGTCTCCAGTGCCCCTTTTAACCTCGTTGAAAACCAAAGTGTATACGCGGGCTGCTTCAACGCCACTGCAAAGTCAAGGTTCATTCATAGCGACTGTGAAGCATAAAAAGACGAAAGTACAAACACCAATTCATGTCTTGCTGGGCACTTCATTGAGTGCATGTTTACTCAGTTTCAGAACTGCTGCTGACATGGATGGGGCTGATTTCTGTAAACTGCAATATCAATGCCTACTATGAGATAGTGAATCAGTTTCCATCCTTGTTTCCTGGATTAGGAAGACTTAAGACCAGGAAAGTGCAACTTCTCATAAATTAGGGCATTCATCCTGTTGCTCAACAGAATCATCAAATTGAATTTTAATTTGCAAGAGGCTGTTGAGAAAGAATTTGAGACACTCTTAAAGCACGACATCATTAAACGATCCACTGGTCCGACGCCATGGGTATCACCCATAGGGGTAGTGCCAAAAAAGGATAGTGGAGGAGCCATGCGCATCTGTGTTGATATGCGCCAAGCGAACAAGGTGAATGAAAGAGAACGGCATCCAGGTCCTCACATTGCTGACATGATTATCGAGCTGAATGGCGCTAACATCTTTTCCCGCCTTGATTTGAATACGGGGCACCACCAGCTCAAATTGTAAGAGAATTGATGGTGAATTAATACCTTTTCGAGTCATGTTGGTTTATTTAGATATAAAAAGCTTAGTTTTGGAGTGTCTTCAGCTGCAGAACTTTTTCAGGATGTCATTCAATGCATGCCCAATCACAAATGCTTTTAATTACAGTGATGACTGTTGCGCCGCGGGCCGAATCGCGACCTGCGGTGCTGCCCGTTATCTCCTCGGGGGCACCGCGGTGCGGCGGCACGCTGTTGCCGCTTTGGCAGAGTCGAGGAGCGCTCGCGACGCCTGTTGGTTTGCTCTGTCGGGCACGCCGCGTGCTTGCGCGGCAGCCCATCCATTTCATGGGGCGCCTTGGGGCACTACACTTACCTGGTGTTGGCATCTGGTGATCCTCCTTCCTTGGGGGCCATATTGTTGCTATCCTCTTCTCAACCTTGCTCCCAGAAGGCAATGGGGGAGGGTTACTTACCTTCCTAACATGGCGATCTTCCTACACTGCACTTCACTCCTTTCCCTATCCAAGATGGCGACACCTCTCCTTCCTGTTTTGTCACTTCCTGTATGTCATTTCCTGTTTTTCTGTACATAAGGGATCAGAACCTTTCCTTCCTTGCGTTGCAACACTCCTTCTACCTGCTGGTGTGTCCTCACTCCTGTTGGTTCCTTGGCTCCTATTTTGGTGATTCCTTCCTTCCATTGGCGCTCCTTTTCCCTTGCGCCTTCTGCTCCAGCTTGACTTCCAGTTTTCTCCTGGTTCCTTTTGGGCTCCTGATCTTTCAGTGTTTTCTGGCTCCTTGTCTTCTCCTTCATTCCTGGAGTCTCATCGTCATCATCAGAGGTTTTTTCCCCTCTGGGGTTTTCCTCTTGGGACTCCTTCTGGAGGGCACTGGCTGCTTAGGCTTTCATTGTCGGCAGCACCGTGGCTACCGGAAGGGGTCGCCCCTATCTCGGACAAACCAGGACTTACAAGAACCGAAGCCGGGAATCGTCCCAACGCCTCAGGACTGGTAAGAAAGACCCTAAACCCGACAGATGACATACTAGTTTTTTGGTCCACACAAAAGGAATATGATAAAGCTCTTACACAAGTGTGTCATATACTTGCCGATGTAGGTTTCACTTCAAATGCGGAAAAGTGTGAGTTTCATCAAACTAAACTCACGTTCATTGATCATATCTTTTCTGATGGGGGAATGACTCCAGATCCAAATAGAAGTACAAACCTTGTGGTCCACTTCTCTCCCTCAAGATGCAACTATGCTGCGATCTTTCCTTGGTATGGCCAGTTACTGTTCAAGGTATATACATGACTTTGCCACTGTAAGTGCCCCATTGAGAGACATAACAAGACCAAATGTCCAGTTTCAATGGTCAAGTGAATGTGAACAAAGCTTCAAGAAAATCAAACATGCAATTTAGAACGCCACTGAAATGGCATACTTTAATCCGAAATTGCAGACGGAGATTGTTGTTGATGCAAGCCCAGTGCGGTTGGGCACCATCTTTGCCCAGCACACTGGACATCCCAATGCCTCAAGACACATTGTGGCTTTTGTAAGCTGAAGTCTATCATCGACAGAACGTCCCTATTCACAACCTGAAAAAGAAAGCCTTGCTTTGGTGTGGGCTTGTGAGCATTTCCATGTGCTCTTGTATGGAAAACATTTTACAGTTGTCACTGATCACCAAGCATTACTCACCATTTTTGACAATCCTAAAGCCAAGATGCCCCCTTGCATTGAGAGGCGGGGGTTGCCTTTGCAGGAGTATGATCATATGATTGTGCATCATCCAGGAAAAGATCAAAACCCTGCTGACTACTTCTCACATGTACCCATACAGTGTCATGGTACTACTTCTAAACAGCTGATTTTAACTTCATCATGCAATCCAGTGCCCCTGCTGCCATATCGGTGGAATAAATAATTGCTGCCACGAGCACTGACAGAGATTTGCTGATTCTCAAAGACATTATTACACATCAATGATGGCGAAAGCATACTCACCCTCTTCATGATGATCTTGAATACCAGAAACTCAAAAATGTGCAAGAAGAACTTTCAGTTACCCCAGAAGGCATCATCGTACAAGGGTCAAGAATTGTAATACCCGAGAGACCGAGACAACAAGTTATTGAACTGGCCCATAAGGGACATCATGAAGTTGTTGCTACTAAACTAGCTCTATGAGACTGAGTGTGGTTCCCTCATCTTGATGAAAGAATTGGAAAAGATTTAAAGGCATTTTATTTGTGCAACTGATTGTCATCCAATACCACCCCACAACCGTTAAACATCTGATCTTCCAAAGCATGCATTGGAGAAGACTGCAATTGATTTCTTTAGACCCCTTGACAACGGACATCATTTACTAATAATTGTTGATGAATATTTCTGTTTTCCCCTTGTGGAAGATCTGTCGTCAACTACCCATGAAAGAGTCATTGAGAGACTAGAAAGCATTTTTGCAACATGAGGTGTTCCTTCGAATTTGGAATCTGACAATGGCCCGCCTTTCAATAGTCAAGAATTTAAAGATTTTCTCACTCATCTAAATGTCAAGCATCAGAAAAGTACACATCTTTGACCACAGGTGAATGGTGTGGTCAAGAGATTTATGAGCACCCTCAAGAAGACCATTCAGCGCGCTGCGCTGGAAAAGCTTGAACTCAAATCAGTTCTTCAGTCTACGCTTCGTGCAGACAAGTCAACTCCCATTTCTACCACGTGTGAAAACCCTGCCACCTTAATGTTTGGGAGAACCATATCCACCAAATTGCCACAATAGACCACTGAGAGATCTATTGACATTGATAAACTTTGCCCCACTGATTTGTCTCACAAAAGCAAAATGAACACCTATGAGGACAGACGCCACTGTGCTCCGAGCACTGTTTTCAACAGAGGGGACCAAGATATCTTCAGGCAGAATCAGAAATGCAAATCTGATGCTCCTTTTGATGCTGACCCACTGAGGGTTGTGACTAGTAAAGGACACATGATGACTGCTCACGCTCCTCGAAAGTCCATTATGCGAGATTCTATACATTTCAAGCACCTGCCTCAAACTTTGCCGACTCCAGATGTCGGGAGTGAGACTTGTCCACCTGAGAATCTAGAGAGCCCAATGACTGTACCAGTGTCTCTATCACCAATGCCAGCCATAGGCGCTTCTCCGGTATCTCTGCAGCCTCACATGACCAGATCTGGGCAATTGATTCGAACACCAAAATGACTTATTGAAGTGTTGTAATGTAAGTATGTATGATTGGTACTTTTTATTTAACAAAGGGGGAGATATAGTGCCTTGTGAATTAGAGATGACAGGACCCTTTTGGTTCCTGACAGGCTCCAGTGAACATTGATGTAAGTGCGTGGGTGATAGAATACATGATGTAGAATGATCAGTTAACGATTACACACTGAGGAATAAAGACGTGTAATACTAAGCTCCATGTGTGGTGTGATCATTTGCATGTACCCATGCTGGGGAGGACGTTACAGACTGTACTAAGCAAGGTAACGTTCAATTTAGGCATTACGGGATAGTAATAAATGTGTGAATGTAGGATTCATAGTATGATAATTCCCAATAACATGTCTTATAAAATAATAATAATAATGACTCTTATAAAGAGCATGGTTACACTAACAAGTGTGTCCCCGCGCTGAGCATAACTCTACATGGAGAGGGAACGGAGAAGACCTATACCTGGAACAGCCATGTTTTCAGTTTTTTTCGGAAAAGAACTTCGGAAGATTCCGAACGGAGGGACAGGGGGAGAGTATTCCAGTTCTTCGCTGCCAGATAGCTAAACGACCGAGCCCCCATTCTGACTTTGTGAATTTTAGGGAACTTTAACCAGATGGGTCCCGGCTGATCTGAGCTGACGAGAGGGGGTATGGTGAGAGAAGGCCATGCAGGTATTTTGGACCTTTGCCCTGTAAGCTCCGGTGGCTAATGCATAAAGCTTTAAAAAGGACTCTCTTCCCAACCGGTAGCCAATGCAAGTCATCAAGAGCCTTCCCCATAGAAGCTCTCCTGGGTAATTTCAGTACCAGGCGGGCTGCCGCATTCTAGATGCATTGCAACCTGTGAGGGAATTTTTTTGTTACCCCTAGGTAAAGAACATTTCCATAGTCCAGCTGCGATGTTACTAAGGCATGGACCAGGGTTTTCCTAGCAGGAGTGGGAAGCACATCCAGAGTTTTTCGCAGCCTCTTCAAAATGCCGAAACACTTCTCTGCCACCTTATTCAGCCACATTCATGTTAACTGGCATGGCATAAACATGTTTATGCATGTATATATATATATATATATGTGTGTGTGTCTGTGTGTGTGTAGGTGTATGTAGTGTCGTTTTATGCCGCAAATGTAGCCTGAGTAACACAGCACTGCAAAAGTAGGTGCATATATTTTGCATAGTGGCATTGTGCCATCATGTGAGTTTCAGGGTGGTTGACAAGGGGCAGAGGAGAAGTGAAAATTCTGATAAACAGGCACAGCTTTTCAGAAGTTAAATGAATGAATGGAGATCTCGCGTGGAATGCAGAGATTCTGGGAGCTTCTTTCAAAGGCAGTGATGTGAAAAAAAAGATTAAATGGTTTCCCTCACAGCAAATTGCACAGGTATTTTACACCCCTCACAGTGAGGCAACCTACTGTAAAAGAATTCAGTTTTTTTTTTTTACTTACTGGAATGTGGCTCAGTGCTTTTTGTGTGGCAAACGGTGAGGGAGGATTTGCTGATGCTGCGGTTTCTCATTCCACCTCCCCCTCCACAGCCTGCCCGATTTGTATGTGTCATTTTAGTAAACTAAGGGGCATATTAGCAAGAAGAGGCGATAATCATCGCTAACCCTGCTTAGCGTGATTTTTTTTATCGCCGGCTATCGCTGGAATATATCGCCACGCTAACGCTGTATTAGCAACGATTAGCGCTATGGCGATGAATATTCCAGCGATAGCGGGGAAATGGGCCAACATCGCTGAAAAACCAGCGATGTTGCATGGAGAAGGGAGAACACCTTGCTGATACGACCCTGTGGTCGTATCAGCATAATCCACCCCCCATGTTAGGTATGGCTAACACCTGCTAATTGCAGGTGTTAAATAAATGGCGATGACCCCGGTTAGCGCGACTTTTCACGTCGCTAACTGGGGCCATGGCCACCTTGCTAATAGGCGATAGGCCTGTTAGCGAGTGTTTCCCAGGTTTGTTCGTCGGGAACGCCCACTTTGCATGTCATTAGCGATAAATATCGCTGACATGCAAAGCGGTAAAAACGGGCGCTAATGCCCGAAAACTGTCTCTAACTGCTGTTAGAGACAGTTTGCTGATAGGGCGATATAAATATCGCCGCTTTAGCGGCAAAAAGTGCCGCTAAAGCGGCGATAGTGCCCTTGCTAATATGCCCCTAATTTCTTCAGCTACTGGTCTCTTGAGGAATACAAGAATAGATTTGGTGGGGCGGGCGGGGCACAAAGATAATCCAGCGGTGGGCGGCTTCTCTGCCAAGGTCTGGATGGAACCCTTCTGCCCATCTGCACAGTTGGAGGTGGACATCTCGCATTGTATGTAAGTTGCTGGACACAGAGATTGTCCCAGCATGACCTCTTAGCGCCACTTCATTAACCCAATTCCTAGTCAGTTAGGGAAGAGGTTGAGTAAAACAAAAAAGAGGCAAATTGTGAAAAGGCATGTCTAAATGTGTGAAATTACAAAATACACTGAGTAGCTAAAACAATTCTTAAACAGTGACATTGGTAAAGAGTGACATGAAGAAAAGAAAGAAATTTGAATCCAAGAGTGTAAATAAAATATTTGTAGGGGACTCATTAGTGCAAAGGATGAGTGTTTATGGAGTGTATGGTCACTAGCAGTAGGCGCACAAACCCTGCAGGCCTTCTTTTGTCCTGAACATTGGCCGAGGCTCATTACCTTTGGTGTCAACCTGTTAAGTGGGATCCCACTTCCAGCACTTGATATTACTTCATTGCTTTTTGGGGGCATCTTCTAATTGTGTTCCTCTTGTCAAAACAGCACTGGGAAGTGTCCCAAAGTCGGAAAAGCAGTGCAATACCAAACAACTAAATACTTAAGTACTTAAGCAGCCTTGTTGTTAGGAGGCAGCATGAAAGTGCTAACCCACCTTTTGAGCTTACACCTTTTTGGATCTTGATGTTCACCAACAATGGTCACTGTAGTTAATTAAGGTGTGTGGTGCATCTATCAAACTTGATAGTTTTTAGGTCAAGCCTAGGCAGCGCATGCGCTGCTCCGCGAGGCATGCTGTATTCACTTATGGATGTGAAGCTCCGTCCACTCTCCGCCCATGTTTTTCATTGGCTTGTGTCATTGTCCACTGTAAACTGTGGCTTTTCATTGGTCAAGAGGCTTAGTAGTCCCTCATTAGTACCGGCTTGTCTTATTTTGTAACCTCCCATCAGGACACCCCCTGTTACGTGTGTTGTTACTTGGTAGGATTTAATTACAGCCTCTGAGCACTATTTTCTTCCTGTTGCACGCAGGGCATGCTCTCTCCTAACGTTTAAAAAAAAATCTTTATAGCACGGTCGCATAACGTATTTGCAATGCAATAGGTCTCGCATTTGCGAGAGTTTAAGCTATTGGCATTGTAAATGACAGTGCCTTTTATTTTTATTTATATATTTTAGAAACAACACATAAATAAAAGGCATTGTCGTTTACAATGCCAATTGCTCAAACGCTCGTAAATGCGAGACCTATTGAATTGCAAATGCTTGTTTAACCTTGTCATTTAGGTGTACTGCATGGTACACCATCCATTAAAGCGTGTATTATATCAATATAAGCGATGTAATGCCATCAGGGTGAGAAGATAAAGAGTTAAGAATAAAAATGTATAATTCCTTGTATACATTTACCTTGTCAGTATAGCGCATGTGATTTTTTTGTAGGTCATTGTTAACAACATGGATATAGTGACATACAATCTCCACTTAAAATGATTAGAACAATATGAAATTGATTATTTCTGGCCCATGTCTATGGAACCCTCAATGGAGGTTCAAGAGTTTAAATGTTTCTATGGTGTTGAAGTATATTGCTCCCTTTACCAAATTCCCCTAAGATCATATGAGAAGGCTTACTTCAATTTTTCTGCCGCATAAAGGCATGGGTCCCACGAAGAGAGCTCTCCGATCTCTGTATCGTGGGCGTAAGAACAAGAAACTGGACTTCTCTATTAACAACATCTGCAGTGTATTTAGAACCATTTGGCGTCCTTCCAGCATCACTCTTTGGATATCACTCCGAGATTATCAAGCCTTAATTTAGTAAACATCTTTCTCAAAATAAGACTTTGTGGATTTTTTTAAATCCTTCACCACCGAATAAGTATTGGAGCACAGTACCGGTCCAAATATTTTCCTTTGACTCATATCTTGTATTTTCTTTATGATTATCAATGCTACTTCATATAAGTTGGCTCACATGTGCACATAAAATGCTTCCAAAGAATTACCCATTTTTTGGACCAAACATTTTACAGATGTCTCCAGACCTTTGTAACCGGAATTAAAATGTGCATTATTCCTGAAATTTGAACTGTGAATGTTTCAATGTTTTAATGATCTATTCTATGGGGGGAAGAGTGTCCTCACACATTAAATAAGATAAAGTCCACTTCTTAAGCCCACATTCTGTGGAACGTGTAAAAGCAAATTTGGGGAAACTGGAGTTCCACCACAAGAGGGTTTTTTAATTTTGTTACAATAACTACACATCAACACTCTCCCCAGAGGCATGTCACCTGAAAAACTTGTGAAAAATGTAACCAGGGAAAACTGCTTGTAAATGATTTCAAGGGAGCATAATGTGGTACTAAAGGTAAGCAAATTCTGATACCACACGTGGCAGAGTACCCTGTCCGTCAGACCCTCAGTCCGCCCGCTCTGTTATGAGTTCCGAAAACCGAAATCTTTCTGACGGCGGTGCCTCCATTGGCTCTGCCATGGGAAAGCTTACTCTGAGGGGCTGACATAGTAGGAGCCGTCGAAGTAAGAACGTCAGACCACCCACCCTATTTAGAGTGTCTGTCACTGGCAGAAAAAGGCTGGCGGCCTCTAACATAAAAAATTAAAAATTACTCCCACTACTTGAAAGCTTCCAGGGTTTGGGGATCATTAATTTGGGTTTCTGTTTCTTTTTTGAAAAACAAAAAAGCTTGGTGAGCAGCCTCCTGAACGACTGTGGCTACGCAATTGACTTGCAGCGCCTTCAGAGGCGCCACGGTGACGGTAGTTCTGCGGAAGGCACAGAGATCATCGCTGGACCAGCAGCGATCTTTAGATGTGGTGGACAGTGGTCTGTCAGGGTGGCCAATGTAATGTTTTCCACCACCCTGATTAATGGCAGCCACTCGCCAGTCCTTAAATCAGGCCCTTAGGCTAGGATTGGGCATCCGTTCCCCCATGTGAGTGTGATACAAATGAGAATCCTTCAGTGTCTCACCCTGACACCAAGACACACCTCCAAGAATTCAGTAAGGAAAATAATGTGTTTTTTTTGGTAAATCAACAGAAATCATCACTGAAGATATTCATCATCACACAGCCCCTACCCAGTGATATACGCCACAATGAGCGTACAGTCAACAACAAGCCCTGGCCAGATTAATCGGATAGAGCACCCCTAGACTGCTTTAAGTAGGACAAGGCCATACAAATTGGATACACAAATCACAAATATTTTAATAGGACGAGACTTTTCAGTTTTTAAATTTGCGCCATCTTGCGCATGTGCAAGAGGACAGACGCTTGTCCTAAGCTCTTAGACTGTAGTACTTGTCAACAGCCAGCTACTTGATCAACATATTTTTCTGGACCCTGTGCAATAATTCAGGAATGCTGCGGACAAGGTCTCAGTTCGGATCATGCTGTCCTTGTAAGGCTGGTCCCAATAAATCAGCCTGCAGCTGCAGAGAGATAAGCAGTGGAGGTCTTCAGTGGCGTTTCCTTTCACCTCATATTTTTTTCCGGACAGTGTCACAAAGCAGTGGGCTCTTATGCCCTAACATTGCCAACCTGTTCTTTATGCAGCACCCGGGCCAGTTTTATGACTGCGGTAGTGCTGTATGTAACAGGTGTTACTCAGGACCGGACTGAGAACCCAAAGCAGCCCTGGCAATTTTGTCAGACCAGCCCATGGGGGATGCACAAGTGTGCACTGCTGCTTTTGTTACTGGGGGCCGATATTGCAGCACTGCAGCAAAATTGGCCCCCAGTAACAAAATCAGCCCCCACCGCTGAGAAACCGACCCCCACCCTCCCGGGGAAACGCCCGATGCCCACTACGGCCAGTCCAGCCCTGGTGTTACCGTTTCACAAGGCAATAATGTTAGTTCCGTTGTCATTGGAAGGGTGAAGGCTGAGCAGCACGTGCTGGGAGTTCTCATTGTAACAGGCAGATTGCAAAACTCACAATGCACCCTCTGAGATACCACATCAGTTGAACGTACCAAATCTTTGAGGACAGGGCGGGCTTTAGGGCAGTGTGACTAGTGCGACTGCACTGGGCGCTGACCTCAGGGGGGCGCTGTGTTTAGCAATAACTTAAGATTTAAAAGCACCTGCTGCAGAGTTCCTTGCGCGTCAAGCTTTCAGGCGGCAATACAAATGTCAAGATAACTCTTGTGATTATTGTTCCTGAGAGAGAGAGATCAGCAGTGGCAGTTTTGACTCCCATAAATTAGTGCAGAGGGTTAAAATGCCTGCTGCAAAGAACAGATCTGTATTTTATATGGATAGTTGAGTGGATTAGTAAAGCCAGCCTTTACCGGCGCTTTAAAACAAATTAAATGTATGTGAGAGAGGGGCTGTGGAAAGTTGAGGGGCCCTTTTGCTGGGTGGTAGTGAGGGAATCCAAGGAGGAGGGAGTGGGGGCGGCATAAATGGCTGTCACACTGGGCACCACCAGCGCTAGAGCCGGCCCTGTTTGAAGAGGACATACAGTTGACTACAATAAATCTGTGCTAGATGTCTGCAGTTGGCTGCAACTTTCTTTCAGATGTTGCGGCTGTGCCTGCCAACACAGAAAAGGAGTGTGTGGCATAATGTAGAGGAATACCATTAAAATTCAGTTGTGTTAACCAAGTATTTGCCTGCTTGTGCTGAAGTAACAAGCACTGGCAAAGCCAGTAGGCCTGGCCCTTATGTCTTAAAGCTTGTAAACACAGAAATGCACAAATGCTGTGGGGGGATAATGGTGGTATTGGTAATGATGGTTACAATGGTGATAATGGTGGCTTGACTGTAAAGGTCGCGTTAATGGGGGTGGCTGGAGTGGTGGTGGTGATGGTGGTAAAAAAGGTGGTGTGATAATGGCTTGCAAGTCAGACCTGACAGAACATGTTAAAAAAAACTCACTGCAGTAAATAAAAGTTACAGAAAAAGATTTATTTCTGTATGTTATGCAAGCATGATAAAAAGGAATGAATGTGAGACAACTGAATGTTTTACTGATGTAAAATAATCCCTCATGCTTATGGTGCAAGCGCTCCAAAAACATTCTGAAAAATCAGGAATAAGGGCAGAGAAAAACATATAAAGGCAATATATCTAACTTTTCTTAAGTAAACACATTTTAAACAATTGAGAGGATTTTACAGCAATTGAATCTAGTAAACCATTTTCATTCTTTTCCTTGAAGGTTGGTATACATTGTAAAATGCCCCAAAATTTAAAATATATAGTCAAAGAAAGAGGCAACTGAAATGGTGAAGTGTACTTTTATGTGAATACGAAATAATCCTGTGGCAAAAGTTTTATAAATTTACAGATCTGACACCTAGAAGAGGAATATTCTCTACAAGGTGAAATATAGAAAAATCATCAAAATTATTCAAGTAAAATGGTTATCCGACAAGTAACAAACTTAAATTAATTGAATAACTCCATGCACAAACAGACATAAAGAAATGGCTGATGATGAAGGGGCTCCATTTTCTTAAAGGACAGTGATCAATATGCATAAGAGTGAAAAGCAAACTATTTGAGATTTCAGAGTGACACCTGTCAGTGAACATCAGGGCATAGTCAAGAAGATAAAAGATTCTGCAAAGAAAGATTGGATTAATAGACATGGATAATGTTGCTTCAGAAATATCGAACAATTCACATGTTATAAATATTGCGGAATGTGCACTAAACTTTGCACAATTCTGAATAGCACCCTATGAATAATTTGACCAATGGCCCATGCCAGGTTCTCTAGAATGTTTAGGATTTTTTCTATATCAACTAGTAAAGACTGCAAGGTATTTGGTGAAAACCGGGGATTCTTTTTACATCAGCTCTCTAATGAGATTGAATCTCCCTTATGCTGAAGAATGTGGTCTACAGAGTCGAAATTACTGAATAGTGAAGTATAACTATGCATTTCAAATTTCATATGTCTGTATGTATTTAGTAATACTTACAAAGAGCAAACCTAGCAGGGAGCACTAAACACAGCCATGAGCGTGAGGAATGACACAATTGTTTACACGAGACAGGCAATAGATAGGTTGTACTATGCTAGAGTGGAGTGCTCCTTAAAGAGATATGTCTTCAGTTTCTGAATTGCTGGGCCCCAGAGCAGTTCTGAAGGCATGGAGGTATGTTGCTCCAGATGCTCTGTGTGCAGATGGAGAAGGCCTGTGTTCTAGTACTTTTTGTCTTCAGTTTGGCAAAGTCTTGGCTGCTGGTGTGGCGCTGCCCACAAGAGGCAGTCAGTTTCTTGGCAAGGTATATAACGGTATCCTTTGTGGTTGCCTTGTAGGTGATGCAGCTAGTCTTAAATATGATATTGGCCTGGAAGGAAAGCCAGTGTAATTCTGTCAGACATGGGGCAATGAGGTTGATCATCTTCAGTTCCTTGATATGACATTCTACATATGTGCATGATAGCATCCTGGGGGCCCAAATTTGTGTCTGGGAGACCCTTAAGGGGGACACTGCCTCCATCAGATGCAGGGAGGTGAGGGCTTTCAGTATTGTTCAGAAATTGGTTTCTGTAAGGAATGGTTTCACTTTCTTCACTATGGGTGCTGGTACTGTGCTGTCTTAGTTTTCCTGGTGATGTGTCCTTTGAATGTCAGGCCTATTCTGATGATGAATCCAAGGGATTTTGCATCGTCTGTCAACTTTCAGTGAAGCCGTTTAGAGGCACGTCGGAAAGCCAGACTTGAATATGTGGATATTTGGAACTGTTGGTGAACAAAAGAAATTGAGTATTTGTGTAATTGAGAAGCTGAGTTTCAGCTATGTGCTTGACATCCAATTCTGGATGAGTTAGAGGAAGGATCTGGGTCGCTGAATGTTATTGGTTGTGCCCATTTTGCGGTAGAGTTAAATTTCATTAGCATGTTGATGGATCTTGATGCTGTTGGCAGTGAGTATCAATCAGAGGGCTCCAGATGGAGATTTAGGATAAAGAAAGGAAGACAGAATGGAACCCTTTGGTATTCCACAGGAGATGGTGAGTTTCTGAGATCTTAGAGTTCCTATCTGAATGAGATTGTCACAGTTGGCAAGGTAAGAGTTGAACCATTCCAGGACTGTGTTGAAGTAGCCCAAGCCCAAATACTTTTTTAAAATTACAAATAAATCTAATACGGAAAGCAATCCATTTTAAAAATTGAAGGTATAACTATGGGGTCCCACGTGGACCCATCATATGCAAATATTTTTATATTGTAATACTAATTAGGTAACATTTTACGGAATAAAATATGGAATTACCATATTGTGCCGTGCTACTGGCACATAGCTGCTACATTAGGGGATCTAGAAATGGCACTTGAAATAATTTTATAATTTGAGTAATTATGAACTCCTTTCATAATACAGTTTACACTAGAAATAAAAAACAAGTTTACAATACTTTCATGCAGTACTTGTTGTGGAACAAAAGTGTGTAACTGATCTGTTTGTGGAAATTATAGACAGAAATTTGCCAAAGGCAGTGAGCTTCTAAATCTTACAAGCACCACACAAAACATAACTTTTGATCAAAAACCCAAAAAATAGGTTATCACTCAAGGATAATTGGTGAAGCCTGGCTGAACACTATTTGAACATAAGAAGAACGCTCCGCACCCAGTGATGGCATTTATATTTATATGTGTGCTAATGCAAGGCTCCTGGAATAACATGCTCTACCATTGATAACATTCCCAATGTGTTCAAACATTACATACAGTGCTTAATTTGAGACAGTGGTTTCGGGTGATCAGCACCAGCACTTAACTGTCAACGCCGGAACTTACGACAGTCTGCCAACTGGTGGCGCTGTCAACCTAATTTAGAGATGAGCACAATAACAGCTGTTTATCAATTCAATATACATTGAAAATTATTAATACCTTCGCTCAAGCTATTCTTATAGCTTTGGCATCCTGTAATAGTCTGAACTGTCTGGCTTGCAGGAGTGTGATAGTTAGTAGATGTGTTTGTACTGTCACTGGCAGCGCTGCAGGAGCAATGGGTGGGGCAAGCTACAGTGGCGTCCAGACGAGGGCCCCAGCACTTGTTTCTTTAAAAATTAAGCACTGATTACAAACTTTAAATTCTGACTCTCTGGTATTGGTGTTTAGGGGTATTGCTAATTTGACAGACATAGGGACAGGATACATAAACTCTGTATTACTGCAAACATGAGCAGGTGCCCTTTTCCGCCATTTGTGCAGTGTCTGCCGGTAGCATAATATGGACTGGACCAAACAGCTTTTAATCCATTCCCTATATCAATAGTTTTGCACCAAGGCACCAATTTGGCAACAAGATTATGAAACCTCTTGTGAATATGTGACATACATTTTGCCTCTAAATAAGTTTTCCTCTCAAAACATGTTTAGCAATGAAAAATCAGATCCACTTTTGTTTAAAACAAGAAGTAGACAGATCTTACCTATTATGCTGCAGTCTGATGAAAAAACAAGCCGGTTTAGCTCCGAGTGTTAGTTTTTAAGATTAAATTTGAGAAGTATTGTTGAGTGGCCCTGCTTGAGTCTAAATCAATTGTGTTAAAGTTTCAAATGAAGCCTCTAATAGTGCCAGCTGTACATCACGTCCCTGGCACACAATGAGGGGCATGTCCGCCTTCCACAAAAACAGATGTCTCTGTATCCTTGATCCTTACTGCTAAACTCCATATGGAACAATTTAATCCAATCATATCAAGTTAACCCTGAAAAGGGATCTCCACCATCTGGGACATGGAACCGCGTGGGAGATTGTTAGCATTAAGAATCAGCATCACTGAGGGGAGGGTAACAAACACACATGCACCCCGATACTGCACAGTGCACCCCGCTTTCAGCATGAGAATCATTGAACAGTAGCAAATCTGAGACTATGTGCTGATGCTTAAGATGAAATTCCCACAAGAAATCAAAAGATTCAAACATATAATGATGCAGTTTAAGACTTTAATTTATTATTTATGGTTATTTGGATATTTTATAATTGTATTGTATTGTAATTGCATTTATATAGCACTTACTACCCCTGATGAGGCGTCAAAGCGCTTTCTCGGCGAGTGGCACGCTACTCCGGAACCCAAAAAGGATTAGTGGTGAATTAGTATAGTGAAATATGAGATTAATTTGAGCGGTGGATATGTTAGTCTGTTATTTGTATTGAGAAGGATAGTGGAGGGATAGATGAGGAAAAGGTTTGCATGTATATAGCACTGGCTACCACTGATGAGGTGTTGAAGCACTTTTCAGCAAGTAGCACGCTACTCCGGAACCAGAAAAGGATTAATAGTGAAATAGTCGAGGGAAATTTGAAATTAATTTGAGCGGAGGGCATGTTAGTCCGTTATTTGGATTGAAAAGGATAGTGGAGACATGGAGGAGGGAAGGGTTTGCATTTATATAGCGCTTGCTTCCCTGATGAGGTGTTGTAGCACTTTTCGGCGAGTAGCAGGCTACTCTAGAACCCAAAATGGATTAGTGGAGAATTAGTGTAGGGGAATATGAAATTAATTTGATTTCACCGGTGGACATGTTAGTCTGCTATTTGGATTGTAAAATAATTACTGAGTTGTTTAAATATAACATTTACAATATTATCACTGCTAATACAATGTCTGCTACAGTTTCAAGTACAACTAACAACAACTGTATTATTATTATTATCATCATCACTTATTTTACAACCAAATCATATTTCATTTTCATCTTCTCCCTTTCCTGGCAGATTTTAAGTAAAAGGAGAAAAGATGACTGAAGCGCGGAGAGACAGCACCTCTTTACAGAGGAAGAAGCCCCCGTGGCTAAAGTTGGACATCCCAGCGGCGGTGCACCCACCAGAAGAGCCCATCTTTGTCCCGGTAATCACATTTCATAACTTACCATGGCTTTTGCCTCTGAATCTCTGGTTTGCCTTTTCTTTTGATTCTTTCACAATCCATTTTAGATTATTATTATTTTTTGGTTCTGTTTAAAACAGGCATTGTAGAAGGCAAGTTCTATTGTGGAATAAATTATTTAAACTTGTATGACGAAGGTGCCAATTCATAAAATGAATATGTGACGTAGTACTCCTGTAGGACTATTTCAGATACTCTTAAGTATCTTTTTAAATTACCCCATAATCTTTAAGTTAAACTGAATTTAATGTTTTGGTTTTGTTGGCTCCCTTTTATCTGATCACTCTTTTAGCACACATGAAATACTTTGCCTATATTTGTCTGTACTATTTCAAAGATTCATAAGTGCCTTAGAGCATAGCCCCACCAGTGATTGGTGGAAGCAAGGTTTCACACAATAAGAGATGCATACTGAGGAGACTGTAAGAGGCGGCCTTATCTTCTCTACATACCGGACTTACGAATTGGAACTAAAGGTATCAAATATGCCCTGCAGCTAAGGAATGGGGAGGGCAAAAAAGGTAAAATGCCATTTTTCCCGGGGATCGGATCTAAAAGCATGTTTACATCCAGGTACGAAAATGTATTTCTAAAACTTATTTGTGTAAATATCCAAACTTGGTAGAAAGTTCACCTAAGACCCCTGTATTTTCAGGATGCTCAGAGGACGGAAGAACAATTATTTTTATAGAGAGAAAGAAAATAAAAAATGTTAAATGTGCAAATGCTCATGGTCACAATTCTCTCTGGGATTTGTATGATTTCCCTAAAAATAGGAAATTTGTACCAAGCAAATTGTAGCAGGAAACCTATCTTTCTGACTTTTCTCAGATTAATTTGTGAATCAGACGGCAGCGTTTATGTAGTGGAGACTGTCCACGATATGATGTTTATTAACCACAGGTGGCACTTGCATCATTGAGAATGAATGCAGGAACGCGTGATAAGCTTTGCAGCACTGTGTTAAATCTAATTTTGTGTTGCTATCAGTGTTAACAAGCACCCACTGACGTCCATGCTGTGGTATGCCAAAAAATCGAGGAAAGCTATCCGCTGGAATGTGCTGGAGGAATACCGCATTCCCCAAGTCATTGTTAAATTGTCATGGGGAATGCACTTTTTCTACTGCAGAGATAATGTGTGACACACGGTTGGCAGCTTAGATAACTGCAGCATGAAGCTCTGCAGATGTTTGTGTCCCTTTTGATCTATAAATTAACTAGTGAGACGAGGAGTGGCCTAAATACCAGAAGATATGGCTTAAGTTAGCATCTGGGATCGCTAAAAGAAACATAGCCCGAGCATGGCGGTCAGAGGGAACACCGCAGGTCGTCGACTGGGAGGCAGACGTAGGTTGGTGCCAAAGAATTGAGCAGGTGGCCCACCATAGCAGGGGCTGCCCAAAGAAAAGGGAGAAAGTATGGCACAATTGGTGCAGATATAGAGAGGCGGTAGAGGGATAGGGCGGGGGAGCCAGGATTTCATTCCTTGAGATTTTGAGACTCAACAATTCCATTTCTATTTGTAGGTATGATCCTATTTGCACAATGTTTCATCATGTTCCACGGTGACAAAGTCATGTCTATGATGTTTTGTTTTAAAATGCAGCCATTTCGATGGATGTAATTATTCATGCTTCTTGTTTACTGAACAATAGTTTAATGACAAGCATTTGCAATGCAATAGGTCTCGCATTTGCGAGTGTTTAAGCTATTGGCATTGTAAATGACAAATCCTTTTATTTATCTAATTAACACATAAATAAAAGGCATTCTCATTTACAATGCCAATAGCTCAAACTCTTGTAAATGCGAGACCTATTCAAAGAAGCGGCCGCCATTGCCCCGGACTGCTCGGAAAGTGAAAGCGTGCATGGTGTGCTGAATGTTGCAGGAAAGCATGTCGTGTCTGCAGTAGGAGAAACTCATTAAAGAAAATAGTGCTTACAGACTAAAAAAGACGTACCGTGTAACAACCAAAGTAAAAGGGCCAGTCCTCATGGGAGGTTACAAATGAAGACAAGGCGGTACTAAGAAGGGACTAACAAGCCTATTAACGAATCAAAAGCCGGCATTTACGAAGGAAAATGACACAAGCCAATGACAAATACGGGCAGAGAGTGGGCGGGGCTTCTATTTCATACTCCAATACAGTATGCCGCAGAGCAGTGCATGCGCTGCCCAGGCTCCACCTAAAAAGAACTTGATAAAAGTCACATGTTTTCATACAAAAGAGGCAAGTAAGGAACAGCATCAAAAATGTCCTCCACATTGTAGATAATGTCAAGCCGATGGGAAAAAGGGGCTAATATTGTCACTTTACTCTGAAGCGTTCCATCGAGGAAAGTGAACATTTTGGGGAGGTTGTATTACTAAATATCTACACCAACATTATCGTGGTACAAGAATATTGGGGACAGAATATCTAGAGACAAAATATCTAGAGGTAAGTGGATGTAGGAAAGTACAGATGTACTATTACTAACCCACATCTGCATACTTTGAATCTATATGTACCGTGCTGGTGGTACATATATGTGGAGTTAGGTATAGAAAATCTTGACTTACCTCTCTGTATTCTTTTTTAAATATTTTCTTTTCGATATTCAGGGTGCACATCATTTTTGGAGTTAAACATGTATTACTTGGACTTTGGTTAACAAATCAGCCACAATTAAAATGTCCCTGTTCATTCCTATGGGGCCAGTAAATGAGGTTACTGGCCCCATTATAATTAAGGTCAACAGGAAATCTGCAGACCCGATCCCTTTCACCCGGAGACTACAGCTGCTGAAGCAGCCAAAACGTCCGATGAAATTCTGGGGGAAATGAGAAGTTGCTGGGGAATCTGGACTGGAATTGCTGATTCCCCTCATAACTCCTCATTTCTAAGGGACCCTCAGGGTCTCACTTCTAATCCCATACTAACTCCACCCCCTAGAGTTAACGGTACCACAAGCATCAGTAACCCCACAGAGGACAGACATGAAGGTGGGGTTACTGGGATACTCAGGAAGATGCCCTTTATAGTCTGTGCCCTGATAGGTTATCAATCAGTCCCTGAAAATGAGGTTGAATGCAAACTTACAGGGGGAGTTAGTAAAACTGGGGCAACCAGGCAAGTGTGCCCACCCACTCTTATCGCTTTAGATTACTCTGGTGCTGAAGCTCTCCATAACAGCCCCTTACAAATTTCTGCTGTGGCCGGTTAATAAGATGTGCAGGGATGACTTTAACCTCCTCACGTTCACGGGAGAAATCCGGCTTTCAATATGAATCTTAGAAGCTGCCTTTCCAACTCTCTTCTATGAATGAGATCTTACTGGACTACCGGTTTTAACCCCTTCGCTGCTAGGCCTTTTCCCCCCCTGTGCTAAGCCTTTTTTTTTATATTTGGGGTAGTTTGTGCTTAGGCCCCTGTAACTTTTTGACCACATAAGGTATCCACGCCAAATTTGCGTCCTTTTCTTCCAACATCATGGGTATTCTAAAGGTACCCAGGGTTTGTGGATTTCCCTGGAGGGGACCCAGGAATTAGCCAAAATACAGCTAAATTTTGTTTTTTGGGGGAAAAATGGGAAAAAAGTGCTGCAAATGAAAGCGTCTGATTTTTTCCCTGCAAATGGTATCAAAAAAGGGTTTGTGGGACTGAAATCACCATTTTCCCAGCTTTTAGGGAATGACAGACATTTGTCAGAAAACCAAAATGTTTTACACAGTTTTGGCATTTTTCTGGGACATAGCCTATTTTTGCTATTTTTGTGCTTTCAACCTCCTTCCAGTTAATGGTAGAAATGGGTATGAAAGCAATAATGGATCCTGGAAAGCTATACATTTTAGAAAAGTAGACACAATTCTGAATTCAGCAAGGGGTCATTTGTGTAGATCCTTGAAGGTTTCTTTATAGAAATTAACAGTTAAATATAGGAAAAATTGAAAATTAGTTGAAAAAAACAGCCATTTGTGTCAACGTTTTCACCTGTAACTTCTTCTAATTATGTCAGCTCTTTGAAAGCAATATACCGTTACATCCGCTGGACCTTACTGGTTGTGGGGATATATAGGACTTGTAGGTTCACCAAGAACCCGACGAACCCAGAGCCAGAAACTGAGCAGCGACTTGCAATGGTTTTTTACTATGCACCGGGTATATAGCAATTATTCTGGGAAAATGTATACATGGAAAAATCGGTATGAAAGACACCTATGTATTTCTGAAATGGGAACAAAATATAGAGTTTAGAAACAGTAGATATTTGCACATTTCCGAAATTGGGAATACTCATACTAGCATGAGAATTATCGGTCATTTTTCAAAATGACTTCTTTTTACACATTGTCTTTCATTTGGAAGGCAGAAATGCATCGAAAGTCAATAGGTAATAACAGTTGCTTTACAAATCTGAATTACCCTAAGTCTCCCGATAAAAATGGTACCTCACTTGTGTGGGTAGGCATAGTGCCCACGACAGGAAATGGCTCAAAACGCAACGTGAACACACCACATTTTCACAATGAAAAATTACCCTTTTTTTGCAAAGTGCCTAGCTGTAGTGTTTGAACCCTAGCTCTGTCTGCACCTAGGGAAACCTAGCAAACCTATACATTTTTGAAAACTAGATACCCAGGGGAATCCAGGACGGGGTGACTTGACTGGCTCTCACCAGGTTCTATTACCCAGAATCCCTTGCAAACCTAAAAAATGGTCAAAAACCCCACATTTTCCTCACATTTCTGTGGTGGAAAGTTCTGGAATCTGCGTGGATCCACAAATTTCCACCCACCCCGCGTTCCCCAAAGTCTTCCGAGAAAAATGGTACCTCACTTGTGTGGGTAGGCCTAGAGCCCGCGCCAGGAAACGGCGCAAAACGCAACGTGGACACACCACAATTTCACAGTGAAAAATGACCTTTTTTTGCAAAGTGCCTAGCTGTAGTTTTTGAACCCTAGCTCTGCCAGCACCTAGGGAAACTTAGCAAACCTATACATTTTTGAAAACTAGACATCCAGGGGAATCCAGGATGGGGTGACTTGACTGGCTCTCACCAGGTTCTGTTACCCAGAATCCCTTGCAAGCATAAAAAATTGACAAAAAAAAACACATTTTCCTCACATTTCTGTGGTGGAAAGTTTTGGAATCTGCGTGGATCCACAAAATTCCACCCACCCCGCGTTCCCCAAAGTCTTCCGAAAAAAATGGTACCTCACTTGTGTGGGTAGGCCTAGTGCCCGCGACAGGAAACGGCGCAAAACGCAACGTGGACACACCACATTTTCACAGTGAAAAATGACCCTTTTTTTGCAAAGTGCCTAGCTGTAGTTTTTGAACCCTAGCTCTGCCGGCACCTAGGGAAACCTAGCAAACCTATACATTTTTGAAAACTAGACACCCAGTGGAATCCAGGATGGGGTGACTTGACTGGCTCTCACCAGGCTCTGGTACCCAGAATCCCTTGCAAACCTAAACATTTGTCCAAAAAAAACACATTTCCCTCACATTTCTGTGGTGGAAAGTTTTGGAATCTGCGTGATCCACAAAATTCAATGCACCCCACGTTCCCCAAAGTCTTCCGAGAAAAATGGTACCTCACTTGTGTGGGTGGGTCAAGTACCCGCGACAGGCAAGGGCCCAAAACCTATTGAGGCGACATCAAAAATACCTATCACAAACCAACCTGGTTTTGCAAGGGGGGTCCCATGAGTTTTTGGCCCTGGGCTCGGCGACCATCTAGGGAAACCTACCAAACCCACACATTTCTGAAAACTAGACACCCGGGTGAGTCCAGCGAGGTATGGCTTGCATGGGTCCCCCAACATTTTCCTACCCAGAATCCCCTGCAAACCTCAAATTTAGCAGAAAAAATCACTTTTTTCTCAAATTTCTGTGTGGGAAAGTTCTGGAATCTGCCTGGATCCACAAATTTCCTACCACCCAGCGTTCCCACAGGTCTCCCGATAAAAATGGTACCTTACTCGCGTGGGTGGGTCAAGTAACCGCGACAGGCAAGGGCCCAAAACCTATTGATGCGACATCAAAATAACCTATCAAAAAACAACCTAGTTTTGCAAGGGGGGTCCCATGAGTTTTTGGCCCCGGGCTCAGCGGCCACCTAGGGAAACCTACCAAACCCACACATTTCTGAAAACTAGACACCCAGGGCATTCCAGCGAGGTATGGCTTGCGTGGGTCCCCCAACGTTTTCCTACCCTGAATCCCCTGCAAAACTCAAATTTAGCTGAAAAAATCACTTTTTTCTCAAATTTCTGTGTGGGAAAGTTCTGGAATCTGTGTGGATCCACAAATTTCCTACCACCCAGCGTTCCCCCAGGTCTCCCGATAAAAATGGTACCTCACTCGCGTGGGTGGATCAAGTAACCGCGACAGGCAAGGTCCAAAACCTATTGATGCGACATCAAAATTACCTATCACAAAACAACCTGGTTGTGCAAGGGGGGTCCCATGAGTTTTTGGCCCCGGGCTCGGCGGCCATCTAGGGAAACCTACCAAACCCACACATTTCTGAAAACTAGACACCCGGGGCATTCTGGCGAGGTATGGCTTGCGTGTGTCCCCCAATGTTTTCCTACCCCAGAATCCCCTGCAAACCTCAAATTTAGCTGAAAAAATCACTTATTTCGCAAATTTATGTGTGGGAAAGTTCTGGAATCTGCGTGGATCCACAAATTTTCTACCACCCAGCGTTCCCCCAGGTCTCCCGATAAAAATGGTACCTCACTTGTGTAGGTAGGCATAGTGGCTGCTACAGGAAATGGCCCAAATCGTACTGTGGAGACTTCAAAATTACCTATAACAAAACTACCTGGTTTTGGGGGGGCACCTGGGGTCTTGACCCAGGCTCCCCGCCATCTAAGGAAACATACCAAACCCACACATTTCTGAAAACAAGACACCCTGGGGAGTCCAATGAGGTATGGCTTGCGTGGATCCCCCAACGTTTCCCTACACAGAATCCCCTGTAAACCTCAAATTTAGCTGGAAAAAACCAAATTTTCCACATATTTTTGTGTGGAATCACCGTGTCGGCACAAATGTCCTACCCCACAACGTTCTCCTTAGTGTCCCGAGTAAAATGATACCTCTCTTGCGTGGGTGTCTAATGCAGAATTGGCTAAAAACGAATTTTAAAAAAAATGTAGCGCTTAGAATTCTCGGTGCTATACCCTTAATCCCTATGTTTTGGTCTCTTCCCAGTCACAGGCCCTTGCCCCACCCACACAAGTGAGGTATCATTTTACTCGGGAGACTGAGGGGAACGCTGTGGGGTAGGACATTTGTGCCGGCACGGTGATTCCACCCACAAATATGTGGAAAATGTGTTTTTTTCCAGCTAAATTTGAGGTGTGCAGGGGATTCTGGGTAGGAAAATGTTGGGGGATCCATGCAAGCCATACCTCGCTGGACTCCCCCGGGTGTCTAGTTTTCAGAAATGTGTGGGTTTGGTAGTTTCCCAAGATGGCGGCCGAGCCCGGGGCCAAAAACCCAGGTGACCCACCATGCAAAACCAGGTTGTTTTGTGATAGGTCATTTTGATGTCTACTCAATACGTTTTGGGCCCATGCCTGTAGCGGGTACTTCACCCACCCACGTGAGTGAGGTATCATTTTTATCGGGAGACCTGGGGGAACGCTGGGTGGTAGGAAATTTATGGATCCACGTAGATTCCAGAACTTTCCCACACAGAAATTAGAGAAAAAAGTGTTTTTTCCAGCTAAATTTGAGGTTTGCATGGGATTCTGGGAAGGAAAACGTTGGGGGACCCACGCAAGCCATACCTCGCTGGACTCCCCCGGGTGTCTAGTATTCAGAAATGTGTGGGTTTGGTAGGTTTCCTGAGATGGCCGCCGAGCCCGGGGCCAAAAACCCAGGTGACCCCCCTTGCAAAACTAGGTTGTTTTGTAATAGGTCATTTTGATGTCTCCTCAATACGTTTTGGGCCCTTGCCTGTAGCGGGTACTTGACCCACCCACTTGAGTGAGGTATCATTTTTATCGGGAGACCTGGGGGAACGCTGGGTGGTAGGAAATTTGTGGATCCACGTAGATTCCAGAACTTTCCCACACAGAAATTTGAGAAAAAAAGTGTTTTTTTTCAGCTAAATTTGAGGTTTGCAGGGGATTCTGGGTAGGAAAACTTTGGGGGACCCACGCAAGCCATACCTCGCTGGACTCCCCCGGGTGTCTAGTTTTCAGAAATGTGTGGGTTTGGTAGGTTTCCCTAGATGGCTGCCGACCCCGGGACCAAGTCAAGTACCCGCTACAGGCAAGGGCCCAAAACGTATTGAGTAGACATTAAAATGACCTATCACAAAACAGCCTGGTTTTGCAAGGGGAGTCACCTGGGTTTTTGGCCCCGGGCTCAGTGGCCATCTTGGGAAACCTACCAAACCCACACATTTCTGAAAACTAGACACCCGGGGGGAGTCCAGCGAGGTACGGCTTGCATGGGTCCCCCAACGTTTTCCTACCCAGAATCCCCTGCAAACCTCAAATTTAGCTGAAAAAAGCACTTTTTTCTCAAATTTCTGTGTGGGAAAGTTCTGGAATCTACGTGGATCCACAAATTTCCTACCATCCAGCGTTCCCCCAGGTCTCCCGATAAAAATGATACCTCACTCACGTGGGTGGGTCAAATACCCGCTACAGGCAAGCACCCAAAACTTATTGAGTAGACATCAAAATGACCTATTACAAAACATCCTAGTATTGCAAGGGGATTCACCTGGGTTTTTGACCCCGGGCTCGGCGGCCATCTTGGGAAACCTACCAAACCCACACATTTCTGGAAACTAGACACCCGGGGGAGTCCAGCGTGGTATGGTTTGCGTGGATCCCCCAACGTTTTCCTACCCAGAATGCCCTGCAAACCTCAAATTTAGCTGAAAAAATCACTTTTTTCTCAAATTTCTGTGTGGGAAAGTTCTGGAATCTACGTGGATCCACAAATTTCCTACCATCCAGCGTTCCCCCAGGTCTCTTGATAAAAATGATACCTCACTCTCGTGGATGGGTCAAGTACCCGCGACAGGCAAGGGCCCAAAACGTATTGAGGAGACATCAAAATGACCTATCACAAAACAACCTGGTTTTGCAAGGGGGGGTCACCTGGGTTTTTGGTCCCAGGCTTGGTGGCCATCTAGGGAAACCTACCAAACCCACACATTTCTAAAAACTAGACACCCGGGGGAGTCCAGCGAGGTATGGCTTGCATGGATCCCCCAACGTTTTCCTACCCAGAATGTCCTGCAAACCTCAAATTTAGCTGACAAAATAACTTTTTTTCCAAATTTCTGTGCGGGAAAGTTCTGGAATCTACGTGGATCCACAAATTTCCTACCACCCAGCGATCCCCCAGGTCTCCCGATAAAAATGATACCTCACTCGCATGGATGGGTCAAGTACCCGCGACAGGCAAGGGCCCAAAACGTATTGAGGAGACATCAAAATGACCTATCACAAAACAACCTGGTTTTGCAAGGGGGGTCACCTGGGTTTTTGGTCCCAGGCTTGGCGACCATCTAGGGAAACCTACCAAACCCACACATTTCTAAAAACTAGACACGCGGGGGAGTCCAGCGAGGTATGGCTTGCGTGGATACCCCAACGTTTTCCTACCCAGAATGCCCTGCAAACCTCAAATTTAGCTGAAAAAAATCACTTTTTTTCAAATGTCTGTTTGGGAAAGTTCTGGAATCTACGTGGATCCACAAATTTCCTACCACCCAGCGTTCCCCCAGGTCTTCCGATAAAAATGATACCTCACTCGCGTGGATGGGTCAAGTACCCGCGACAGGCAAGGGCCCAAAACATATTGAGGAGACATCAAAATGACCTATCACAAAACAACCTGGTTTTGCAAGGGGGGTCACCTGGGTTTTTGACCCCGGGCTCGGCGGCCATCTTGGGAAACTACCAGACCCACACATTTCTGAAAACTAGACACCAGGGGGAGTCCAGCGAGGTATGGCTTACGTGGATCAACTAACGTTTTCCTACCCAGAATGCCCTGCAAACCTCAAATTTAGCTGAAAAAAAACACATTTTCCACATATTTTTGTGTGGAATCATCGTGCCGGCACAAATGTCCTACCCCACAGCGTTCCCCTTAGTCTCCCGAGTAAAATGATACCTCACTTGTGTGGGTGGGGCAAGGGCCTGTGACTGGGAAGAGCCCAAAACATAGGGAATAAAGGTATAGCATAGAGAATTCTAAGCGCTACATTTTTAAAAAAATACGTTTTTAGCCAATTCTGCATTGGACACCCACACAAGTGAGGTATCATTTTACTCGGGACACTAAGGAGAACGCTGTGGGGTAGGACATTTGTGCCGGCACGGTGATTCCACACAAAAATATGTGGAAAATGTGGTTTTTTCAGCTAAATTTGAGGTTTGCAGGGGATTCTGGGTAGGGAAACGTTGGGGGATCCACGCAAGCCATACCTCATTGGACTCCCCAGGGTGTCTATTTTTCAGAAATGTGTGGGTTTGGTAGGTTTCCCTAGATGGCGGCCGAGCCTGGGGCCAAAAAACCAGGTGCCCCCCCCCAAAACAAGGTAGTTTTGTTATAGGTAATTTTGAAGTCTCCACAGTACGATTTGGGCCATTTCCTGTTGCAGCCACTATGCCTACCCACACAAGTGAGGTACCATTTTTATCGGGAGACCTGGGGGAACGCTGGGTGGTAGGAAATTTGTGTCAGCCCGGTGATCCTACAACTTTCCCACACAGAAATGTGAGAAAAAATTGATTTTTTCATCAAAATTTGAGGTTTGCAGGGGATTCTGGGTAGGGAAATGTTGAGGAACCCACGCAAGCCATACCTTGCTGGACTCCCCCGGGTGTCTAGTTTTCAGAAATGTGTGGGTTTGGTAGGTTTCCCTAGATGGCCGCCGAGCCCGGGGCCAACAACTCATGGGACCCCCCTTGCAAAACCAGGTTGTTTTGTGATAGGTAATATTAATGTCGCCTCAATAGGTTTTGGGCCCTTGCCTTTCGCGGGTACTTGACCCACCCACGCGAGTGAGGTATCATTTTTATCGGGAGACCTGGTGGAACGCTGGGTGGTAGGAAATTTGTGGATCCACGCAGATTCCAGAACTTTCCCACACAGAAATTTGAGAAAAAAGTGATTTTTTTAGCTAAATTTGAGGTTTGCAGGGAATTCTGGGTAGGGAAATGTTGGGGGACCCACGCAAGCCATACCTTGCTGGACTCCCCTCGGTGTCTAGGTTTCAGAAATGTGTGGGTTTGGTAGGTATCCCTAGATAACCGCCGACCCCGGGGCCAAAAACTCATGGGACCCCCCTTGCAAAACCAGGTTGTTTTGTGATAGGTAATTTTAATGTCGCCTCAATAGGTTTTGGGCGCTTGCCTGTCGCGGGTACTTGACCCACCCACACAAGTGAGGTACCATTTTTCTCTGAAGACTTTGGGGAATGCGGGGTGGGTGGAATTTTGTGGATCCACGCAGATTCCAGAACTTTCCACCACTGAAATGTGAGGAAAATGTGGGTTTTTTTACAAATTTTGAGGTTTGCAAGGGATTCTGGGTAACAGAACCTGGAGAGCCAGACAAGTCACCCCATCCTGGATTCCCCTGGGTGTCTAGTTTTCAAAAATGTATAGGTTTGCTAGGTTTCCCTAGGTGCCGGCAGAGCTAGGGTTCAAAATCTACAGCTAGGCACTTTGCAAAGAAAGGGTCAGTTTTCACTGTGAAAATGTGGTGTGTCCACTTTGCGTTTTGGGCCATTTCCTGTCGCGGGCACTAGGTCTACCCACACAAGTGAGGTACCATTTGTCTCTGAAGACTTTGGGGAATGCGGGGTGTGTGGAATTTTGTGGATCCACGCAGATTCCAGAACTTTCCACCACTGAAATGTGAGGAAAATGTGTTTTTTTTTACAAATTTTGAGGTTTGCAAGGGATTCTGGGTAACAGAACCTGGTGAGAGTCAGACAAGTCACCCCATGCTGGATTCCCCTGGGTGTCTAGTTTTCAAAAATGTATAGGTTTGCTAGGTTTCCCTAGGTGCCGGCAGAGCTAGGGTTCAAAATCTACAGCTAGGCACTTTGCAAAAAAAGATTCAGTTTTCACTGTGAAAATGTGGTGTGTCCATGTTTTGTGATAGGTAATTTTAATGTCGCCTCAATAGGTTTTGGGCGCTTGCCTGTCGCGGGTACTTGACCCACCCACACAAGTGAGGTACCATTTTTCTCTGAAGACTTTGGGGAATGCGGGGTGGGTGGAATTTTGTGGATCCACGCAGATTCCAGAACTTTCCACCACTGAAATGTGAGGAAAATGTGGGTTTTTTACAAATTTTGAGGTTTGCAAGGGATTCTGGGTAACAGAACCTGGAGAGCCAGACAAGTCACCCCATCCTGGATTCCCCTGGGTGTCTAGTTTTCAAAAATGTATAGGTTTGCTAGGTTTCCCTAGGTGCCGGCAGAGCTAGGGTTCAAAATCTACAGCTAGGCACTTTGCAAAGAAAGGGTATGTTTTCACTGTGAAAATGTGGTGTGTCCACTTTGCGTTTTGGGCCGTTTCCTGTCGCGGGCACTAGGCCTACCCACACAAGTGAGGTACCATTTTTCTCTGAAGACTTTGGAGAATGCGGGGTGTGTGGAATTTTGTGGATCCACGCAGATTCCAGAACTTTCCACCACTGAAATGTGAGGAAAATGTGGGTTTTTTTACAAATTTTGAGGTTTGCAAGGGATTCTGGGTAACAGAACCTGGAGAGCCAGACAAGTCACCCCATCCTGGATTCCCCTGGGTGTCTAGTTTTCAAAAATGTATAGGTTTGCTAGGTTTCCCTAGGTGCCGGCAGAGCTAGGGTTCAAAATCTACAGCTAGGCACTTTGCAAAGAAAGGGTCAGTTTTCACTGTGAAAATGTGGTGTGTCCACTTTGCGTTTTGGGCCGTTTCCTGTCGCGGGCACTAGGCCTACCCACACAAGTGAGGTACCATTTGTCTCTGAAGACTTTGGGGAATGCGGGGTGTGTGGAATTTTGTGGATCCACGCAGATTCCAGAACTTTCCACCACTGAAATGTGAGGAAAATGTGTTTTTTTTTACAAATTTTGAGGTTTGCAAGGGATTCTGGGTAACAGAACCTGGTGAGAGTCAGACAAGTCACCCCATGCTGGATTCCCCTGGGTGTCTAGTTTTCAAAAATGTATAGGTTTGCTAGGTTTCCCTAGGTGCCGGCAGAGCTAGGGTTCAAAATCTACAGCTAGGCACTTTGCAAAAAAAGATTCAGTTTTCACTGTGAAAATGTGGTGTGTCCATGTTGCGTTTTGCGCCATTTCCTGTCGCGGGCACTAGGCCTACCCACACAAGTGAGGTACCATTTTTTTCGGAAGACTTTGGGGAATGCGGGGTGAGTGGAATTTTGTGGATCCACGCAGATTCCAGATCTTTCCACCACAGAAATGTGAGGAAAATGTGTTTTTTTTGTCAATTGTTTAGGTTTGCAAGGGATTCTAGGTAACAGAACCTGGTGAGAGCCAGTCAAGTCACCCCATCCTGGATTCCCCTGGGTGTCTAGTTTTAAAAAATGTATAGGTTTGCTAGGTTTCCCTAGGTGCCGGCAGAGCTAGGGTTCAAAAACTACAGCTAGGCACTTTGCAAAAAAAGGGTCATTTTTCACTGTTGCGTTTTGCGCCATTTCCTGTCACGGGTACTAGGCCTACCCACACAAGTGAGGTACCATTTTTCTCGGAAGACTTTGGGGAACGCGGGGTGGGTGGAATTTTGTGGATCCACGCCGATTCCAGAACTTTCCACCACAGAAATGTGAGAAAAACGTGTTTTTTTGACAATTTTTTAGGTTTGCAGGGGATTCTGGGTAACAGAACCTGATGAGAGCCAGTCAAGTCACCCCATCCTGGATTCCCCTTGGTGTCTAGTTTTCAAAAATGTACAGGTTTGCTAGGTTTCCCTATGTGCCAGCTGCGCTAGGGCCCAAAATCCACATGTAGGCACATTGCTAAAAAAAAGTTGGTGCCTAGTGGGCTTTCTGCCGCCTTGGGGGGGAATCGGGGGAGGGGGGGTTCGCCCCGATATGCCCCCAAGGGGGGCAGAAAGACTGTGGCTATTTTTTTGTGGGGGTGGGGGCATTGGTATGCCCATTTTGGGCAGCCCCCACCCCCACGCATAAAAAAAGCCAGCGTAATCGCTGGCGCCTAGTGGGCTTTCTGCCCCCCTAGGGCTTTCGATCAGGGGCCACTGCCCCCATCTGCCCTCCGGGGGGCAGAAAGACTGGAATTTCTCTGGGGGGGTATTGTCATGCCCATTTTGGGCAGCCCCTACCCCTACACGAATAAAAAAAAAATCCCTGGCGTCAAGTGGGCTTTCTGCCCCCCCGGGGGGGCAAATTGGGGGCTACTGCCCCCATCTGCCCCCCAGGGGGGGCAGAAAGGCTGTAATGGTGGCGGCGGGGTTGGAGCATTGGCGTGCCCGTTTTGGGCAGCCCCCACCCTAATTACATATGGCAACGAAAAATCCCTGGCGTCAAGTGGGCTTTCTGCCCCCCAGGGGGGGGCAGAAAGGCTGTAATGGTGGCGGGGGGGTGGGGGCATTGGGGTGCCCATTTTGGGCAGCCCCCACCCTAAAAACAAATGCGCCCAAAAAAATCCCTGGCGTTTAGTGGGCTTTCTGCCCCCCCGGGGGGCAGAAAGGCTGTAATGATGGCGGGGGTGGGGGCATTGGCGTGCCCGTTTTGGGCAGCCCCCACCCTCATTGAAATTGCACAAAAAAAATCCCTGACGTCCAGTGGGCTTTCTGCCCCCCCCGGGGGGGCAGAAAGGCTGTAATGGTGGCGGGGGGTTGGGGGCATTGGGGTGCCCGTTTCGGGCAGCCCCCACCCTAAAAACAAATGCGCCCAAAAAAATCCCTGGCGTTTAATGGGCTTTCTGCCCCCCTGGGGGGACAGAAAGGCTGTAATGGTGGCGGGGGGGGGGGGTTGGCCTGCCCGTTTTCGGCAGCCCCCACCCTCATTGAAATTGCACAAAAAAAATCCCTGGCGTCCAGTGGGCTTTCTGCCCCCAGGGGAGATTCTCCCCTTTCCAATGATACCGCTCCCGTCTTTCTACGTGCTCAGGGGGCTGAGATAGCCCCCTGAGCACGTAGAAAGTGAAACTGAAGTTTCGGTTTCAGTGAAATGACGTCAGCGCGACGTGCGCGCTGATCGTCATTTCACTGAAACGGGGAAGGGGCCTCGGGAGCTGGGGAAGCTCTTCCCCAGCTCCCGAGGCTACAGGGAGAAATAGAAATCCCTCTGGTGCCTGCACCAGAGGGATTTCCGGGGCCATGTGTCATGACGGCCGGGAGCCGTCGTGCGCACACGAGCACCGTTGCGCTCGACGGCTCCCGGCCGTCGTGCGCATGGAAGGGGTTAAAATCAGTCTATCAACATCAGTGGTATTGAATCTTTTATTGCCAAGTGGTGTTGAATTCTGGAAAATCGAGTAAGAAATGTCGAAGTACTAGTCTGCTGTAGCCAAAATATGAGGACCAAATGTCGAGGAGCAAGGAGATAAATATAAATGGATAGAGAGTTACCATTCTTAGCATCATATCTAGGTAGCAAGAATATACATATATATATCTTTTGGTCTGAATAATACCAGGAGCACATGGTACCTACCAGGAGTCCTTCATATCAATGCGCCGGAGTCATCTATTGATATTTCTGCATAATTATCAATTTACTGCACTTGCCACATAACCCCCAGTCTGCTATATGGTTTACAGATTTCAGCAAATAAATACATTGCCTCATTTATGAGGCCCCTTGTGGCACCAGAACGTCACATTTTGTAAACATTCTGGTGGCGCAATGTGCCCTGGCATATTTACAAGGCCACGTGGCTTTTCATGGCCTTGTAAATATGTGCCCCTTTCACGCAGAACACTGCGTGAAAGGGGCGTTCCATGGGTGTTGCTGTGGGTGTTCCCACGCAACACCCATGGAATCTGACACTATCCCAGATTTACGAGGAATCATCAACCTGGGAATGAGTCACAATCTAACACCACCCCAGGGGTGGCGTTAGGGAGGCGCAACAAGGATAAATGCTTTCACTTCTCCTCGTTTTTTCCTTTTTCTATGTGTGCTGCATTATGCAGCTCACATAGAAAGAGGAAATTGCCTGAATTGATTGAGTTTGTGCACCTAATAAATCAGCCCCGCAATGCAGGCATCCTTCCACCATGGTGCGAAGGTGTCTGCGTTGGCACACGGCAGCCCATTGTGTGCCGGTGCTGGGGAAGGATAGGAATGCACCGTATCGTATAGATACGGTGCTTTCCTTCCCTTTTCTTTAGACGCGGGGCAGCACAACAAGATTCCTTGCAGCGCTGCCCCTCATCAAAACCACAGTTTCTAGCTCGAATGCATCAAAAGTTACTCTAAAAAATGCTGCATGTGGTGTCACAGAGTGGCAGGCTTTTACAAAGTTTAACACTTCACCTTTTAGTTGCAGCTTGCTATATCACAGTTCTTAAATTTGTACTAATGAGGTGAAACATTTGCCCACCCAATATTAGCATGTGTTAAAATAACCAACTAGTTAAATAATTCTACCACAGAATGTGCCACGTTATGCCTCATAATTTGCCTTTTTTGTCAGATAATTTAGTTAAGGATGTCACATAATTTGCAGTCAAATATTTCATTAGGCTATTGGCTGTATGGTTGTTCTTTTGTATATATTCACGGTCTCGTAATAACTTGTTCACTCTTTCAATGATCACTGTTTTTTCCCACAATAAAATTACCCATTGATAGTTTGAAGACACCTTTTTAAGAGGTGCAAAAACCCTGGACTGTGTGAAATAAAGTTTTACACCTGGGCAAGAATGACCCACATTGTATTTGCACCATCCCTCCGCTATCCTTCTCAATCCAAATAACTGACTAATATCCACCACTCAAATTACTTTCATTTTCACTATACTAATTCACCACTAATCCTTATGGTTTCTGGAGTAGTGTGTTACTCGCCAAGAAAGTGCTTCAACACCCCATTAGGGGTAACACGCGCTATATAAATGCAAACCTTTTTTCCCTCTTCTATCCCTCCGCTATCCTTCTCAGTCCAAATAACAGACTAATATCCACCACTCAAATTACTTTCACATTTCACTATACTAATTCACCACTAATCCTTTTTGGGTTCCGGAGTAGCGTGCTACTGACCGAAAAAAGCGCTTTAACAACCCATCAGGAGTAACAAGCGCTATATAAATGCAAACCTTTTTCCCTCTTCTATCCCTCCGCTATCCTTCTGAATCCAAATAACTGACTAATCTATCCACCACTCAAATTACTTTCACATTTCACTATACTAACTCAACACTAATCCTTTATGGGTTCCGGAGTAGCGTGCTACTCTCCGAAAAAGCGCTTCGACGCCTCGTCAGGGGTAGTAAGCGCTATATAAATGCAATTACAATACAAAACAATACAATTTATTTGCTGGTGAAAAAGATAGGGGTGAAGAGTTTTGACTCCTAATTGAACTTATGGAACGTTTTGCACTGATGAAAACTTAGAGTGGATCGCTTGCACAGTATTTGTGCTGCTGGCGTAACAATTATCAAAACAACATGACTGTGCCTCAAACTTACACCCATCATTCACATTTCAAAATTGAATCAACTTTTGGTCAATGCACCAAAAATAGCGAAAAACCAGCTGGTCTGATTATTTTTGTCTAATAGAAAACTACATTTCCTGCTGTACTTGCAAATACATCTATTCAATTTCATATATTCACAAACTGCCTCTTTGGAAGTCAGCACATCTTGGCATGCATACTAAATTAATGCAACACTGGGCAGAAGTAATTTCCCCCCTCTTAAAGATGGTCAATGACAATTACACATAGGAGTTGCTCCATAGGGCCAGCCAACTTTTTTTTATCTTCAACTCTTCCTTGTTGCATAACTTTTAATAAAGCATCATTAGTTTGTCTCACTTTTGCCTCAGTGCTTTATGTTACATGCCCCAAATGTATTTGTCAAACCTTGCTTGTTCCATTCATTTTCTTATTTTTATGTTCGTCTAGGCGTAAAGCAAAGCATTTTAACAAACACGAAACAATCTCTGTAGCTGTTTCCTTATCTGCATAAAAAAAAATTCATAATGACATTTTTAGTGAGAAGTTGTAAATTCTCATCCTTCTCTATCTCTATTCATTCCTCCCTGGCAATAGTGAAAACTATGTCTATCCATCTCCCATTGAAAGACACAGGTGCCATCTTTTTCAATTCATAGCCCATCAGACTGTGAGAGCCAGAAGCAAACTTCTGTTATTTCAAATTCAATTTTTTTTAGAATAACTCATGAGTATATTTTCTCAACAGAGTCCAACATATTTTCCTGAATCTTTTTTCCCAAAATATCTTTACTTCTTTTTAAAAATGGTCTCCAGTAATCATCCAGCACTGAACAAGGTGCACGCGTACTACGTATCTGCTACCTCATTGGTGCTCAGGCTGAGGCTTCCTCCTTTGTACAATTCAATGCAAGAAAAGAGTGCATGCGTACTACGTATCTGCTACCTCATTGGTGCTCAGGCTGAGGCTTCCTCCTTTGTACAATTCAATGCAAGAAAAGAGTGCATGCGTACTACGTATCTGCTACCTCATTGGTGCTCAGGCTGAGGCTTCCTCCTTTGTACAATTCAATGCAAGAAAAGAGTGCATGCGTACTACGTATCTGCTACCTCATTGGTGCTCAGGCTGAGGCTTCCTCCTTTGTAGAAGTCAATGTAAGAAAAGAGTGCCACCTTGGCAGAGCTACCTCGAGTGTCTTTACAAGCGAGGACTTGGACCACCATTCTGTAAAATTTGTTTAATTACAGCTATGATTACTTATGTAAAGTTTTCTGCCTTGAGAAAGCCCTGGGCTAGCAAGCCATCATAGGATAATGCACGTGGGCTGTACCCCGTAAAGTAACTACACATCGTAAGTTGGGTTGATGGTTGCACGATGCACCCTTTAATGGCTCAAGAATACTCCATGAGTAAAAACTGGACACATTGTACAGGATCTTCTAATTGTCATTTTGTCTAGAAACAGATCTTCTACTTAATTGTGGTGTCTGAAGTACAGTATATCTTCACTCACTTGTAGTTTTGGTCCCCCCTGTATCAGCCAGGGTGCTCCCGGAGCAGAAGCAGTACACACATTTATACCTAGTTCTAAAAGGTTCTCGAGCAGGCTTCTCCAATGACTGGTTGTATGACAGAGCATGGATGGCTAAACCACACATGCTTCTACTTCATGGCCCCAACAACGAATGCGTCTAAACAACGCATTCCTTTACCACCCATGCCTTTACCATGCATTCCTTTACCATGCAATTTGGTGGTAAAGGCTTAGCTGGTATGGGATGTGTGGTAAAGATCACACCCCAACCCCACCACCAGAGCCCTAAAAACTACTGTGACCCACCGACCCCTCGAGCCCTAAAAACTCCCTTGCCCATGCCCTAAACACTACCCGACCTTCCCGAGTCCTTAACACTACCCGAGCCCTAAACACTACCCCAATCCCCCCAAGCCCTATACACTACCCGGACCCCCTCCTAAACCCTAAACTTTACCCCAACCCCCGAGCCCTAAACACTATTTTGACCCCGAGCCCTAAACACTACCTCGACCCCCAAACACTATCTGACCCCCCGAGCCCTAAACACTACCCCAACCCCCCTGAGTCCTAAACACCACCCCAACCCTCACCTGAGCCCTAAAAACTATCCCGACCACCCTGACCCTAAACACTACCCCAACCCCCCCTGAGCCCTAAATACTAGCCCGAGCCTACGAGTCCTAAAAACTACCCAACATCCCCGAGCCGTAAAAACTACCACAAGCCCTAAAAAATACCCCCAATCCTTAAAAATTACCTAACCCCCAAAACCCAGCCCCAACCCCACTTGCCTCACTACGTCCTCTCTTGATCCTTCCTGTTCTTGGGCCCGCCAATATCAGAATCTAGACCGCGCACTGCCTAAGGCATATGCGTTGTTACGCTTGCAGAGAAACGGCACGCATGGCTCTGCCTGCGTTGTAAAGGCCGTTTCCCCAACGACTAGCTCATGAGCTACTGGTAGCTTTCAAGCTACTAGTAGGTAGCTCTCCTTTGTGCAGCCCAGCCTATTGAATTAGAAACATTTGCTTGATTTAATTAATATATGTATACACAATTTGAAAATGGGTTGATTTTCAGAACTCATAAACTAATGTTTGAAGAAAAATGGTTGAATTTCCAAATGATGCTTAATGCTGATATTTGAATGATGGCTCATGCTGCACTGGGGAGATTTATTACTAGTATTCCTACCTCGGTGCCGTGGGCATTGCCCGCTGTGGCTGTTATGCGTTACCCATGTTGAAGCATTCCAAACTGATAAAGCATTTTTTTGACATTACTTCTGGTGCACCAAGGTCATCACTATTGTTAACCGCTTCGCTGCGGCCGGAATTCCCCCGCTGTGCTGAAGAATTCCACGCGTGCTTGGTTCGGACGGCCCCCGACCGTCCTCCGCACACGCCCACCGTGACGTCAGACGGCCGGGGGCCGTCCGACGCACGGAAGCGGCTAACCTTGCACAGGGCGACCACTAATGTTATCTTGTCTGATGTGATCACTATTGCAACACTGATAATATTTGTTAGTAGCTCGTGATGATTTTTATTGAACATAAGCAGCACTTATTACAGAAAAGGTTGGAGACCCCTGTCTAGAGTCATTCTGATGTCTGTAAGTTCAACTGTTCTAACGAGCAAGGGTGAAGACTTGAGAGTCAAATTAGAGCAGAAGAACTTAAAAAATATCAACACATACAGTGAATTTCTTCTGTTAGTATGAACACAACACCAACATGCATTACAATCAGAACGGGCACCCTATAGCAGTTGTGCTTGCTGGTTTCGTCTTGCGACAAAAGCTTACATATAAAGTGGTATCAGAAGTGGTAAAGAGGGCACCCCTCCTTATTTCCTGCTGATTCTGCAAGGCTTCAGAAAGAGTGGAAATAACACATATGGCCATGAGTTTATTATACAGAAGTTTCACCCAATTGATAAGTTTATTTATTTATTTGAGAGTTTTTTATTGCGCTAGCTAGACCCGAAGGTATCAGAGCGCTTTACAACAGCAAATGTTCACATCAAAGATAAGTCTATACAGAGCACCTGAGTCAGGGCAACCCACAACAGTAAACGTTCACAACATAGATAACAAGTATATGCAGAGCAGCTAAGTCACAGCAGATCAAATCAATTAAAGAGGCAATATCCGTTCTATGCATCTGTCATCATTAAAAATTCCCCGTCACACACCAGCAGCCTCCTGTGCATCCAGTTGAATGATGCCAAGTGCACAGCCCAAATTTTGAGCACGATCCACAATGCAACTGCAGCTGCGCAATTTAGACCAGTGTCATAATTATTTGGTTCAGTGATCTGTAGGCCTGTTTGCACTGCTCCTCTGCTCTGTTGTCAGCTGCTGTCCTTGCACTTTCTTTATCCGACACCACCCTACCCCAGTACAACACCACCCTGCCCCAGTACGACACCACCCTCCCCCAGTACAACACCACCCTGCCCCAGTACGACACCTCCCTCCCCCACTTAATTGACAAAAGCTGTTCTGAAGATAATTCAAGATCTTGGTTTTCCTCTTACTATGAATCAGGATCTCTACTCCTGCTAGTACCGAAAGCAAGAGCCAGAGTTGGGTTGGGTTGGCCACCCAACGTCTACAATCTTTGGGCCATATTTATGTACAAGTAGCGCAGCACAGTGCAGCAAGGCACCCTGCTGCGCTGCATTACAGGGAAAGGGTAGGAATGTGGCGTATTTAACACAATACGGCGCATTCCATACTTTTCCCCAGCGCTTGGTGCACAATCGGCTGCCTAGCGCCAACGAAGGCACCCTTGTGCAAAGGTGCCTGCTTTGCATGAAGGATATTTTTGGGGCAGGAAGGGGCTGCTTCATGCACAAAAACAATCACCTGAGGCATTTTCCTTTATCAATGTGTGCTGCACAATGCTGCATCCATGGAAAGAGGAAGTAATGAGGAAGATAGTTCTCCTCATTACACCTCCCATGATAAATCTGGGAATGCGCCAAAATCCATGGATGTTGCGTGGGAACACCCATGCAGTGTCCATGAAATGCCTTCCCAGGGCAGAGTAACGCAACGCAGTGATTTGCGCTGCGTTGCGGTACTCCTGATTTATCTAGCCTCTCGGGGCCAAGGAAAGTGGCCTTGCGTGGATTGATAAATCTTATTTTGGGGTTGCATCGCACATGCACCACGTTGCGTGGTGAAAAAGCAACGCAACTCCTTGATAAATTGGGCCCTTTGTGTCTCCATGTCTACGAAGAGGTCTTTGCAAGGGCTTCTCCATACATTTCACTTCCTGTCTTCCTGGTCTTTAGGTGTATAGGCACCTTCTCAGGTCTTACCCCCTCCCTAGCTCGTTTATCAGAGGTAATTTGCTAACTGTAGTTCTTGGCAACTCTGCCTGGGTTTGGTAAATAAGAGGCCAGTTGACCCATAGGTGCATCTAGAGCCACTGTACCAACCACCCCAAAGTCAGGGGAGGTCACTAACAGGTATCACTGCAGTTTGCATGGCCGTCTCCGGCCCAGCTGAGGGTACCACATCACAGGTAGTCACCTGAGATGAGGCCTGTTCTGTGTCTTGGTTAGTTTCAGGTGTAGAGAACGTGTAGGCCGTGCTGCTGGAATCCAGCTGTCTCTGCTGCAGGCCTAGCAAATACTGGCTCTGTGCTGAATCTTACCGTCTCAACCTCTCACCCAGACATTAACATTGCAGGCTGGCAAATGATACAACTAGCTCCTCCACCCAGCACTAGGGGCTACTTCATATCTCTTCTTTGCAACAGTTTCAAATTCTGGTTATCTTTTAGACTCTCTCTAAGTTGAGGATTTGCAACAGAGTCTATTACTGCCACAGTATTTTCTTCAGCAGCAGTTTCTTGAAATCCAGTAACATTCTTCACCGTGGGACTCATAATGGAAAAACCTATAGTGTTGTAGCCTGGTGTTTGGTTTGATGTGTCACTCGGAGGTACCACAACAGACGCTGCTGTGGACGAGGTAGTTGCCATAGGTCTTCACTAACTTATAAATGGTGGTCTCTGAAACTTCCTTCCTACCTCCCAAAGCATTCGTCAGCAGCTCAGAATAAAGCTCCTTCAACCCAGTTGCTTTTCTTGTATCCTAGCAATAATTTGCTGGTTGGGTGGCAGCACAAGGGGCTCTTTAATTACAATGGCTCACCATGTTGTTCTGCTTGTTGGTCCATATTCATGAGCTCGGATGCCTCGGAGGCTAGATTGCTGCATCCCACAGGAACCAGCTACATGCTTCTGCAACAGTACTTCCTGTCCTGTTCCTCCTAGTGGCAATGGTGTTTCATAAAAAGAGCATATGGTGGCAGGAGCAAGTTCCTCCTGGTTCCTTGCCTCCCCTCCTCCCTCCCCTGTAACTCACCCTACCCACAGCAGCCACAATGATCTTTAACAGCACCATGCACAGTAGCCTTTCATCAAAAAGAAGGACCAGCCGTTAAGTGTGTTTAAGGCGAGGTGGGTGATTTGTTTCGGAGAGCCATAAGGTTTCTGGATCCTGCAGCAGGTTGTACACCAACTCCACCACCCTGATCGACAACCTCGCCACCCTCGGACTCAGACAGCTCGTGACTACACCCACCCACGCCGCCGGCCACACGCTAGACTCCATCTTTTCCGCAAGCCCACACGTCTCCTTCAACCACACCTCCGAACCCCACTGGACTGACCACCACTGCATCCACTTCACCTACAGGAAGCCCACCACGCACCACCGCACCGAACAAATGCCTCGCCGCTGCTGGAGCAGAGTCACCGAAGACCAGCTAACCACAACCCTCGCCCTGAGCCCACCCGCCGAACCCTCCGACCCCGACACCGCCGCCCGCAACCTCAGACAGTGGATCGACGACTGCGCCAACACCCTCGCCCTGCTCAAGAATCCGCCCAACAGCCACACCAGCAAGAAAGCCACCTGGTTCACCGAAGACCTCCAGGCCTCCAAACGAACATGCCGAAAACTGGAGAAGATCTGGCTCCATGAACGGACAGCGGACAGCTACGCCGCCCACAAGAGCGCCACCCGCAGTCACCATCACCTCATCAGATCCGCCAAAAGGGCCTCACTCAAAGACCGCCTAGACAACAACGCACACAACAGCAAAGAGCTCTTCAACATCGTGAAGGAACTCTCCAACCCCAGCTCCAACACCAACGACATCCCGCCGTCGCGAGACCTGTGCGACTCACTGGCCACCTTCTTCCACCGCAAAATCGCCGACATCCACGACAGCTTCAACACCACGACCGCCCCGGCAACCACCAAGACCACTGCCCCCACAACCACCAACCGCCTGCTCTCCTGGACCAACATCAACGACGAGGACACCAGCGAGATCATGAACACCATCCACTCCGGCTCACCGCTAGACCCGTGCCCTCACCACGTCTTCAACAAAGCCAGTACAGCCATTGCGCCCCATCTCCGGAAAATAATCAACATCTCCTTCGAGACAGCAACCTTCCCGGAAAGCTGGAAGCACGCCGAGATCACCGCCTTACTCAAGAAACCCAAGGCAGACCCCAAGGACCTCAAGAACTTCCGACCCATCTCTCTGCTCCCGTTCCCCGCGAAGGTCACCGAGAAAATCGTCAACAAACAACTGACCCGCTACCTCGAGGAGAACAACATCCTGGACCCTTCCCAGTCCGGCTTCCGCAGCAACCACAGCACCGAAACCGCCCTCATCGCCGCCACCGATGACATCAGGACCCTGCTAGACAACGGAGAAACAGCAGCCCTCATCCTCCTGGACCTATCAGCCGCCTTCGACGCGGTCTGCCACCACACACTACGAACACGCCTTCACGACGCCGGGATCCAAGAGAAGGCCCTGGACTGGACCACATCCTTCCTCTCCGGCAGAACACAAAGCGTCCGCCTCGCCCCCTTCCGATCCAAAGCCACCAAGATCATCTGCGGCGTACCCCAAGGCTCCTCCCTCAGCCCAACGCTGTTCAACATCTACATGGCACCCCTCGCCCACGTCGCCCGACAGCACAACCTCAACATCATCTCCTACGCCGACGACACCCAGCTGATCCTCTCCCTCACCAAAGACCCTCACACCGCCAAAGCCCACCTCCACGAAGGAATGAAGGCCGTCGCCGAATGGATGAGTACCAGCCGCCTGAAGCTGAACTCGGACAAGACGGAGGTCCTCATCCTTGGTTCCAACCCTTCAGCATGGGACGACTCCTGGTGGCTGACATCACTGGGAACAGCCCCGACACCCACCGACCACGCACGCAACCTAGGGGTCATCCTCGACCCCACCCTCTCCATGACTAAGCAGGTCAACGCCGTTTCCTCATCCTGCTTCAACACCCTCCGAATGCTCCGCAGGATCTTCAAGTGGATCCCCACCGAAACAAGAAAAACAGTCACCCAGGCCCTCGTCACCAGCAGGCTGGACTACGGAAACGCCCTCTACGCAGGAACGACGGCTAAGCTCCTGAGACGGCTGCAACGCATCCAGAACGCCTCTGCACGTCTTATCCTCGACATCCCCCGACGCAGCCACATCACACCCCACCTGAGAGACCTGCACTGGCTCCCTGTCAACAAGAGGATAACCTTCAAGCTCCTCACCCACGCACACAAAGCACTCCACAACTCCGGACCAGCCTACCTCAACAGACGACTCAGCTTCTACACCCCCACCAACCTTCGGCAGACCCAAGACCTACTGGCCTTCAGAAGACTCCTCAAGACCTGGCTCTTCGATCAGTAGCAGCACCACCCCCCTCTTCCCCCAGCGCCTTGAGACCCTCGCGGGTATGTAGTGCGCTTTATAAGTGACATGATTGATTGATTGATTACACAAGGTTTCAGCTACTGCAGCGGCTCTGGTCGCAGGATTACTTTGCGCACCTCCAGGAGGTGCACTCACTTGTATGAGCTCGGTCGGACTGGCTGTTAAGCAAGAAAAGCGATGTAAAGTAATTTGCTTAATTTTGCTGTCATGCAAGGCTTTATGTTTGCTTTGTGCATTGCAAGCAGGGCAGGGGAGGAGTGGTTTGCCCAATCCTGAGTGTGCAAAGACTGTTTGGTCGGCCCTCTCGGGCCGCCCAAACCAGTAATGCGCACTCTGCCCTTCTCCATGCAGGCTGCATTGCAGCCTGCATGGAGGACATGCCCACCCCACTAGCCCCTGGGCGCCGTCCCGACCGATCACAACGCTGCACTGCAGCATTGTGATTGGCTTTGGGGAGGGAGCCTGGCTGCCTGCTTCCTGTTCCTGTCGGAGGCAGGAGAGCGGGGTAGCAGGAGCAGAGAAGACGCGGGACCCGGCTGAAAGGTAAGTTTAATTATTTTTTTTTATTTCCCCGCGAAACCCCCTGCGATCCCTCCCGCGACACCCCCAGCAAATCCCACATCCCTCTGCGACCCCTCGAGCCTGCCCCCCCACCCACGAGCAATGCCGGCCTCTACTGCAATAGCCATTCTTCTACACTAACTTGTCTGAACGTGATTTAATAGGACTGGTACAAAAATGTAATTTTGTGACGTGCCAGCAATTCCTTGTTCTGCCAGGCTACAGTTTAGGATACCACCATCCCATAAAAAGTAGCCCTTATCCACAGTACTAACCCAGACTGCGTCAAAGGCACAACTCAATCACTGAACCAACTAATTAAACAAAACTCTGTCTGGACATATACATAGAGCAACAGCAGTGCCTCTCCTGGCCATACTATGCTTTCACTTCCTACTAGAAATCTTAGGGAACACAGCTGCCTAGACTGTGCTTAATTTATAAAAATATAAATGGCAAGGCTCAAAGTATTCCACTGCAACTGGCGCCGCCCACAGCTCCTACCACGGCTGCCAAATACAAATGCCAACATTGCTTACTAACTATCACTCTTAAACAAAGTGTGTCAAGGTGAACTATGCTAGGTCACCCCAAGCTGTTGGGATGACCTGGAAGTACTAGTTTTGTTACTTTTTTAAGCTCTACTGATGTGCTCTTCTCAAAAATAGGCAGAGAGCTCTACCATGTGGTGTACTTTCACAAATAAGTGCTGGTGTTTAGAAATAAGTGCCAGCGCTGAGCTCTGGTAAACAGTGGCACAAATTAAGCACTAACTCCTTTACTCTGTATTTGGGATTGGTGCAGGTATTTTTAGCACGCTAGACAAAATTGCATTTTGCTTCTTAAGTGCTGTCCAAAGATTGATACAAAGGCAACTTTTGGGGTTTTTCAATATAATTTGGTGCCACTTCATGGGATGTCATTAGGAATGTCCCGGAATCCAACATGGGACCAGTAGAAGAGTTACCGGTCCTATCTGGAATTCCAAAATCTACAATGACACCACAGACTTGCCATGTTTCTCTCCGAAAGTTCAGCAACTGAAATCTCGGGTAGACTGTGGTGGAGAATGAAGAATTACCAGGTTAAATGGATCTGTAATTACCAGTTTCTCCCATTAATTCCTCATTTCTCAGGGATTCTCAGGGTTCAACCCAGAATCCCTGTTAATTCACACATTTGGAATTAACAGGACACCCAGTATTGCTAATTTTGGGGGTGCAGAATTAGTACCCACACACAGGGGACTTGTAATGAGCCCCATTATGGCTTCCTAAGACTACTGCTTTACCTTATTAAAGTGACGCCCTTGTTTCTGCGCCAGACCGAGTGTCATTGAGGCCTGGCTGTGAGGGAAGCTTCTTCAGTCCAGAAGCAGACTCAGTCATTGGACTAGTGACTTCTCCGCTGTGCTCAGTCCTGTTTTGGGTCCCCTGGCCCATGCTTCCTAACAAGGCCACTGCCTGATCTCTCATGTTTTGGCTTGCATGGCCCACTGAATCGTCTCTGCCTTGTCTGACTTTTGGTTTTGCCAATCGTATAGTATTACACTGTTTGGTCCAAATTCTCAAACAAATATTAAAAAAGGGATTACAAAAACAACAAATAAAGAGTTTGCAACATGAACTCGTTGACTTCCGTGTATGTTACTGGAATGTAGCCGTGCCACTTACGCGCAAGGTATTTGGAGAATGCCTTATGAGAGCCAGATTATGTTCTGCGATTGAATCTTGCCAACCAGGAAAAGATGAAGCAAGAGAAAGGCATGAAGAAACTGAAGAGAACTATCACGTGCTGACATTTCTCTCTAGTTAGTTTCAGGGTGGAACTTCAATAGCAGAGAAAACAAGCATTTACAATGCAATAGGTCTCGGATTACTGAGAGTTTGAGCTATTGGCGTTGCTAATAATAATGCAACGCCAAAAGCTCAAACTTTCAGTAATGCGAGAGCTGTTGCATTGCAAGTGGATCGCGGCACTCGCTCTTTAGCTTTAAACATCTTAAGCTAAAGCGCGGGTGCCGTGATTGCTTCAAAAGTAAAGAAATAGAAAAAAACATTTTTTTTCTATTTCTTTACTTTTGAAGCAATCGCGGCACCCGCTCTTAAGATGTTTAAAGCTAAAGCACTGGGGCTGCCATTGTAACAAAAGTAAATAAACAGAAAAAAAGGCATGCGGCCACTTCGGCGATTGCAATTAACATAAAAAAGAAAGTCACAGCCGCCATTATTCCAGCCGAGGCGTGTCATGCTGGTTAACTTAAAAAAAAACTGTTGCAGCATTTAAGAAAATAGTGCTCGAGGCTATAATTAAAACATAAGGAATAGCAACACATGTAACGGGGGTATCCTTATGGGAGGTTACAAGAAGAGAAAAGGTGGTACTAAGGCCGGACTACTAAGCATATTGACTAGTGAAAAGCCATCATATACATTGGACAGTGACAGGAGCCAATTAAAAAGATGGTCAGAAAGTGGACGGAGCTTCATGCCCGTATCCCGAATACAGCATGTCTAGAAGAGACAGCGTAAGCGTTGTTTAGGCGAGACCTAAAAAGTTATTAGGTTATTTATCCAGTGCCATATAAAGGATTCCCTGGGCCCTAAAACAAGGAAATAAAACGGGCCCTTCTGCCCTCTGGTTGGATAGTATAAGGAGGTGATGACTGGGAAAGTAGTTGGCCGTGACAACCCTGAACCGAGGGGTTTCAGGGTCCAGCTGGCTCCAATGACAGCTATACCTGTATCACTGTTATATGAGGCTGAACCTGCTATTCACTGGTTCAAAACTCGATTTGAGATTCATCTGGGGGGACTACTCTTGGAGTACTTCATCTTGGGATTCTTCTTTCAAATTGCCTTTTATTAATTTTGGATTTTTTCAATTAATCAGATGTAACACTTGGACTTTCCTTTTATAATTTTATGAAAGGAGAACACAATAGCGCCACGCTTTTTGTTTACAATATTTTTGTTCCCCCAGTACTATTATGCAGAGATTCTTTCACCCTGAGTTTATAATAGTAAGAAAAACACATCACAGTGATATTGATCAGTAATAAATGCAGCTCATATAAGACAAACAGACGTATTACGTTCATGAGACTTCAGAATTGGCGCACAGGTGTTCACCCACCTCAGGATTGAACCATGAGTGATCAATGAAACATCAGAAACATGGAGGCAGGTCTCTGGGAGTTCATGGGAGAGTACTTTGGACCTTGGGGACACAACTGAACAACCTTCGCTTCAAGAGACTCCTGGAAACTGAACTCTTCATGCTGGCTAATGATCGTGGACCTATAGCAGCGACTGAAAAATACCAGATACGGGAATATAGATGGCATCCGCTCGATTGTAATTAGGGCCTTCCGAATTATGCGGCAATCGGGGACCAAATAATATTGCAGAACGTGGCACATTCAGTGACAGTATTATTCCACTGTTTATTTCTAACATACATTAAACCTGTCTGGGCAACAGCATCACCTCATTAGCACCAGTTTAACATCTAAATACAAAAAACAGCTGCTGGAAGGTCACCAGTAGTAGTTACCCACAGTGGGAGGTAGTAGCCCAATGGTAAGGCCTGGAGAATTTTCACCCCAAGCCTTAGAGCATGCACGTGCGTTGGTAATTTACTACTGTTTTTGCTGATCCTACACGCCATACAGGTGCATCCTTACTTGGAGCAGAATTCCTTAATTTGCCCCAATGGTTGCCGGTAGGGTCCACCGGCACTCATTTTTGGGGACCAGCACTTTTTTTCTCCTCACCAGACATCTCCCGAGAGAGGGAATAATACACAAAGGGGAAAGAAGGAGGAAGAGAAAGACGGCAAAAAAGTCTCGAAATTATAAAGGAGAACCCAAAAGAGTTAGATAAAGTGGTAGGGAATGTCTGGTAGTGGATTAAAGAGGCATGAGGTGGATTGAAGACTAGACAGCCTTGGTATTTGGCACGCTGTCATTTAATTGCACGGGCCGTGGGTTTCTGAGCACAGCTTTGGGCAACAGCACTCATTTTGTTAGAAATTAAGCAAGTGGGGCGGTATATGAATACGCTAGGCTGCCTGCCTAACTAAACAGAATATTCCTTCTTGTGTAACCTCCTTGTTTTGTTCAAGTCCAGCTACTGCCAATTGGCAGAATGGCTTAGTGAACTGAAAGCTGGCATCTGCTGTGATCTTCAGGTCATGGGTTTGAATCCTGGCAAGACCGGTTCAACCTTTCATGCTTCTGAGTCAATAAATTGAGTATCACTAAATGAGGTAGGAGTAATAACTGTTATTGACAGTGCTTAGAAATGCCAAGAGTGCACAATTAAGCGTTGCATAAGTAAAACATGTTATTATAAAAACCTCTGATGCGTGGCTCAGTATTGTCCTCTGAATGCTGCTGAGCATGTTCCAAAAAGTGGTTTATCCTTCAACCATTTGAGGATTTCAGCTGCAGAATTTGCTTGTAAAGAGCGAAACTTGAGAATATTATAAGGCTCCTCTTGACAGCCACATTATCGGAGCTGTGCAACACTGGAATATTATTAGGCATTACTGAGCACTACTTGCTTTTGTGAATATTACATCATAAGGTGAACCTTCATTGAGAGCTCATTTCTCCATCTGGAAGGACAGGCAATGTAAAGTGTGAAATAGCTTTTTAGGTCAAGCCTGGGCAGCGCATTGCGCTGCTCTACGAGGCATACTGTATTCGAGTATGGAGTTGAAGCTCCGCCCACTTTCCACCCATATTTTTCATTGGTTCTTGTCATTGTCCTTTGTAAATACTGGCTTCTGATTCGTTAATAGGCTTGTTAGTCCCTCCATAGTACCCCATTGTCTTCATTTGTAACCTCCCATGAGGACTGGCCCTTTTACCTCTGTTGTTACATGGTATGTCTTATTTAGTCTGTAAGCACTATTTTCTTTAATGAGTTTCTCCTACTGCAGGCATGACATGCTTTCCTGCAACATTCAGCGTGCTATGCGCGCTTTCACTTTCCAAGCAGCCTGGGACAATGCCGGCTGCTTGTTTGAAATCAAATAGGTCTCACATTTACAAGAGTTTCGGCTATTGGCATTGTAAATGACAATGCCTTTTATTTATGTGTTAATTATCAAAACAGATAAATAAAAGGCATTGTCATTTACAATGCAAATAGCTTAAACTCTCGCAAATGCGAGACCTATTGCATTGCAAATGCTTGTTTCATAGATCTCTTCAGACTGTATGTTTGTAGTTTCTATGCACTGTAATTAACAGGTGTAAAGTTTAACAATCTAATGGCACTCAATTCATCAACCTCGAAAGATTAGAGGTCTAAGTTGGCCCTGTCAGTTTTGAAACTTGCAACTTCCAGACCATAGCAGATGCTAGCAGACAACGTTTAATTCACTGTGCCCCCTACCCTTGCCAAATTCACACTTTCTCCCCACCTGCATTGTTGTTAGACCCCAAATAAAGGAGATTATATGCTGTGACCTAGTTCCAAGGTAAAACATTGCAACACTACATCAGTGTTACAGTTTTGAGAATCAGGAAAGATGAAACAGCTATGTAGAACAGTGGTTCTTAACCTTTTGATGTCTGTGCACCCCCACTTAATCAATATTGGAATCCAAGGACCTCCACCGAATCATTATCGGAATCTGGGGACCCCCACTGAATAATTACTGGAAGCCGAAGATCCCGACCTTAGCAATTTCAATGGTTTAAAACGTAAAACAATACACGAAAATATAGAAACAAATATTCTTCAAACACATTCATAAAATAATGTATTTAATTCCCAAATATAAAAACATCACTCTTTTATTTTTAATGGGGGAAGATTGGAGTTTTTTAAAATTGAACTGAAGCCACCTGTTGCCCATACTGTATTGTTTGAGGGACTTGACTGCTCCCACAATTCAAGCTGAGTATACCAACTTAATTTTCAGCCTCCAATTTCAAATTTCTTCACATTTACAGAACGTGTTAACATTTTTAATTTTGCTTCTTCATATATATATATATATATATATATATATTTTTTTTATAAGCAAAATTAAAAACGTTAACAGGTACGTAATATTACCAGATTCAGTCAAAATTGCTTTATTCGATCAATCAAAATCATAAAAGCATATAAAAATACCCAATATTCCAAAAAGATAAAATATATAACATTCATAGACCATCAATGATAAAATGCAGGGCTAAAAATTCCATGTTAAAATGTACGACATACACATTAAAAAAGGGGGAATCTATTGCACAAAAAGATAGGACATTCTTAAAACGTCTGATATTTGGGGAACAAGAAGAAAACACATAATCGATCTGGCACATAAAAATGTACTTTCTTTTACTTCTTGCTCTAACTGCTGCGACTAAAAAATGGCAATATTAAAGATTTTCCAAGGACTGTTCAGCATCTGCAGATACACTAGGGCCTGTCTAACCTGCAGGAAGCCTTTGTCTTTTAAAATTGGGAAAATAAAACGCTTCCAGATTTGCAGGTAGTGATCGCAGAACATTACGAAGTGCAAAGTGTCTTACCACGAAAAACTGTTGCAGGAACAGGGGCCCAGGTCCTCTGGCCTGCTCCAGCCCAAGGGCTCAGCCAACAGGAAATGTAAGAGGTTAAACCTCAGTCTGGTCAATAAAAAACGATGTCTGGGTTTAGTGACTAAGTCCAGATAGGGCTCTATCATATTAGAAGTTTTTAAAATCTGGTGGGTTCGGACTGTAAACTTTGATAGCTCTGCGACCTCTCTTTCTGCAGTTGCAAAACGCAAAAATGCCGTCTTTCCCCACCCCACATCCTTATTGCATAATTTTTCTGGATTATCAAAGACATCAGGGCGACCTAACTCCCTAGCAATACTTTTCACGTAGTTGAGCCATGGAATCCTACTAGCCCTGTCTAGTGTCATGCAATCTCTGATGATCTTACGATTTAGCTCTAATTCTAGATTACACCAGATCGAGATCCATTTAAGAAAGGGGGCCATTTTGATTACATCGGTCACATAGCCGATGCCCAGTTCTTCATGAATTATATACGAGGGTGTGGAATGGGGAACTGAGAGCAGGCTTCTTAAAAATTTGTTTTCTACAGTTTGAATCTCTGGACAATTTATGAACCCCCAGATATCGGAGCCGTAATTGGCAATGGCTATACACTTAGATCTATATATATTAAGCATTGCCTTCATTGATTTAGCGCCCAACCTTCGGGCAAAGTCAAGTATCGAGCCTGAGGAACGAGCCATGACAATTCTTTTTGCCCTCCTCTGCGGGGCCCAGGAGCATCTCTTATCGAATAAAACACCAAGGTACGGGAATGAGGAGACCCTGGTTATTTCATTTCTGTCACAGCCAAACATCTTGATTTTGCTAGTCTTTTCTCCCAGGCTCATGGCATGTGATTTGGAAAAATTAACATTTAAATCCAAAGAGCCCATAAAATCAGCAATCGAGGATAACAGATTAATAAAGTGTGCGTGAGTGTGTGTGTGTATATATATAAATAAATAAATAAAACAATTTACCATTGCGCACGCTGCATCACCGTGTTGGCGATGCAGCGCGCGCAAGGTAAATAGATTTATTTATTTATTTACTTATTTCACTCTGTTCCGTCGTATGTCCGAGTCCACTACCCCCCCCCCACCCTGCCCCTCCCCCGCCCCGCCTCAGCGCCCCGCAGCACTCCCTCTGCGAGCCGCCACTGCCCGGACCACAGGTTAAGAACTACTGGTTTAGAAAGCATGCAAAAATTTTATAATGGCTCCTCATAGAGACACACATTTTCAGCTCAGGTATATAGCACTTGAAAGTTTGATGTAGGCATGTCATGTGTGCAAAGTTCTAAAAACTGAATATCTTACACTGTGAGCTCATTGTTTCTGTTCATGCGCTGTTTATTATGTGATGTGGTAATTACTTTGCATATGCATTCGTGCCAACTACTGAGTGGTTTTAAAAGTAACCGTTAATAATCCATTTGTGAGAACCTTATGTGTTTGCATAGGCGATTGCACGCCTCAAGGAAGTGCAAATGGAAGCATATGTGACCAGTATATGTTTTGCCAAAAGATGGAATATGCTTTGTGTAATGCAAACCTAATATTATAAATGCAAAGGTGGCGTAACGGGGTGGGAACAGTACAAGTACCCCTAGACTTTCATGCAAAGCCAGATCTAAACAAGCTTTGGCAAAGCCATTTGGCCTTGACTTTTGGACCTTTTGGCTTTGCCAATACTATTTGCATAGGCTGTACAGCATCAGCAAAAAGCATTTTTCCGAATGCTATACAGTATCGGACAAACATTTTTACAAAAAATAAAAATGGCGCTGGGCGCTTCAGTTCATAGGCATGCACATGAATGATGATATATGTGTGCGTGTGCATCAAAATGCATGTAGGTGCCTATAAATTTATGCAGGTGCCATTTTATTTTATTCACTGACCCAAGATGGAACGGTAAATAAAACAAAATGTATCTAGCATGAAAGCGTTTTTTTAAGACAGGAGGACCAGCAGCAATTTGCTGCCTGGCCCTGCCAAAAAAATGTAAATATAATAACAAGAAAGGACTGCAGGGTTGGGGAGGCAAAGGACGAGCAGGTGGGGGAATAAAATAAAAATAAAGAAGAAGAAGTTGAGAAGAATAAAAGCAGCACACAAGGGCGAGAGCAACACGGATGGTTTGGGGGAAGCATACAAGGAAGAGAGCAACATGGTGCGGAGGAGTTAGCAGAGAGAGAAGCATACAAAAGAGAGAACGATCAGCACTGGAGGTAGGGAGCAACTCGTAGCACAGGGTGGTAGAAGCACACAAGAGAGAACTGGAAAACATATGCACTCCCGTGGAGTGCTTCATCGTAAAGAAAAAAGTACTTCCCTAAAGATGCGCAGTGGAATGATACAAGTCAGCCAGTCTAAACGATGGTAAACCATCCAATAGGAAGCAAGCGAATGAGAGTGACATTTAAGCTAACCAGTGGTAAGCAGTGACCAGACTGTAAACCCGCGATAAGTTCTCAGTAAGGCCACAGAAGACCTTTCGCAACCCATCAGAATGCACAGTCTGGTAGACGAGGCGGGAAAAGCAGCATGGCTGTGTAGATTGTAAACAGTCACAAACAACAGGCAAGCAGAATCTTATGTGATAATCCCGAGCATAACAGATAATTTTTTAGGAAATTACATATTTGATGCTGTTTATCTGTGGGTGGCTTAGGTTGGATAGAAATTCTACTGTTGGGTGTGCCTCACAAGCACATGTCATGCAAGATCCCGCTGGCTCGCCTTTGCTCCGTGGCCCATCCCTTGGCGTCACATTAAAATTAGCATTTTTTTGAGTTAGTGCAGCCAGTTACATCATCGGCATGTGACTCTTTGGAAATTTGGTGGTGCATGACTTATAGTAAATCTGGATCCAGGCTCCTTGAAAAGTGCCAGGACTTTCCAGATATGTTCCACCATGTATGACACATTCGCAAAAAAAGCGAAATCAGAAGAACTCTGTCCCCAAAAGAAAATGATCTTTTTTTAATTCGCAATTTTGCACAATTTGCCAGTAAATTCCCTGAAATTCATTTGAAAACCACTAAACGTCTTTGTAAAGTGGTCATTATATCCTACCAAACTTGACTATTGTCACTTCCTGGTGGTACAAATGCACTATTTTACCTTTTCCCCAAGCTGCTTCTGTTATGGTCGCTTGGCACTTGGCCCACCTTGCCCTGCTGTGGATTAGGGTTTTTACATATATTACTTCCTATCCAACTGGTGCTATGCTGGTTTCACCTCTCATGTGGCATTGTACAAAAACTCCCAAGTATATGATGAAAGGTTCACATAAACCACTGCGGCAAGGAGTGCATAGCGAGTAGGCGTAAATGCATGATTGTTACCCAATACCTTAGGGCATTTCAGCCAAGCTAACAAGCACATCTGGGGCTCATTGTATTCCACTTTCATCGTCCCTCTCTGCTTAGAACTGGAGTCATCTGCAATATTCTATGGATGAGCTTCAATACTGGTAACTGTGGTTGGACCCCAAAGAAAACTGCAGTACTCCCCTTCCTCAGAACACTAGATCCAAAGACATCACTGAGGGGTAGCCGAGGGCAGCAACTGCTACCCCTTGATTTGCCATTGTGTACCCCTGCCACGGCCCTTGCTCCCCCTGGTATCATGAACCCTAAAGACAGCGGCAAGAGGACTCTTAAGAGACATGGTTACTTTCTGTAGTTTCCCTTGCTTGCCCTTCTCGATACCTTAAGCAGTAAATAGGCGGCTGTTGCGGAGCCAAGAAGGAGTAAAGGGGTCAAACATGTAACGTCAATGGGGGTCAAATGGTGCATGATGTCACTTCCTGTACTCCTGGTCTCTTGGTGAATCAACGCCCACTGAGGAATCCATGTAGAAAAAAAATGAGACATGTTTTTGCATACTTTTTCAATTTAAATATTTTTGATGGTAATTATTATTCTTTGAGGGATTACTTTTTTTTTTTACAAATACCAAACATGATTTATGCAAAGTTCTGATTGCACAGCAGGGAATTAAGCAAACAGGGTTTGCCCAGGTCCATATTATATGCACATGTAGTCCCAAAAGAAAAATATAGCAAGCATAATTTTCTTTTTTGTATGTTTTACATAATATAAAATTGGATGATTTGATCTTTCACTGTTTTTAAAATGTGGAAAATTGAACTAACTTTGAGGGACAAATCAATCTGTTCAGTTTATGTGACCGTTGTAGCATAAATAGTGCTAAATCAGTTTTCCTGCATGATTTTTTTTAACAAAGATTACACTCATCAATTTTTCTTTGTTAAACATCGTTATTATACACATCAAATAATTAAGGAGCAAATAATAGGTCCGATAATAGGTCCGATATTTTCATGAAATTCATTTACAATCGATTTTCAACATGTTGGGACTGGTGCAAAAATGTTTAGGCAGTTCTGTAAGGAAATGCCCCTTTTTGCATGATCACCCCAAAGTTTTGGACTGATGCTGCTGGTTTACAGTAAGTCCTTCCAACCAGGCCTCAGTTCCAGTGCTCTGAACCTTAAAACGTGTACATCTGCAAAAGTTAACTTTCTTATTATAAGTCCCTAGTATATGGTACCAGGGGTACCAAGGGCTTTTAGGTTAAAGTGTCCCTCGTGGACTGCAGCACTTATTGTGCCACCAGAAGTGCGACAAAGCAAAGAATGACTCCCAGCCTGCCATTGCTGGCTGGCAAAGCAGTTTTCAACTGTTACCTTGATTTGCCATTTAAAATAATGACAAAGTTCAAGCCTTCTTTTTTCATATATATCAGTCACCCCTATGGCAGGCCTATCGAGCCCTAAGGCAAGATGCCATACATTTAAAATGTAGAACATGTGTTGTGAGAAGTTGGCCTGGTATATGCTGTTCACTAATTAAAGTGGACACCTTGCACCAGGGCAAATCGACTCTTATGGTAGATAGGTTTAAGACAACCTTTTAAAGAAAGCTATCCTAGTGGTAGCTGTGGAGAGCAGCCTTCAGGCTAAGTCTCGGAGGAATGTAAAGCAGCTTGTTTTACCATATAATCTCTTGAATCACCAAATGAAAAGACACCACACAGGTATATATATCAAATATATATGTATTTATTTCTAAATAACTCTCTACTAATCTCTTTATGAGATTAGAAGACAAACATATGCACAAATCAACGTTTCACAATAAGTTAAGCACACAATATGGCTGGGGCCCTAGGGGCGTACCAGACCATATACTAAGTAAGAGACTTAGAAACAACGACTTGCAAGGAGACAAGGCCTAGGGCCTTCAGAAGTGCTGGGGCCTCACGAAACCACCCAAGGCAGGTAAGTAAAGGACCCACGGGGGACGCGTGCAGTGTGGATACACAGGCGCGAATCGCCGTTAACTTCAATGGGGCAAGTCGCGGTTGGAAATAAAGAGTTTTAGGATACTTCGGGAGAACCTACAAGCAAGTCACTTACAGGGTAAGTAGTTCTAGGGCCCACACCCACAGGAGCACCGTAGTGCTGGAGTTACCTCACCCAGGGAAGCCGGGTGCACAGGTGTCCTTTGGTGTCGGGTCGCGGCGTCGTTTTCAATGGCGAACAAAGAAGACTTGCTGCTTGCGGGAGCTGAAGAAGTGTCCGGTGGAATCCAAGCCTGGATTCTGAAGAAGGATGACCTGAAAGCAGAGGGGACAGTGTTCAAAGTCACTTGGCAGTGACCCGGGGCAAGGAAGATGGATGCCCACCGTCGTCGGTCGCTTCAGGTCGGTTGCAGGTGCCTTGACTCTTCAGCCACGTGGTCCAGGAGGCGTCGACGACGACCAGGAGCTGGATTCGGTGTGTCCCTCGACGTCTGCAGCTGACTGCGGTGTCGGCAACTCGATCGGAGCCAACAAGCCTTGGCAGCCGCAAGTCTCGGGGAGATGAAGAAAAGTCGATGGCGCAGACCAGCAAGGTCTGTGGAACTCACCCAGCGAGGGTAAGTCAGGGCAGGCCTGGAGCAACCAGGGGAGCCCTTCGGTTTCTTTAAGAAGTCTTCTGGGGACCCACAAGCCAGCGGGCAAGGGATCGCGAAGACACCTCGGGCGGAATCACTCAACAGGGGCCCACGGTCACTCGGGACGGTGTAGGCCTCTGATCTTCGGAGGGATTCCTGCTGGAGGTCGGGACCACACGTGGTCCAAAGCACAAGTTCGTAGAACGTTGTGAAGGGGTTGCACTCGACAATAGTGCACGGTACCCAGGGGTCGCGGTTCCTCGTTACTCGTGGGGTCCACTTGCCTCAGCTTCGCTGGGGACTCACGATGGCCTGGGAGAGGTCAGGAAATCCACTTCTTGGGCTGCAGGGACTTCGGACTCCGGCGGGAGCGGCGTAGTTTGCGACCGTCGTTGTCGTTTTTGGTGCCTGCCAAGCAGGGGAGTCACTCCTTGACTCCAAGGGAGATTCTTCTGTCTTCCAAAGGTAGTGGAACGTCGAAGGGCCAGGATTCTTCTGTAGAGCGTCGTCCAGGGGTTATCTGCTTTGCAATGGCAAGGTTCCCCCTCTTAAACTAAAAAGAGGGGATGGACTAGCTCTATGACCCCACCTATGGGAGGGTCAAGGGAGGGGTGGCTACACCCACTTCCCTTTGTCCAGTTTCGTGCCAGAGCAGGGGCAGGTAGCCCCTGAGCTGGTTTGAACTGGCATATGCACAGAGGAGCCTTCTGCTCCCCCAGTGCAGGACTTCAAAGCACTCTAAGAGTGCACCCACCCAGCCCCAATACACTAAACCCTGTCTGGAAGGTGGTTACACCTCCCTGTGACAGGATGCCTATTGTTGGGCTTCCTCCACTGCGAGTTTCGGTCATCAGCAGGAGGGCAGCCCAGTGTCTGTGACTGGTGGCATCCATTTTGTGATGCCAGGGCTCTTTAGGATTCTACCGCGTTTCCACAGCAGGTACATGTCTTATCCCTCTAGAAGGGTGGAATGCTACCCCCGCCGCCAAGATTGGCGGGGGGTAGTATTCCAAGATGTTTGACACCAAACACGACATGTTTTGATGCAGCCATTCCAAAGTTAGCATTTACCGCGAGGATATAATGCACTTAAGAGTATATGGTTTAACCGCATCCACAAACAGCACCAGAGAATGGACTCTGAGAACTGCAGAGGGGCCCTGCTCATGCAGAGGCACCCCCTCACATAGAAGCCAAGCACCCTGCCCTCAGGATTGATAGGGCCTGCCTTAGGGGTGACTGATAGGTTTATATGTGTGTGCAGGAGAGATATAGGAAACCTATATCTCAGTGAGGGGTGCTAGCACCACCTCACCCAGGCTGCAGTAGCAGGCCTGTGGTGTCAGATTTAGACTGCTTCCCAGGGGTGGCATAACATATGCTGCAGCCCCTGGGAGGCCTGTGAAGTACCTATGCCCTTGGCACCTAAGGTACCATATACTAGGGACTCATAAGGCACCACAGTATCCAATCACTAGTGCACCTAGAGTGCACTCCATGTCATTTAGAGAGAGAGCAGATAGACTGGGGCCCTGAATAGCAGGGTCCCAGTCCAACTAAGTCATAAACCAGCAAAACACCATAAAAAAAGTGGGGGCAACCATATAGTCAGATTCCACCTTCCTACATAACCCCCCCCAAACGAAAGGAGATAAGGCTAACCTTGACCAGTTGAGCCTATATTGACTAAGTGGCCATATAAGGAAGCACCTGCACTAGCATGGTTGCCCCCTATGTTATGGTCCACTAAGCAATCCCTCGCCCTAAGGGTATGAGAGGGTCTCCACCATGGGGAATCACTACCTCTGGGGTGCTTAGGTAAAGTACAAGGCCGGTGAGGTGTCTGAGTAGGGAAGTGAGGCCCTAGGAATGTTGGCCTCAGCTTCCTCAGATCACTGGTCACCATGTATGCCTGTCTTTCCATGACTGAGTTGCACTTTGCTCTAAGGGTCAACCTTTGGCTGCCTACAGCTGGGGGTTGGGTCCCTTTGGATGGAACACTGGAGGGACATGGCAGGTTTGGAACCTTCTGGTCCCAGGTTTGCCCTTGCCTACCAGAGTCCTTCTGGGGGAGGTCCCTACATAAAGGTATGGGGGATCCCTCAGTGTGTAGAGGAATTTTCACCTGGCTAGGGCTACTAGACTGGGTGCCCCTAATCTGCTGATGGGGGGCTTCCTCTGGACAGGGGGCCCGGGGGGTCCACTGACCTCCCTGACCTCTGCAGCCCTGGGCTGACTGAGGCAGGGTAGAGAGGGGCAGGTTACCTGCTCCAGACTGGGTACCACCTTGGAAGGGTCCTCTGCCATCAGGGGTGTGGCCAGGCCAGGCCTGACTACCTCTGTGGCAGTTCCTTCACTAGGGGTAGGGTCAGTTCCCTGAGGAGGCTGACCCTTACCTACTGTCTGGGGGGAAGAAGACTTTTCTTCAACCCTTGTGCTCTCTTTCGGGGGAGAGTGGGCCATTCTTTCAGGCTCCATCTCTCCAAATTCTTGGGCTGGGGCTGTGGCCATCACAGCCCCACTAACCTTTGCAGGGACGCCCAACATCCTAAGATGGGTTTGGTGTTCAACTTCAGCCCAGGCTGAAATTTCCAAATCATTGCCCATCAGGCAATCTACAGGTAGGGTTGGGGACACTGCCACTCTTTTGGGCCTGTGACCCCCTCCCAGCTGAGATTGACTATGGCCATGGGGTGATCTGTTCTGACACCATCAATGTTGGTCACCTGGTATTTAAACTCAGGTAAAAGCTGGTGAGGGGGACTAGTTTCCCTGCCACCATGGTGACACTAGCCCCTGTGTCCCTAAATGCCACAGCTTTCTGACCATTAATCATTGGCTCCAGTCTGTACCTGCCCAATGCTATGGGACCCATGGTAAAGGTGGCATATCCTACACCACCATCAGAATCTGAGGAGTCTGTTGAGGGGGTCCTGTCTAAACTAGGGCCCACCTCTGTTCCTCTTGCAAAAGCACCTAACTTTTGGGTGCACTACTCCCAACTGGAGGATTACTACTGGTAGTACCAGGAGGGGTGGTAGTAGTTGTTGGAGGAACATTTTCTTTATTGCCATTCCTGGGACAACTGGGATCAGATTTCCAGTGCCCAGGCTTTTTACAGACATGGCAATAGGGTTTCTTTTCAGGAGAGGAAGGAGTTTGGGACCCACCCCCAGAAGAGGAATTTTGGGGCCCTGTAGTGGACTTATCCTTGGATTTATCCCCACCTTTCTCTTGGGACTTGGTAGAATCTTTCTTGTGGTCACCACCCTGATTCTTAGGCCTTACTCTGGTTCTGACCCATTTGTCTGCCTTCTTTCCCAATTCTTGGGGAGAGGTCAGATCAGAGTCCACCAGGTACTGGTGTAAAAGCTGGTTTTGACAATTATTAAGGATCTGTTCTCTCATCATTAGATTATAAAATCCTTTGAAATCAGTAACCCTACTGCCAACCAGCCAACCCTCCAGAGCCTTGGATGCACAATCTACAAAGTCTGTCCAGTCCTGAGTCTGTGCCTTCTGGGTATCTCTGAACTTCAACCTGTACTCTTCAGTGGTTAAGCCAAACCCATCTATCAGTGCACTCTTCAGGACCTCATAATTATCAGCATCCTCTTCTCTAACAGTGAGGAGCTTGTCTCTACCTTTATCTGAAAAGGAGAGCCACAAGATTGCTGCCCACTGCTTTTGGGGGACCTGCTGTACTCTACAGGCCCTCTCCATAGCAGTTATCCACTTGTGGATATCATCCCCACTCTGGTAGGGAGGAACAACCTTGCTCAGGTTCCTATGGTCAGGGACATATTCTCTGCCTCTAGGGACACTGTTGCTGCCACCAGGGGGTTCTAAACCCTCCCTTCTGGAAGCTCTCTGGATCTCCAGGGCTTCTCTATCCAGTGCCAACTGCTTGGTTCTGAGGGCCACTTTGGCTTCCTCATACTGGAGCAGTTTGCACCTTCTCTCAGAGGAGGTCTCTCTTAAGTTAAAGTATGAGCTCCTCTCTTGGACAAATTCTCTGCCAGAGTGATAAGAGTGCTCAGATTCCCTGGAAGGGGATCTGTGCCTCTCATCCACTCTGCCAGTTCTCTTAGGGAGAACTCCTCTGTCCTGTTCAGGCTCCTTGAAGCCTGGCCCTTCAACCACAGAGTCTTGGTCATTCGGATTGTCCTCATCTGACCCAGATACTATGATTGACCCACCCACTGATTCAGACCCCTTAGCTCCTAGAGCCAATCTAAGGTCATCTGCTGTCAGCAGATCTATCAGGTGTAGTGTTGAGGGACTCTGTCCTAGTCTCAGGTGTCTGTCAACACACATGGCTCTCAAGTCAGAGAAAGCCATGTCCTTATACTGAGGCTGAGTGGATCCACTGGGTCCACCCTTTAAGGACATTCTAGTGTTGTGCAGTGTTGTACTACCTACACTAGTTTGTGGCCTACTGATCCTAGCTTGAGCTGTGGAAAGGGTGTGCTATCCCTTGGCACACAGCTCTAAGTTCAGTAGAACTTATTGATACTAAGCTTGACTTTATATGTACCTTGAGTACCTATAATGGTTTTCAGTTAGTAATTCAAATAGAGATTTTCTGGTAAAACAATGGCAAGCTGGAATCCCACACGCTGCCCACCAATGTGAGAAGTTGGCCTGGTATATGCTGTTCACTAATTAAAGTGGACACCTTGCACCAGGGCAAATCGACTCTTATGGTAGATAGGTTTAAGACAACCTTTTAAAGAAAGCTATCCTAGTGGTAGCTGTGGAGAGCAGCCTTCAGGCTAAGTCTCGGAGGAATGTAAAGCAGCTTGTTTTACCATATAATCTCTTGAATCACCAAATGAAAAGACACCACACAGGTATATATATCAAATATATATGTATTTATTTCTAAATAACTCTCTACTAATCTCTTTATGAGATTAGAAGACAAACATATGCACAAATCAACGTTTCACAATAAGTTAAGCACACAATATGGCTGGGGCCCTAGGGGCGTACCAGACCATATACTAAGTAAGAGACTTAGAAACAACGACTTGCAAGGAGACAAGGCCTAGGGCCTTCAGAAGTGCTGGGGCCTCACGAAACCACCCAAGGCAGGTAAGTAAAGGACCCACGGGGGACGCGTGCAGTGTGGATACACAGGCGCGAATCGCCGTTAACTTCAATGGGGCAAGTCGCGGTTGGAAATAAAGAGTTTTAGGATACTTCGGGAGAACCTACAAGCAAGTCACTTACAGGGTAAGTAGTTCTAGGGCCCACACCCACAGGAGCACCGTAGTGCTGGAGTTACCTCACCCAGGGAAGCCGGGTGCACAGGTGTCCTTTGGTGTCGGGTCGCGGCGTCGTTTTCAATGGCGAACAAAGAAGACTTGCTGCTTGCGGGAGCTGAAGAAGTGTCCGGTGGAATCCAAGCCTGGATTCTGAAGAAGGATGACCTGAAAGCAGAGGGGACAGTGTTCAAAGTCACTTGGCAGTGACCCGGGGCAAGGAAGATGGATGCCCACCGTCGTCGGTCGCTTCAGGTCGGTTGCAGGTGCCTTGACTCTTCAGCCACGTGGTCCAGGAGGCGTCGACGACGACCAGGAGCTGGATTCGGTGTGTCCCTCGACGTCTGCAGCTGACTGCGGTGTCGGCAACTCGATCGGAGCCAACAAGCCTTGGCAGCCGCAAGTCTCGGGGAGATGAAGAAAAGTCGATGGCGCAGACCAGCAAGGTCTGTGGAACTCACCCAGCGAGGGTAAGTCAGGGCAGGCCTGGAGCAACCAGGGGAGCCCTTCGGTTTCTTTAAGAAGTCTTCTGGGGACCCACAAGCCAGCGGGCAAGGGATCGCGAAGACACCTCGGGCGGAATCACTCAACAGGGGCCCACGGTCACTCGGGACGGTGTAGGCCTCTGATCTTCGGAGGGATTCCTGCTGGAGGTCGGGACCACACGTGGTCCAAAGCACAAGTTCGTAGAACGTTGTGAAGGGGTTGCACTCGACAATAGTGCACGGTACCCAGGGGTCGCGGTTCCTCGTTACTCGTGGGGTCCACTTGCCTCAGCTTCGCTGGGGACTCACGATGGCCTGGGAGAGGTCAGGAAATCCACTTCTTGGGCTGCAGGGACTTCGGACTCCGGCGGGAGCGGCGTAGTTTGCGACCGTCGTTGTCGTTTTTGGTGCCTGCCAAGCAGGGGAGTCACTCCTTGACTCCAAGGGAGATTCTTCTGTCTTCCAAAGGTAGTGGAACGTCGAAGGGCCAGGATTCTTCTGTAGAGCGTCGTCCAGGGGTTATCTGCTTTGCAATGGCAAGGTTCCCCCTCTTAAACTAAAAAGAGGGGATGGACTAGCTCTATGACCCCACCTATGGGAGGGTCAAGGGAGGGGGTGGCTACACCCACTTCCCTTTGTCCAGTTTCGTGCCAGAGCAGGGGCAGGTAGCCCCTGAGCTGGTTTGAACTGGCATATGCACAGAGGAGCCTTCTGCTCCCCCAGTGCAGGACTTCAAAGCACTCTAAGAGTGCACCCACCCAGCCCCAATACACTAAACCCTGTCTGGAAGGTGGTTACACCTCCCTGTGACAGGATGCCTATTGTTGGGCTTCCTCCACTGCGAGTTTCGGTCATCAGCAGGAGGGCAGCCCAGTGTCTGTGACTGGTGGCATCCATTTTGTGATGCCAGGGCTCTTTAGGATTCTACCGCGTTTCCACAGCAGGTACATGTCTTATCCCTCTAGAAGGGTGGAATGCTACCCCCGCCGCCAAGATTGGCGGGGGGTAGTATTCCAAGATGTTTGACACCAAACACGACATGTTTTGATGCAGCCATTCCAAAGTTAGCATTTACCGCGAGGATATAATGCACTTAAGAGTATATGGTTTAACCGCATCCACAAACAGCACCAGAGAATGGACTCTGAGAACTGCAGAGGGGCCCTGCTCATGCAGAGGCACCCCCTCACATAGAAGCCAAGCACCCTGCCCTCAGGATTGATAGGGCCTGCCTTAGGGGTGACTGATAGGTTTATATGTGTGTGCAGGAGAGATATAGGAAACCTATATCTCAGTGAGGGGTGCTAGCACCACCTCACCCAGGCTGCAGTAGCAGGCCTGTGGTGTCAGATTTAGACTGCTTCCCAGGGGTGGCATAACATATGCTGCAGCCCCTGGGAGGCCTGTGAAGTACCTATGCCCTTGGCACCTAAGGTACCATATACTAGGGACTCATAAGGCACCACAGTATCCAATCACTAGTGCACCTAGAGTGCACTCCATGTCATTTAGAGAGAGAGCAGATAGACTGGGGCCCTGAATAGCAGGGTCCCAGTCCAACTAAGTCATAAACCAGCAAAACACCATAAAAAAAGTGGGGGCAACCATATAGTCAGATTCCACCTTCCTACATGTGTTTTTACATGTTCTTATTTCAAATGATCTTTATTCATTTATATGAAAGGAAGGAGAAGATCATCAAATAGAAACTGGTGACTTGGCGAGATTAGAACAATAAGTACATATCAATGAACATATGAATGGACCACATATCAATGAACAACAAAGGAGCCTCCTTACAATTGCAGGCAATACATATGTGTCTCAACAATGGGCTAGAAAGAACTAACCTCCTATACATCGAAAATAGGAAAAGGAGAAAAAGGATAAGATAGAAAAAAGAAAGAGATAGAAACCCAGAAGAGAGGGGAGAAAGAGACAGTCCAGAGCCCCATACATAACATAATGTAAAGAGTTACATGGCATATGAGTACCCAACGATGACTTATAACACCTGTGCTAGAGAATGACGCTCAACCCAATGAATCTCACGGTGGTTTATGAGAGTCAAAATACTTGTCCAAAGTAAACCACATTTTCCTCGTTGAAGATTTCCAAGGTGAATTTTGAAGAGTAAGATTATCTGCCCCCTGAGGTGAATGACCCAGTTCATCCAACATGCATAGGAAGACTTACTGGTATCTTTCCAGTTGGTGAGTATCATTTTTACCGCAGAGATTAACAGAAGATCGAGGAGAGCTCTGTCATCCTCCGACGGCAGATCCACCTGTAAAAAAGCAGTTACATGTTCTAACAGCAAAATTCCCAAATTGTCATTTTTTCTGTAGAAAGGCTAGTAGCCCCATTGGCTAGTACAGGGTTACAGTCTGACAACTCAGCTATACTAACGTCTGAATGGGACTACTAAAATTGGTACTTCAAGGTATCAAAGGAATTGTTGCATTAAACCCGACTCGATGCCCACGTGACATTTCATGTAACTTTTAAGTAAAAGGGAACTTTAGAAACTTGCCATTCTGTTGCCCAAATTTTTCCAGTGACTGTTTACGGTTGCTGGCCCCAAGACAGCCTTCTCCCCTCTTGCGGGGAAGTGTGAACAACTCTCAGGAAGGAACACAAAGGACCTGCTGTTGGAAGAGGTGTTCCCTCTCTCTGACAGAAAGGGCCAAATAGGGTCTGAGCCCAAAAGGTGAGCTCCAAAGCGGAAGCCGCCTTTGAAGGGCAAATGGTGGACTCAACACAAGAGACGCTGCTCTTTTGTTCTGGTAATCAGGTTGTGGTTGGGGACAGAGAGGGAGAAACAGTTGCCAAACCAATTTTCCCATGGGCTTCTAGCCCTCAGGTAGGGCTACCAAGCTACATACACCGAGTGGAGGGTTCTGCCATCTTGACAGTGGACAGAATATTGAATTCTGGGATAGCTAGATGCCATATTTTGCAGGAATTCGTCATCTGTAGGGAGGGGAACTGGTAGCCCATTGGCTAGTAGTCACCGCATCCCTGAGGGCGGTTTCTGGGCATTAAAATGGCACCCCTGGCCCCCAGACCTCAGATCATATCTGTACTGGAGAGAGCACCGTAAAAGGACTTCCTTGCTGTTCCCTGGACCCAGCAAAGAGAGGCTGGACCAAAGACAGGACTGAACCTGCTCGTAGGGCTAGCAAACAGAGGACTGTGCCTGTGGTGCCCTGCTCAAGGAAAAGTCATAACCACGCCCCAAACAGAAGAAGGGACTCCAAGAGTCAGTTGGCTGTTACAGCTACAGGTTAACAAAAGCTGTAGAAGCCCGCCTTGGCGAGTTGGTAGCCACAAGCGCTTGACCACTGCTGAAGCACAGCCTGAGAGAACGAGTTCTGACCCTCAAAAGTTGCACCCAAGTCTGCTGGAAGTGGAGTAGTTATCAGAGTGCATTTTGGTCACCCAAGATGGACACTAGCCTCAGTTAAAGGGAACTTCTGGTTTCGGTGTAAATTGAAGACCAGTGGACGAGTGGCAACTGGTTTTTGGCTAGACATCAACTGGACTTCGAGGGACATTGACTTCTGTGGCCAGAGTCTCCCAGGAGGACCCCTGTTACCAGATCAGCATCCTCAGTATCCTCCAGCCTCTTCAGCATCCTGTATCCCTTGAATCGGGGCCACTCCTTTGAAGTCTTCTGCTGTTCGCCCATAAACCTTGAACTGAACTAGAGACAGCTTTGACAGCAAGGTAACTGTCCTATCAAGCCTTATTGACCCCTGAGACTCGCTCCCTGCCTGAGTAGTTCATCCAAAGCAGGCTGAAGTAGCCAAACACAACATTATAAAAGTTTTCAAAGTAACTGCTTACCGCGGTAGTTGCCAATGCTTGTCCACGCTTTGAGTGAAAACCAATGATTTACTAATTGCTTAATAATTTAGATCTCCAGAATCCTCAGGTGGATTTTGTTAATGTTGGTGACTAAAAATTCATAAAAATATATTCTATTGTTATAAATTAGTGTTGGATTCCCTTTGTGTTGTGTTTCTTTCTTATTCAACTGTTTTGGTATCTCTGAATGCTTTGCAGGTGTTCCTTTGTTAAAGCCTGACTGCTCAAAGCCACAGCTGCCCAGAGTTGATCTAAGTTTTTGCAAATGAGCCTGACTGGACCCAAGAGGGATTTATGAGTTTATTGCATGGTGAGGTCGCACAACATATAATAAGTCGCTTTCCTCACAAGTACGGACTAGAACACAGGGCCGACTTTAGGGTTGTGCGACCAGTGCAGCCGCACAGGGCGCTGACCTGGAGGGGGCACTGACCCCAGGGGAGATGCTGTGTTTAGCAATAACATAGGATTTAAAAGCACCTGCTGCAGAGTTCGTTGTGCAGTCAGCTTTCAGGCAGCAATAAAAATGTCAAGAAAACTCTTGTAATGTTCCTGCTAGAAAGAGAGATCAGAGTTCTGTCTAGGGCTGTTTTGACTCGCCATAAACTAACACAGAGGGTTAATGTGCCTGCGGATCTGTATTTTATGTGGATAGCTGAGTAGATTAGTAAAGCCAGCCTTTACCAGTGCTTTAAAACAAATTAAATGTATTTGAGAGAGGGGCTGTGGAGAGATGAGGGGCACTTTTGTCGGGTGGTAGTGAGGGAATCCAAGAAGGAGGTCATATGAGGTGGGGGGTGCCAAAAAGATTGTTGCACCAGGAGCCACCAGCTCTAAAGCAGGCCCTGCTAGAACAAAATGTGCTTGCTTCATTTCACCCATAATTGCAGTCTGAAATACAGTGCAAATAGCAGTTTGGTCCATTTATGCACTAGCGTACAATTTTGCAATCTGGCCCTTATGCATGAATTTCAGAGTGTACCTTTGTGTTTGACAAGTTGTTTTATTTGGTGAAGCAATTCATTCTTAAGTGACCAGTAAATGTCAAATCAGGTGTTGTGCCCAATTTGACATTCTAAGTTTTCACAAATGCGGTTAGACCCATGGTTTTTCTCAGTCCCAGCTTTGCATGGGGGTCAAATGGTCCAAATCCCAGTTTTTCAGCACGGGACAAAGGAAAATGTGCAGTTGCACCATGTGATAAAATGAAACCCAGATGTTATCCTTGAGTCCAAAAACGCGGAAGGATGAAAAACTGCTCAGGGGAAAAACCACAACCTGAGTGATTTCTACCTCCCACTGCTCCCACGCAACAGGCAAAAGTCTCTTTTTGTGTGGTGCTTGTTCTTTGAGGGGTACTAGAAGGAATGAAGTGTGGAAGCCAGGCCAGTAAAAATATCCATTGCATTTCAGAGAGCGATACATCAATGTTCTGATTAGTACCGTGGAAATGGCTGGAGCGAAACGTGTCTGCTGTGGCTATAGAGCTATGCATCATCAGGGGATTAAATATGGATGTCTAATCCACTTTCACTGAAACTGTGAGTAATTTGTGAAACAGAAGACATCGGAGAGCGCCAAGATACCTCACTTTTTCAACTATTTGAAAGAACTGGGTAAATGGTCACACCCACTGGCTGTCTCTGGCTTACCCACTACAACAAACATATGAGAGCTGCGCTAGCCCCATAGCCAGTTCAGACCCTCTCTCAATTGGACATGTTCAAGTGTGGAATAGATCTTATAAAGCAGCAACTTTGACCTCTGTTAGCTTTAATCACACCCTTGACCCCACACCTCTGAACATTCATGTGTCTTTTCCATGTAACTCTTGAGTGAATTTCCATAACTTGTGCTGGGTGGTGCTAATGTTGCAGTCTGCACTGTTTTATCAAAGGTATATAACTTGCGGGAGCTAGTTAGCATAAAGTTCTGCATTTATGTTACATGTTGCAGATTTTATGAAGTTTGCAAAGAAAAGTCGTAGTTAAGGCCTACATTTTTTTCCGGCTTTAGTTGGTACTGAAGTTGTAAACTTTTAAATGAACTGTGCATTAAAAGGTTGTCATAAGGTAAAAGCCGACCCTTAAAAACAGTTGTGTGTGTAACTTGGTGTGTAACACACGCAACTTATACAACACACCCCTTTCATAATAGTATGCAAACTGCAGCATTTAGCCCTGGGAAACAAATTATTGGCACTCGTTACAATGTATGTAGATGTTAGGGAGAGGTGTGGTGCAGCAGAGCAGCGGCCAGAGCGGCTGACTCAGGAGTGCGGGGTCACGGTTCAAATCCCTGGCGACAGTTCAGCTCAGGGCCAGACTGGCCGTAGCGGGCACCGGGCGTTTCCCCGGTGGGCCGCTAGGGTGGGGGCCAGTTTTGGGCCCCTGGGGGGCCGTTTTTGTTAACGGGGGTCGGCAATATCGGCCCCCTGTAACAAAATCGGCCGAAACCGGCCCTCGCAAACTGCTCGGCTGCACCCCTCCTCCCCCAGGGGGGGCCGGCCGAGCAGTTTGCCAGGGCCGGTTTCGGTTCCCAGTCCGGCCCTGGTTCAGCTCAGCATCATGTGACTCTGGGCAACAGCTCACTTAATCTCCCCGAATGCCCCCAGCTCCTTGAAACCTTAAGGGGTGATATGTTCGCGCTTTACAAGTATGGATCTTTATTTATTTACACCGGCCCATAGATGTTCGCTAGGATACCTTAGCAGTTGGTAACAATGTTAGATATGTTTTCACTTCTTATGCAAAAGAAATTAACTATGGTATACGGCCATAGATTTTCTTATATTGCATTGTTCAACACAATCTTTGCACTGTCTTATAATGCACATTTAAATCCATATATGTAGACTTCAAATGCTTGTAGTTTTATTCTCATTTCAATAAACGGTCAATAATCATTCTGGAACAGAGTTTACTATACCGCAAACGTGTTTCGCGACAGCCGAAAATTTTCTAGGCTGAAAGTAAAGACACACAACACCCTCACAAAAAACATAGGGCCTGATTTATATTTTGGCACCAAATTTAGAAATGACTGCCAAGCTGGTGCCTATTTCTAAAGCACTGGCAGAAGCCTCCGTCACAGCGGTTCCTGTCAATGCTGTTTACAGTTTGATGCACAGCTCCGTTAACATGATGGACCTAATTTAGGATTCTTTATTCGTTATTGCGTTTCTGTATTCTGTATATTTTGAGTCACTGGAAAGCTTTACCAATTTTTACAGTATACAATTAATGATATCCTTTTTCTATTCTTTTCTTTCCTTCTTTCCTCTCTCTCTTATTTTCTCTCTCTTTCTCTTTCTTTCTTCTTTATCTCTCTTCCCTTTTTCTGTCTTTCTCACCCAAAAAAGCAAAATCAAAAATGCTATTTTAAGTATGGTACTCTGCGATTATGTTTTCCTATTATAGTGGTTGCCATCTAGTCATTTATGCTGTATTAGACTTTTCTCTTTTTCTTTAGAAGTAGTTTTATATGTCACTAGGTGGATTTGTAATTTATTCTTAGTATTATAATTTTGTACCATGTTTTCTCTTTTTGTTCAATAAAGCTTTCTAAACTTAAAAAAAAAACATGATGGACCTGTACACCAAACAGTTTTATTTTTTTTTTCTCAAAAAAAATAATCCCAAACCGGGATTTTCTTTTTGTAAATAAAAAATAAAATGCTTCCCTCGCCATGGGAGTCCTCTCCCAAGAGCGAGTAGAACATTTAGCAGTTTCCACGGCCCCTTACCACCGGGTTTTTCCTGGCGGTGACGGGCAGTGAAAACTGACCTCCAATTCCACCCATCTAAATTTGGTGGTTGGAATTAGTGGTCTCTCTCCAATGGCCCTTAATCCGCAGGGCCATCAGAGGGGTTTAATCACACTGAAGACGGAGTAGTTTCCACCGTGATTAAACCTAAGCTCCGCCTGCATTTAAATTTGGCAGCCAGACCACAGTCTTTGCGGTATCGGTACTCCGAATATCTCTACCGCCAAGATTTAAATCATGCCCAAAGCTCACATTTAGATTACCTGAAATTGACTATGTGATACCATATGATAAAATGTTTCTTTTCCTGTCATCGTGCAGCGTTCACATGCCAAGGTCTTTATTTTGAGCAAACTTTAAGTGATTGCTCCCTATACATTTAAAAACATGAAGAACACAACATATTCAACCACCATACATACTTATGGGTGCACTTTGCGTATTGAACAGACTTGTTTTTTTAATTATTATTATTGAACTGAATTAGTGTATTTTGTAACCTACATTCAAATCATAAAAAAGCTCACTGTACCATAAAAATTGAAAATGTTATTTCTCTAAGCTCCTATTCCTTTATTTATGTATTTCATTTTCAAACAAATTTTTAAAAACGATGTTAACAGAAAATGTATTTGAGAGGCCAGCCCTAGGAGAATTTGGTGCGAACTCTATGGATAGGAAAACAACCAGAAATGCGCCCTGATAAACTCTGTTATTGTCTGTTAGAGGCCCTCACAAACATGTTGCCTCAGGAGGATGTTTCATGCAGCCTTCTGATGTGGTCAGTGTACTTTCATTTATGAGTATTATGTGCCAAGAAGAGGTGGGAGACGTGGGACTGGGCAAAGTGCCAAACCTGAAACCTGCCCTGCTTAGAAAAGGAAAATATTGTCTCAGCTAGAGAGTGTTTCGATGGGAGGCTGTTAATAGTTTTGACACGACAGACAAGCAAGCATGCAAAAATCTCGTGCTTTTATTTTAACAGTTCTCCGGCAAGCCAACTTTCATAGATTCCAGTGTGTGCATCTAGTGCCATCTACTGGTTGATATTGGAACACTTTAAAAATGCTGCTGCTATTGCCCATGTTATGAAAAAGTTGCACACACAGAATTCCAGTGGAATGCTTATATACAGTTTTCAGGCTCTTTCAGACGCTGAATGCCTCTTTCATAAGTGGTTTAAGGACGCAGTTAAGGTAACCTTGTGGAGCGTACAAATCCTATAAAAAGCTGCCCACTGGATTTCTGTTTGCATGTCATTTCATTTAGGGTGCCTGACATACTGGTGAACTTCATTTTTCAGTTTTCATCAGAATGAAGGATGAGACTGACGAGGCAGCAAGGCATGTTACTAAAGGGATGGTCACTAAAGAAGATCCATGTGTAACAAGGTTGACTGGTAAATTTACTCAAATATTCCAAAATTGTATACATTCATCGCAACAGCTACCACACCAGAATATATAGGACGATACAACGCGTTCCATTACAACGCTGTATTTTACATTGCGGTTTTTACAACGCAAGTCGTTACAACGACTTGCGCTGGAGGGCGCTGGACTTAGGAATAGTATGATTTACTATTCCAACTCCAGTCTACGTACAGTAGGGAAGGTGTTGGAATAGTAAATCATATTATTCCTTAGGTTAGAGCGCCATCCAGCGCAAGTCGTTGTAACGACTTGCGTTGTGAAAACCGCGATGTAAAAGCATCGCGTTGTAACAGTTGCGTGGTAAAGGATGTCTCCCACCACACCATATTGGCAAGAGCTGTAGCCCTATTTGCCAGCCACAAGCCAAAGCTCAATGCCAGGGAACCACTACCTGACTCGCCATTACAGGTGAATGCTGTTGCTTCTGCTTTTATCAATATTTTTAAATGATTGAAGTATTATTGTTATGTGACCTTTGAAGATAGAGAACAGACCACTAGGCTGCTTAATCTGCAACCTTTTTCTTCATGCTTTGGAGAGATTCTGATTCCATTAGCAACAGGTTGACTCAGAGGGTTTAATGTTGATTCATCATTCAGTTTTGCCATCAGTCATACTCCTGGGGGCACGGCTTGAGGCACTAGAGGGCTGTTTTTGAAGGCATTTGTCACATTCTCCAGCTCCCCTGGGTTCATTGCAGCAGGAACATTGGGGGTGTCAGGGTGTTAGAAATCTGGGAGGTCCCTCCCCTGAGCTGTAGAGGTTGGCTTCCAAACCCTCTAATGCAAGGACTTAGTTCAAAGCACCAACACTGAATTAGGAAAACCAGCTGGGCCACAACTGTGACACAGACCCACTGAGCAATCATTTACACGCAGTGTTTTCAGGCTACTATCAGTTCCTGTTCAAGCTTCAGGGACACAGCGGCAATCCGAACAATTTTTTTTTTTATGAACAACACACGAAGGGCCTGATTAGATGTTTGGTGGATGGGATACTCCGTCACAAACCTGAAAGAAATTCCGTCTGGCGTATTATAGGCTCCATAGGGGATATAATGGAATTGTAATACGGCAGACGGGATATCGGGCACTTTTGTGACGGAGTAACCCTGTCCTCCAAACTCGTAATCAGGCCCTAAATCATAGCACTAAGAAACAGGGACATATAGATTAAAATGTTTATTCTAAAATCCTCAGTCTTTTGCATAAAATATGAATGGTAACCCACGCAGAATATAAAAATGAGAAAAGTTAGGCATATTATGAGCAGCGAAAACAAGTAGAACATTTCTAGCATTTTAGTGAGCTGTTCCTTACATTCTAACACATAATACTATTTCTAAGCGCTATGCTAAATTGTAGCAACAGCGTTAAATAGCAAATCTGCCTTTTGAGCTACTCAGGGTGGGTAGCACATCATACCTTTAAACAGCTAGGTCAACTGTTCCTTATCAGAGCTCTGACCGGGGAGCGAGAATGTGTGCACTCAGTCATGGGCACCTTCAGCATGACTCCCAGAGTCAGAAATCAACTCTCGGTCACCGAGGTTTCAATGTGTTGAAATTTTATATGCATCGGGAACACTTATGGCACGTTGCACATGGTTGCCTTCATTATTTGTTGCTGTTCTTAAAACTCAATAAAGAATACTTATACAAAAAGAAATTAGCTCTTGGACTGAGAGCAGCTGGCTCTGCAATCAGGAGTGACCTCTGGAGATAAATCTAGTGTAAAGACCTCTCCTCAGTCAAACAGTGGTGAAATCTTGGGGTTTAAATAGGGTTTGACCTCTGATCTGATGTTATGTTATTAAAATGAAACAGAGTTCAGAAACACTGTATCTCTTACCAGACAAAATTAACATGGTGAAAAGTATGTGGGAGCATTCCATATGTTTAAGTAAGGTATCATGGGCCTGATTAGGATGTCGGTGGAATCGCCACTGACAGGCCGTTGGTGGCTGTTCCACCAACATCCAGTAGAGCGGTCCGATCGGCGCATTATGATGCGGTCAGTCGGACTACATCGGTCAGAGGGACTGACGGCGCTTCCGACGGGGTCGGTTGGTCGGATCGTATTCCCTACAATAGGGGCGGTGCCTGCTCAGGCACTGCCGTAGGGATTACGATGTCCCTTTCCGCCAGCCTTTCCATGGCAGTCTGACCGCCATAGAAAGGCTGTCAGAAAGAAACTTTGGGGGCCCCTAGCAGGGCCCCTGTCCCCTCTGGGCCTCCACTATGAGGCCCGGGGCCACCTGTGGTGCCCCCCCAAACAACCATGCCCTGTGTTCCAGGCACCACATGGTACCTGGCAAACGGGGCATGGATGTTTCAAAACATCCCCTTTTCCACTGCAGCTTGTGCTCCAGCCCTTTTCCGTGCCGCAGCACAAGCCGCAATGGAAAAGGGGATGTTTCTGACCGCCTACACGGCATTCGTATCTTAGTTAGGTGGGTGGAACCGCTGACTACATATTGGTCAGTTTCCAACCCGCTGTGATGGCGGTCGGACGCCCGTCCGACCACCATCGTAATTAGGCCCCATATTGTTAACGACGAAAGTGAAAAAACATGTTAGCTAAGACAATGAGCAGCAATGATGAACACAGCACTTTTCGTGTGCTGTTAGGAACTTCACACTTTCTATAACAGATATCAGACTGAAGGCATGCCATGGAGCAGAAATAGGCTAACTAAAATAAAGACTATCATGATCTACACAATAAGGGTAAAGAGAGTGAGGGAGTGAGGGAGCGAGAGAGCGAGAGAGAAAGAGAGTAGGGATCACTGGAAAGAGAGACAGAATGTGAGGGGAGAAAGAGAGTGAGCTGGTTTGAACATTTTTGCCAGGGCATGTTGATCCCTAGTCTCTGGCCCTGATAGCACCCCATGGACCCAATTGTATTTTATTGTATTGTAATTGCATTTATATAGCGCTAACTGCCCAGTCACATCTGCTCTTATGTAGAACACCCCATGATGTGGCACCTCGTCTATTCTGTCAGGAAACAACCCTTACAACGCGGACATTACACCGCGATACCTTCACAACGCGGTCGTTACAACGACCGCGTTGTTACAACGCAGTGCCATTACAACCCAAGTCGTTACAACGACTTGCTCTAGATGGCGCTCTAGACTAAGGAATAGTATGATTTACTATTCCAACACCTTCCCTACTGTTGCACACACTGGAGTTGGAATAGTAAATCATACTATTCATAAGTCCAGCGCGCCATCTAGAGCAAGTCGTTGTAACGACTTGCGTTGTAATAGCACTGCGTTGTAACAATGCGGTCGTTGTAACGACCGCGTTGTGAAGGCACGCAATGTAATGACTCGCGTAGTAAAGAGTCATATTCATTCTGTCAGTGCTAAGGCCTCCAATAATTCCGTAGTGGAGCTTTTGAGCGAAGACCGAAGCCTCTGCATCTCCAGTCCTGCACTTCCTGAGCCCACCACTTTCTTTTCGACCTACCCCTCCATAGCTGGGACTCTGTGTTTGGTAATTATAACCAACGGTATACCCGTATCCACTATAAGGAGACCCAAAGCTTGCTAAGCAGCTCTGTGCAAGGATTTTCGGGACCCCAAGTTGAAGGATATTTAGACATTTGGGCACTCCCATTTGTCTAGCAACAAGGCCAGTTCTAGGTGACGTGTTGTCCATCGGATTTGAAACCAACCACAGCAAAACAGCTTTTTTTCTCACGCTGGCAGTAATAAAGGTACAGATATCATTTGTAAAAATGCCCCTATCAGCTTGTAAAGACAGATTATGTTTGGCATACATCCACTTATTTGGCAACAACTACATCACAGACATAGTATTATTCAGTGGCTTAAGGAAGTGTTGTTGTGTAATTACATTGTGCTTTTAGGTATTGTCATTTATTGGTATAAATATGGTGTGCGAGTTATGGCTTCCATAGTTGTTGTGCAAGTTTTGAATAGCGCTCCCAACCATAACTTGCGAATTTCAGTGTTTTTTGGTTTTAATTCACAACTATAACAGTGATTTAATTGTATTTTTCAGTGAATATCTGAGTTTTTTTTAAATCTACATTAAGGTTGCTTTTTCAGTGAAGTTTTTATCATTTCACTCACCAACAGTTTTCAAATGTTCAATCCCCTTTGGCCAGGCCCTGTTTTTTTTGTTTAGTTTACATGGACCGCAAACCCGCTACAAGTTCTCTGTTCTCAGAGTGGAACCCAAGGCAAGCTCCATGGGCCTGTTTGGGCCTTTTATGAGCCTGCGCATATGATTGTGGGTCAGTCTCCTGATGTACTGGCGCCCATTTTGGTTGCCGCGAAATAGTGATTCCCACTGTGGTTACGTTCAATGTAGTGACATACATCCTAAAGATTTTTGTATTTGCAATGTCGAAATTTGGTCTCACAGTGCATTTTTATTCATGTATTATTATTTTTTATATTTTTCAGCCTATCAGACGACAAACGTATTTAAGAAGTGTTAGCATGCCTGTAGAAAATATTAGAATTCCCTCGCCTCAAAACGAGACAAGAAGAGCAGTGTTACAACGACAGACCTCAATTACTCAAACTATCAAAAGGTAATCCAAGTTTTATCTTTAACTTCCATATCGGCGTGCCCATTGTCAAAATAATGTATCTCCAAAGTTAGCCCTTTACCAAACATACTACAAATGACTTGTATTACTCTTAATCTTATTGCACATACATTTATATACAATTACTTGTTGGGTATTTTTTCATACTTCTTCAAAGCCAATTGATAAACCAGGGTTTACAGATCCCTGCCAGGTAGATGGGGTTCTTTGTGCCTTGAGCTGAGTGGTTGCAGCTATGTCTAGAGTGCACTGATGTTTTGCCAAGCATTTAATAGGTCCACCAGCCCTCAAAACAGGAGTTTGGTATTGAAAAACAAATGGCACTGATGCACTGGGAATTTCTTCCAGCGTGTGAGGGTCATTTCTTTGGGTTCCTGCTCAGGACAGCGTGGATTTTCCTGGCAGTCCAAAATAGGAAAAATGTACATTTACCCTAAACAGGGCAGGAGGTCTGAGGTCGGCCATCCATTAAAGGAGAGGATGTGGCCTAAAGGCTAGGGCAGTCGGCATTAAATCTGGGGAACCGGGTTTGAGTCTCGGCATCGACGCAAAACATCCTGTGATTCGGGGCAAATCTCTTAATCTCCCCGTGCCTAACAAAATGAATGTGTCCGTCTGAAATGCAACTGGTGCTCATGTAAAGCGCTGTGATACCTTCGGGTCAAGTTCGCGCTGGAAACAGCGTTTACAACGCTGTCATTACATCGCGCTACTATTACAACGACCGCGTTGTTAGTACGCAATGCATTTACATCGCAATTCATTATTATAACAATTCTTTATTGATTTTTAGTACCCAAGAGTATACAACATATAAAGAACTACAAATATATCCGAAATTTCCCACCCCTAGGAGCTTCCCACCCGCCCCACCCTGGCTGGTCCTTGTAAGAGAAAAAAAAAAAAGAAAAAAGAAAAAAAAACAATAATAAAGAAATGTATTCAGCCTCTAGCTTGAGAAAAAAAAAAAGGCAGAGGGGAGACAGCGTAAGGAGCAATAGAGTAAAAAGGCATATTTGGCGAGAAACACAATCTGGAAATAGAGGCAAACAATAACTGGCCCTTAATAAAGCACCGGATTGGTGCAAAAACAAAAATGCATATAAACTTTTTTTCTCCAACCCGCCGCTTAGCAATTTTCCAACCATCTTGTCAAAGGAGCCCATATACCCATCCCAATGACTCTTGATCTCTGCCCCCTTCTGGCATATACTGCAGTTTCTAGCCTAAAAACGGCTAGGAGTCTCCCCAGCCATTGTTGTCCCGTAGGGGGTACAGGATCAAGCCAATGAGTGGCCAAACAGAGTCGAAACACTGTCATAGCGACATAGAGAAAAGTTTGAGCCCGGGCAGGAAGATGAGAGCTACTCACCCCCAATACTATCAGCTGGGATGTCATCTCTACTCGCTGTCCCAAGTGGGATTCAAGGATGGCACCGACTTCCCTTTTGATCAGGCCCAGCTCAGGGCAGGAAGCAAACATGTGCACGATATCTGCCGCAGGATGGCTACAACGTGGACATGTTGTTCCCGCATCTCCTCCCCATTTGGAAATCTTCTCTGGTGTTATGTAGAGATTAAACCAGGTCTTGAAGCATTGTAATTGGAGATTTGTAGCAATACAAGAGGTTTGGGCCATATTTAAAGAGTCTTCTATTTCCCCCGCTTCAACCTGTAGAGGCTCTTGCCACCGTTCCAGATGTTTGGGTAGGTCATCCGGCATTGTCTCCATTAACTTTTTATAAATCCCCCTGAGTGTACCAGACCCCTTGAGTAGTATCTGAACCAACGTCAATCGATCAAAACCGTTCCTGCCTCCGGTTTTTCTCCCTAAGAAATCTCTTATCTGGAGGTACTTAAAAAAATGCCTATTATCCACCCCGAAAGTTTCCTTAATTACGTCAAATGTACTCATCCCGGTTCCATCCATAATGTCCCCAACCATCCTAACTCCTTTGTTGTTCCATATTTTCATAAATCCATCATTAAAAATGCTGGGGAGTGATTTATTACCATACAGTGGGGTGTAAGCATGGATTAGGCCCATACCGAACCTTTTACGAACGGAAACCCAGGTTTTAAAAGCACACATTAGTGTCTTAAATTTCACTCTTTTGTAGTACTTAAAATCAGTATAATATAGGAGACAGCCCCTGGCCCCTGACCCTAACAGTAAATCATATATTGAAACGGGACCCGCCCCCTGTGATTGATCAATTTCCACCCTGATTAGGCTTTCTATTTTGGATAATATAGCAGCCCAGTGGTATAGCTGAAGGTTCGGGACCGCCCATCCTCCTCTCTCCCTGGGTAGCATCAAGAATTTGAGAGCTCTCCGGGGGCGGCAATTGGCCCAGAGAAATTTGGTAAATAGCTGGTTTATCGTTTTGAACCATGTATTATTGATAGCCAGCGGAATTGCCCTAAAAAAATATAATTTTTTTGGTAAGAACACCATTTTGATGACATTGCACCTCCCCACAAGGCTTAATTTAAGATTATCTATACGCTGAAAATCTGCTTTAAATTTTGGAAGCAATGGATCCAGGTTGGTTTCCACAATCTTAGACACTTCTGCCATTATCTCGACCCCCAGATATGTTGCCTTCTGAACAACCCGAGGGTCGCTAGCCTGGAGTCCTTTACCTAATACAACAAGAGTTTTGTTGGAGTTAAGGCGATACCCCGAAATATGCCCAAAAATCTCTGCTTCCCTTTCAATTTCAGCTAGTGCTCCAAGTTGGTTAGGGGTCATGATGGCTAGATCGTCGGCATATGCCAAGATCTTAGTGCTCCCCCCATCGCTATGTACAGCTAAGATCTGATTATTATCCATAATTTTCCTGACCAAAGGGTCAATGTACAGAGCGAATAGCAGGGGGGAGCATGGGCATCCCTGACGCGTCCCCCTGCTTATTGACACCGGACCTGACAATTCCCCCATGAGAGCGATTCTGGCCACCGGGTTGTTGTACATTACTGAAATAGCCTTAATGAAGCCAGCGCCGAACCCTCTACTCTCAAGAGTTGCCCATAAAAACGGCCAGGAGACCCTATCGAAGGCTTTCTCCGCATCTAGCAGGATCAGCCCGATAGGGTCTCCCGTAATCTCGGCCGCATCAAAGAGAGCAATCATCCTCTGGATATGGTCGATTGTGCTCCTACCCGGAACAAACCCATGTTGGACTGGAGAAACTAGTTTTTTAACCACTCCAGCTAACCGGTTTGCCAAAATCTTGGCATAGATCTTGACATCGCTATTTATTAGCATTATAGGCCTATAGGATCCCAGCTCTTTAACCGGTTTCCCTTTTTTAGGAAAGACCACCATATTAGCCGACCCCCAAGAGGCGGGCGCCCTCTGACCTGACTGGGCTTTAAGAAAGACTTCAACCAGTAATTCTAATAAACAGGGAGCCAGTTTTTTATAAAATTCCCCTGGAATAAGATCGGAGCCTGCCGCCTTCCCGTTAGCCAAGGAACTGATAACACCTGCAACCTCATCCGCCGTAATGGGAGCCTCTAATACTTCTCTCTCCTCCCTAGTTAACCCTTCCCCAGGCATCTCCGCTAGATAATCCCACATCTCTTCCTCACTTCCCGTTGTATCTTCAGTATAGAGTAATTGGTAAAAGCGTTGGAAAGCAGCCCGAATGTCTGGGGCCTCTGAGACTTCCCCCCCTTGAGGATCGTTAATTGCTAGAATAGCTCCCTGAGTCACCCTCTGTCTAGTGCGTACTGCAAGCAGATGTCCCACTCTCTCGCTACATTTGTACATTTTGGATCTCCACGCTGTATATTTCCCTGCCGCTTTCTTTGTTGAGATTTCTAATATTTTAGATTTGGCTAGGGCTACCCTATTCTGTGCCTGGCCCACCTCTCCCCCATTGCTAATAGCCGCGACCAATTGTGTTTCTGTGTCTGCTAAATTAGCATAAAGTTCCTGTAGATAAAGTTTAGCTGCTTTCTGAGTCCTCCAGCCATACCTTGAAGTTTCCCCCCTTATCCCTGCTTTCAGGGCATCCCATACGATATCCACCCAAGTGCTACCCTTATTCTCAGATATAAATCTCGGAACCCATGTTCTCATATGTGCAATGTACTCTTGATCAGTTAGTAGTGTTCTATCAAAGGTCCACCGTGATGTTTCCCTCTTTAAGGCCTGAAGTGGGATCTCAAGAACTAGCGGATTGTGGTCAGACATGACCCGAGGGAATTTAAAAATCTGACAGTTAATCGAGAGACTCTGGGACACAAAGAAATAATCGAGCCTAGCATGTGACTGATGTGGGGCTGAAAAAAAGGTGAAGCCATAGTCTTGGGAATCCTGCGAGGTCCAGGCATCTATAAGCCCATGAATCTGACATAGATCCAACAATGATTTAAAAACTTTGGGCTTACGTCCTTTGTATAAGCTCAACCCCAACCTCATTGCATTTATCCTCAAATTTATATTAAAATCCCCACAGATGATCATTGGCAATGGCCACCCGACTAATTCCATGCTTAACCAATTAAACAGAGCTGGATCATCGAGCACTGAGCCATAAACTGAACAGAGCGTGAAAGAGAAGGTATCCGCATTGCATAAAGTAAGAGCCCATCTGCCCAAGTGATCCGCCTTAGAGCATGAGAAGCTAAAACTCTTCCTTCGAGCCATAATAGCTACCCCCTTAGTCCGTGTACCTTGAGTTGTGGAGGAAATTAACTGGTAACCTGCTAGTTCTGCCATCTTTTGCCTCCCCGCTTCAATGTGTGTCTCCTGTAAACATATTATATCTGCATTCAAATACTGAATATCCTCATTAATCCTGCGCTTTTTACGCGGGCAGTTCAAGCCACAAATGTTGACCGAAGCAATTCTAATCTTACCCCTTGCCATTTATAACATTCTCTATTGACTTCGAAAAAAATTCATTTCCTATACCATATGATCTCCATGCCATTACATATATCTTACCCCAGTGAACCAGCCATACCCCCTGCAGAACCCCACCCCCTTCCCACCCCCCACACTACCTTGCTGCAAAAAAGGTCCGAAGACCCTTGTGATGCCGCCTGCATGATACTGCTTCCCACCACCACCCATCAAACTCCATTGTGCCAAAACCAAAACCAAAACCAAAAAATTCAATATGTCAAATATCCGAGTATTACAGTTTTAAGAGACCTTATGGCCCGAGGCTCCTGATATCGCTCGTAGAAAATCTCGAGCTTGTATCTCCGAAGAGAAGACCCTTGTATTTTCCTGATGGATGACCTTAAGACGGGCAGGGCTCAATAAATACACTTCACAGCCAGCCCTTTGAAAGGGAGAGATAAGCTGGCGAAGCCACCACCTCCTTTCGACCGTTGCATGGCAAAAGTCCGGCCGGACAAAAAAGGAGTGGCCCTCCGCTGAGCGCCTTGCTTCCGGGCGTGCTTTGTCAAAAACTGCTTGTCGTAGCAGAAAATTGCCAAAAAAAATTAGTATTGCTCTGGGTTTATTATCCCCTTCCGTTTGGCCCTTCCTTTTCTTCAACATGAGTGGGAAGCGATGTACTCGTTGTACTTCCAAATCCCAATCCCAATGTGAGAGTTCGGGAAAGCCACCCTTCAGCAATCGAAGCACAAACCCTCGGATGTCCTCCCCCTCTGCATTTTCCGGAATGCCCAGTAGCCTTAGATTATTACGCCTTTGGCGGTTTTCAAAATCTTCTAGCTTCCACATGACATCCGACATCCTAGCTTCGTTCGATGTTACTTGTTGGGTAATGTTCTCTGCTCCGGTCTCTAGTGTCAACACTCGCTCTTCCAGAACCGTTGTTCTTTCTGCTATTTCTGTACAAGTTTTATTAATTTTCCTAATGGCCCCTTGTATCATCTTAGTTGCATGGTGCGCCCTCTTATGCTCCTGTCGAGCCTCAGTTTGAATCTGTTTGAGAGTTGAGTAAATAAGATCCATTGAGGGGGAGGCCGCAGTGGTGGATGACGTTAGGGTAGATACATTGCTCTCTCCTCGAGTAGTAGCATCAGGAGTCGGTCCGTCATTGATATCAAAGTGCATAGTGGAATAGTCCCATTTTAATTGCCCTGAATGGCTTTGATCAGAATCAGATTGCATTGCGCCCAGGGTTTTCTTTTTCCCCCCTTTGATCTTGCTCCGCCGCCGCTTTTGAGTGCTAGGGTTAGAGAAGGAACTGTCTGAATCCGACTCCTCGACCAGAGAAACCTCATTGCCGCTAGCGCTAACACTAACATTGGAAGCCTCAGAGTCCTCATTGAGGGAAAAGAATTTATCGCCACCTTCCGGGGTTCCCACTGATAAATGCAGTGCCAAAGACGGTCTAGAGTTAGCACATAATCCATCCTTAGAGACCTGCTCCAGTTCCTTCCCCCCTTGTTCTCCCACTAAGCCATTTGCCTCCACATATTGGGATTCCCCCTGTGTAGTTGCCTGTGTAGTAGTCCCTTGGTCTAAATTTATGAGTAAAGAGGGCACCAGTCCCGTACTTACAGTTGCCGAGGCTGCAAGCCAATCACCGCTTGCAGCCGTTGTTTGTTGAGTCTCGGTGACATTATTGGTGACGCTATTGGTGATATTATCAGTGATGTTATCCGCGGCACTTCCAACAGCTCCAGCGCGCTGAACGCCTCTCTCCTGGACCTTCCCTCGGCCCGAAAACATTCCCGGAATCACCCGCAGTTTAGCTGATACAGCGCCCTCCTCCTCGCTTGGACGCTGATCCTGTGCTTTCGCTTTCGAGGGGGCCGCCTCCACACTTCCTGCCGCTGCTGGAGTAGCGTCTCCCGTCTTCTTTCCACCAGGAGCTCCTCGGGTCGCCGGGAGGCCGCGCTGACTTGTGGCCGTTTCCGCTCCGTCGCCTGTAGCCCCGATGTCCCAACGGCCACGCTGAGACTTAGGAGCCCTTGGCGGCATGTTACCTCGTCGCGGGTGGCGGCCCTGGAAGCCTGCAGCAGAAAGTACCCTTACTGCCGTCTGGATTAGGAGGTAAGCCAAAATGCTCACTTTGCCGTATGGACACTCCAGTACTCGCCTCAGCCTATATACCGAACAATATCTGGCCATTGCATGTTTTCTAATACTCCCTCGCTGGTGTCATCACTGAATTTCCCCGGGAGTCAGATGAGTGGTGAATCGCAGAATCTCACGCAGCCGCCATCTTGCCCCAGCAGTAGCTGTTCCTCATCGCAATTCATTATAACGACTTGCACTAGGGGGCGCTGAGGTATTGGAAATGAATTCCAACACCTTCCCTACTGTTGCGCAAACTGGAGTAGGAATAGTAATTAATACTATTCCTAAGTCCAGCGCGCCCCCTAGTGCAAGTCGTTGTAATGACTTGCGATGTAAATGCATTGCGACTAACAACGCGGTCGTTGTAACGACCGCGTTGTAAAAGCACGCGATGTAATACATCGCGATGTAATGAGCCATATTCAGTCCTACTCAGAGAAAAGAAAAAAAAGGTTTTTGCTATTGGAGCCTGCACCATGTGTGCCATAAGAATCCAGGTCCTTCTCTGAATCTAAATATCTGCCAGGCTCTAGAGCCCCTAAGGCTGGTATACTCGCTCAACAAAGGCCCATTCCTTACCCTACTGAAAGCACATCTCCCCAAATGTATTCAGCCTCCGGACTGCGATTGTAACCTATAATATGTTTTAAAAAGATATCCTAGGACTAGCAAATGCACTGCAATGCCAGAATAATAGCCGGCTGTGCACTATGTAAGTGTCAAATAAGGATAATATCAACAGTACTAATGGTTGACTGAGCATGTAGAAATGACAATTTATTTTGAAGACAAAAGGAAATAAAAAATAAACTGATCCAAACCAAGAAGTAACAGCGTATCATCGCTTTTGAGAAAAACAATATAAATCAAGCAATGGTGCAGCCAGTAGGTCTTACCTTTGAAAGGCATTTGGTGATCCTTTGGCTTTGCCAATGCTTGTGAGAAGAAAAAAATGTCTGTTGCCAATTTTGAACAACATAGGTAAAACTAAAATGACCCACAATGGCAGTTCTCAGCGTAATGATTTATTTGCCTGCATGGATCACCACGCATGCTCACATATGTGTCATGATGCTGCAGTGGACTTTTTTTTTTGCATGTGCTAAACAGCATTGGCAAAAAAAATGTTTGTTGCGGATGCTGAACAGCATTGAGAAAAATAAAAACTATTGTGACGATGTAGTGCCCGCATGCATCACTACACATGCAAATGTATGCATCGTGACGCTGCGTGGCATTATTTTTTGTTCACTTTTAATTTACCGTTCCTAAATTACAGGCACCCATTTTGGTATACTAAAAAGATAAAAATAGTGCATTAAAGAGAAAGGTGCAGCCTGGCATCAAATTACAGCTTCTGGGCCCTCCTAAATGGCAGGGAGCAGCAGTCATCTAGGAGTGGCTGGGGCTCAATGTAAGATCTGCAGGGGAGGGGAGCTTTGAAAAAAAAGGTTGAATGAGATGGAAAGGGGGCGGGAGAAAGCAACAGAAGGTTAGGATGAGTAACACAGTGAGCAAGAGGGCAGGGATGTTAAGGTGAATCAGCACAGAGGAGCAGAATTAAGAAAACACATATACTCCAGTGGAGTGCTGAAAAAAACAGAATAAAGTACTTTTCTGTTGTCAGTAGTTGAGGGATACAAGCCGCCATGATTAGAAGGATAGTGAAGTAGCTATGCTCCACCGAAGGGAAAAACACACAAAGATGAAGAAAAACCATTGAATAAGAAGCAAGCAAGTGAGATTTACAGAAAGCCTACCAAAGATAAGCAATGGGCGGACCCAAACCCATTAGAAATATTAGTATTGTATACAATAGGTCTTTAAACAGCAGACAGCTAAGGCAGTCTGGAGTCGAGACCTAAAATGGCTTCAGAAGAGGTTAATTTCAGCACTGCACAAATGCCATTCTGGAAACTTGAACTGTCAGCTTAGAAGTATTGTTTAAATGTAAGCTGTAAGAGCACAGAACAGAGCACTGTGACCCCATAAAGTACAAAGGAACAATGTCTGTTTTCTGGGCCTGAATTTGTATTGTGCATTAAATTGGAAGAGTGACTCAATTTTCTTCTAAGCTTTGACCAGTTAACGTCCATAAGACTTCTGCAACTTTCTCTCTTCTTGCGCAGTTGCCAGAGTCGATAAATAAGGATGTGGACTTCAACTGCCCATGGCTGTCCGTCACGACATAAGTGAACCCTAGGATTGTACTTATTGATGAGCGTTAAGTGTCCTGTCCCTTAACCTAGTACAAGGTTTCCTGCCTGTTTGTCAACTCTTCTCCCACTAAAGCAGTTAAAAACTGTTTCCCTCAACTTATTTCCATAGCAGGGTTGTCAGTGCTTCAATTCGCAAAGGGCACCTTCTCAAACCTAAACCTCATGTCACCACTTTTTCTCTGCTGAAGATGCCGACCTTAGGCCACTGTAGGAGCAGCTAATGTAATGTCATAGCTAACCTTCCCCTCTTCTCCAACGTTTGGGGCTTAAAAACTGTCACATCAGGGCCACAATTATTTTGCTCTGATGCAACCTGTCAAGCTCTTCCAGCACAATCCAAATACCCCTCACATGGGTCACTGTAGTAATGTGGGCTTATGGAAGGAGGGCTGGTGGTATCCTGTATACGTCATGGGTTTAGGGTTTGAGGGTTTGTGGAATCCTGTATATGTCCTCAACACTGCCTGTTGTTTTGGGTGGTATCATCATGGGATTCTATCACAGTTGATAATGGCATTCGTGAGGTGTCTGGCTTCACGGTCACAGGCTGTTCTCTGCCATTAAACTTGAAAAAGATTACCTCAATAAGTGTTGGGTTGTCATTACAACACTTTCTGGCGACGAGGGTGGGATCAGTGCAATAGTTAAAAAAATGCTGTTTGAATGGTAGATTCAGGCTCCTTGTACACTGTTATACCAAACCACATGTTTGATAATCTATGGCCAAAGGAAAAGTTAAAAGTTTCTGATGTGATCTTGAAGGGGTATCAGAGAGCTGACATTGGTGTTATGGGATACTTAACAGTAGAAATTGAATTTAAAAAACGCACCACTAAGGGGAGAGTGTATGTAGCAGCTGATGGTCCCGCCAATATTGGGCTGGTCTCACCAGTATGACCTGCACATTATTGTTAACCTAAGGGCCATTGAGCAAGTGTTGGTCGTTGAGGATGGAGAACTAGAAGCTTTGCTCAAAGACTTTGAAAAGGTATTTGAGAACAGAATTGTTGAGGTTAAAGACTATCAACACAAAATAGTACTTTAAAAAATGCTGTCCCAGTGAAACATTCACTCAGAAAAGTACCTTTAGCAGCTCGTACTGAAGTTAAGCCTATCCTAGACCAAATGATCAAAGGTAAAATTATTGAGCCAGTAGAAGCAACTCAGTGGGTGTCTCTAGTGGTCATCACCAAGAAGGCAGACTCCTCTCTTCGATTCTGCATGGATTAGCGCAGTCTGAACCAAGCTGTGGTCATGGACTGTTTTATTGCTGAACATTAATGAGTTAATCTTTCAATTGTCCAACTGTAAGTACTTTTCTAAATTGGACCTTGGGAGTGCCTATCACCAGATATAATTGCCTCAAGACTCAAAACATTTGACGGAAATCAATACCGCTGATGGTGTTTTTCAATTTAATCGGTTACCATTTGGTCTCTCGTCAGTCACCAGTGTGTTTCAGAGACTAATGACACGTTTATGCTCTTCTTTCAAAATGACATATTAATTTTTGGAGAAGATGTCGCTGATCACAGTAAGGTGCTGTGTGAAGTTTGACATCGAATTGCTGGGACAGGCATGACTCTACGTTAGGACAAGTGCAAATTTCTAGTTAAAGAGGTTGAGTATCTTGGGCACTTGATTTCTGGTGAAGGAATTAGGCCAAAAATGAACTTGTTAAGTGCAGTAGTAAATGTGCAAGTTCCCAGTGACAAGGACAAGTTGAAATCCTTTATGGGTCTCCAGTAATAATTCCAAGTCAGGTCCTCCAGGACTGGAAACAAGCATCCCGGTCCCGGGATGCTTGTTTCTGGTCCAGGGAGGATCTGGCTTAGTAGTTCGGGCTGGACAGACAGAATCAAGACTGATTTGCATATGGCTGGGTCCAACCTGGAATGGCATGGCGAGCAAAAACGATGGATTTAACCGAGATCTGTGACTGGGGGTAAATGTTTGATTTGTTCAGCATTCCGTCCATCATCTGTTCTTTTTGCATTTGTCACCCTAAGTGAGAAGTATATGCCCAGACGTGTGTCCCATGCTTGCTGTGCCACTGGATTCAAGCTAGCCTGTCTGATGAGGGGTGATACCCTGAAACTGGTCCAGGGATGCTTGTTTCCAGTCCAGCGAAGATCTGGCTTGGCAGTTTGGACTGGACTGTTCCAATGTAGAGCTGGGTCAAGACTGATTTCCACGTGGCTGGGTCCAAACTGGGGTGGCATATTGAGCAAAAAAACAATTCCGTCTATCATCTTTTTGTGTTGCTTTCTTTTGTGTGCCCAGCACACTATAATATTTTGCTGAACGGGTAAAATACACCTCTGTGTTTGGCTTACATATATTGAAACGTGGCTGGTACAATGTGGAACTGATGTTTCCAGATTACATAGATTTCACCGGTGCTTGTACATTGTGTCCTTGACATTTAAAAGGTTACATAGATTACACCGGTGGTGGGGCAATGACATTTCCAATTTGCATAAATGCCCACTGGCATTTCTAAATTACATGGTATGTACATGTGCTGGTTCAGTGCACACTGGGATTTCCTGATTAAATGGACTGCATCCATACTAGTGCAATGTATCACTGTCATTTATGGACTACATGGATTGCACAAGTGCTGGTGCAGTGTCTAACTCATTTATGTATTGCATGGACTGCACCAGCTCTGGTACCATGAGGCATTGACATTTTCGAATTATATAGATTAAACTGGTGCTTGGGCAGTGTCTACTGACATTTCCTATTTATATAAATTGGACTAGTGCTGGTGCAGTGCGACACTGGAATTTACAGACTATATGGATTGCATCAGTACTGGTGCAATGTGTCACTGTCATTTGTGGATTACATAGATTGCACTAGTACTGGAGACATGTGCTACTAACATTTCCAGACTGGATAGATTGTATTTGTGCAACTTTGCACCAACATTTACACCCCCTGACAAGTGCTAAACTAACTTTAGCACAGATTTACAATTATAGAAACAACAGGGCATATTTACAAGCCCTATCGCCACAGGAATGTCATTTGTAACTACGTTACTGTGGCGATAGGGGCTTCGCCTTATTTACAAGGCGGCATTAAGTCACTTAACATGGCTTAGCGCTGCCTTGTAAATAAGGCACCCTTTCACGCTATACTTAGCGTGAAATGGGTGGGCAGTGGGTGTTGCAGTGGGCGTTCCGCCGCAACACCCATTGATTCGAAACTTCCCCCTACTCACAAGGGTGGCGTAAATAGGAGGAAGAGAAAACCTGGTCTTAACATGGCAAAACAAAGAGAAATGCTTTATTTTGCATCGTCTTTGCTGTTTCTATGTGTGCTGCATTGTGCAGCACACATAGAAACAGCAAAACACGATGAATGATTGTTTATATGCAGGAAGGTGTGCCTTCCTGCACATAAACATTTATTACAACAATGGCGATCTGCAACTTCTATGTGTGCTGCACAATGCAGCACACATAGAAGTTTCAGATCGCCATTTGTGATTGTTTATGTGCAGGAAGGGACACCTGACTGCACATAAACAATCATTCCCTCAATGCAGGCACCCATACACTATGGTGCAAGGGTGCCTGCGTTGGCATTAGGCAGCTTCATTTAGTGCCAGCGCTAGGAAAAACCAGTGGCGGCTCCTCCACTAAGGCGGAGGAGCGTCGCCCCACTGCTCACTGAGCAATTAAAAACGGAAAAAATCAAATGATAACTTAGCGGTATTATCATTTTATTTAAGCATTCTGGCTCAGTTGGCTGGGGGGGCGGTCGGGCTGGGCTGTTTAGAGGCTGATGGAGGAGTGGTAGACACTTCCTAAGTGTGCATGACATTTTGGCCGACCGTCTTGGGCCGCCCAAAATGTCATGCGCACTGGGCACGATTAACGCCACGAATGGCGGACCGTGGCATTAGCACTGTGTGCCTAACGCCACGCTCCTCCATTCCCTTGTAAATATGCCCCAACATTTTGTATCGTTGGCTGGTCCTGATGTCGGTTCACATATTAATGCAAAATTGAACCATCATGAATCCTGAATGTTGCTTTATACGCTGTTCCTGGTACACTATAAAATGTACATCTTTTGACGAATGCTGCCGAGTTTTTTTTATTCTTTTGCTTAATCTGTGTATATAATGAAATATGTTGGTTGGATTATATGCATTTGCCCTGTTGTAAAACAAGTGAATGCAGAAGATGTTATCTATTTTTTTACCTCCTTTCTATGTCTCTTCCAGACTCACTCCCTTGCTTTCTTCTCTCCTTCGGCATTCACAAAATCCACCCTCCCAGAGTACTTTGCAGAGTTTGTCGTTTCACCTCTCACTCTTCGTGGGTGGAGCGGTTCATGCAGCTGGTTGAGTTGGGTGTGTGCACAGTCCAAATCTAGGAAAACATTTGTGAATGTAGTGGGTGGCCTGAGAATCATTGGAATGTTAGTGTGCTGTAGAAGGATTTACTGTTCACCCTCCCTCTGCGGCTGTTTCGTACCACGCCTCACTTCTCCGTGGAACACATTTCACTAGATCTGCGCATGGGTGCAAAGGGGGAGCGCCATACATGGAACCCTTGTGCTCTCACAACTGTTCCTTACAGCATTCCTAGCAAGTCATTGCTTAATTTGTGCCGGTGGTTGCAAGTGGTGGGCTCTGACACTCATTCCTGGGGACCGGAACTCACTTTTCAAACTTTGACACAGAGCAAGAGCTAAAAAGGCAGAAATGAAGATAAAAGAAATAGAAATATAGATAAACAGCGATGAAGAGAGAACGCAGGGGTGAAAACAACCTGCGAGAGAGACATAAAGTGGCAGGAAGTGTGGGTGGTTGAAAGAGAAAGGCATCTGGGGAATGAATACTAAGCATCCCTGTTATTCAGCAACCACATCATTCGGCAATGCCAGTGGTGAGCTCCTCAGAATAACTTTGTGCCCTTGTGCTTATTTATTTTTTCAAATAAAGCACTGCAAGTGCCCACTAGGATTCTACTTTCAGTTGTGCTTTCATTATCACTAGCACCAGAGGGAGGGGACATATAGGCTTGTTTGTACACGATCCCTTACATGCCTTTAATCTGGGTCCCAGGGAAGCTACTGGGTACTAAGCAATATAGTCAGTGGGCATCATATATACCACTAGTGTCCCCGATCCATGGAACTATTGCAATGGATACGGCTAACCCAAACTCCCCTTGTGCACTAGACTACGCATGGGTACCAAGGCCGAGCAGTCTCGGACTCCTTGTGTCATTCATTAATTCAATGACTCCGCCGTAGGCCTGTCTCGCTGATATAAGTTCTAGATTCTTCTTACTAACTGTTATGACTTTTGATTTTTCTCTACGGCCTAGCGCCAGGATGCTCCCCTGGGAGTGACAGGTGCGCTGTATAAATGCTGGATTCATCCAAGATTGCCTGCCTGACACACAAAGCGCTCCACCATAATACTCCCACTTACTTGGCAAATAAGCTCGAACTCTCTGGTATGTCTCGGTCCCCAAGAAGCTCCAGCACTCTCCTGCTGAAACCGCACAAATTCAAAAAGAAAAGAACATACAACCCTGCCTTCTCCGGTCTGGCCACTAGAATTTGGAATGCTCTCCCGCCCGATATCCGTTCCAACCCTTCGACCTCCTCCTTCAAAATACAAGTCAAAGGACTTCTCCTGAATAACCAGCTGCAACAACTGTCCTGAAGACAATATAACTAATCTTTTTATACCCTAGAGAAAACATGGCTATCTCATTTGTTTGAGACATTTGCGGGATGCAACTTATGTTCTTGCTCCGTGTTTCTCATGTTTGGTTTCGCTCTTATTGTATTGGGGTTGGTTCACTACAAATGCTTAGGATGTTTACTTGCTTAGTGACTAATCGTCTCCTTTTTCTGATGTACAGCGCTCTGATACGCTTTTTGGGTCATGTTCGCGCTTTATAAAACTTTTCAAACAAAATAAATAAATTCATTCATTAATTCATTCAGTCCAGGTTACATGAGGTGGGAAGGGCTTCGAACTCAGATACAGGACGCCCCAGCAATCACACACAATGAATGAAAATCAGTATCCAATCTGAGCAGGAGCTTTAAAAAATGTAGGCTATCAAAATGATGAACCACAAAGTACTTCTTGGGGCTGAGGTTAGAACTGCAGGATAATTATTACTGTAAGTCAATAAAAAGGCCAGTCAGGGCTTCAAACAAATGTGTGCCCAGCGGTTTGACCTTTCATGCATCACCCTTGTCCCACCTAACCTATCCCACCCTCTGGTAAAGAGATTGCAGTGTACTGATACACAGTAGGAATCAAAGGGAGAGGCCCTATATGGGAGACCGTACTACTCCCTGCCTGAATGTGAACTCACTAGAAGTACGTCTCACAAGTCGCGAAGAAAAGGGGAGGGGGAGGAGGGGGGAGAGAAAGAAAAGCTCCCCGGGTTATAATGTAATGAAGGTACTGGGCCCGGCCCAGAAAGTGCCCTATTGCATGGGAGGAGACCTCTGTCAGGACAAGTTCTTACTCACCAAAGGGCGACATGCTTCATCATAGGGTTCCCTCCTCACACCAGGGCCGCAAGGTGGCTGGTGTGGGCTACAACTCTCCTGGGCTAGAAGAGGAGCTGGGGTGTTTTAGGGAAGGGACCAAGGATGAGGATGGTGAGGGGCAGAGTGCAAAGAGAGAAGGTTAAAACTGTTTCTGGGAGGCCAAATGTCTTTCATTCTGCGGTCTCCTAGGACAGGATTAAAAAAGAGAGAGGAGCAAATATACCTCTACAATAGGTCAGCATGTTTCTGACTTCTAGTGACCCCAGCAGGGGTTCAAGGGCATTCTTCAGAACAAAATGGTAAGTCACTCTGCCTCAAAATCATAAAAGCAAAAATGTGTATACTGGCCACCACATTTCAGGAGCCTATATGAGTGAGCGATGTCCCGGGAATTACAGAGGAAAGGGTCCACCTTATCATCTAATGGGTGATAATTAAATACCTCTCTCCAGCCTTGTAGGTGACCCCATTATGTACACGGCTGCACGGCGTCCAGTGTCCTGCAGGATGTGGGAGTCCCGGCTGGAGATTGCAGTGACATGCTCAGTCATATGCTGTCTCAAACATCAGACCAAAAAAATCACCCACCCAACTAGCCAAAGACCCTGGAAAATTATTCATGTGAGGTTTATCCAGTAAACTAGTAATGGTTGAATCCCAGTTGTTGTAAATCCTGGGATTTTCAGTAGTGTCCACTGTATTGCAAACTGGCCACAGCCATTTGTTCATGTTGTCTTTGGTGCTGGGGGTTGCCAAAGCACTGATGGTTGACTTCCAAGTATTATTTCAAAATTTGATTGGACTTTTTTTATCCCAAACAGCTAATCATGGTCAAGATTTTCCAGTATTGGGCACACACTAGATAGTGTGGCCTCCACTGGGAGCTATAGCGTCCTCGGTTAGTGTGACACCAACATTTTTCACCCTGACAACTTTCGAATGGTAGGTAACACAAATGTTGTCTAAATGGTCACAAGTTCAGCTCAACCAGGCCTAGTGATGGATGGAAAATGCAAGGCTCTGCATAACCTGAGAACCAGGACATCCACGACTCCAGGATGTGAAACTGATTAAAATGTCATTTTCACACTGCACTCCTGTCCACTGCATCACATGCGCAGACATATACTAGTGGCAGCGAGGGAAAAAATTAGGGAGCAGGTTGACTGAGCAATGTGGACCCATCAAGATGCACAGGCCTCTGGTGCCTCTGGCATGTCCTCAGCCCTTGTGTGAGGTTGTTGGGTATCCGTTTCACTTCAAGTTAGCTGTGCTGCAGGTCCTTGTTGTTTCTGGGGAAGTTATATATATATATATATATATATATATATATATATATATTGCAGATTTGAACAAGGACACTGTGTTGTCCGAAACGCGTCATAAGGCTTTGAACAATAAAGACCTAAATTGCCAAAAAACTCTGGAGTCCGTGACTCTCTCTTCGCCGACGGGGAAGTGGGGAGAGTCGATTACCTGTTCGAATATATATATATATATATATATATATATATATATATATATATATATATTGCAGATTTCTATAGCGCGGCCCATCACCCATGAGGGTATCCAGGCGCTGTCCATGGGCACAGGGAGTTTAAGTGATTTTCCCAGAATCACAGGATGTTGAGCCGACGCCGACACTTGAACCTGTATCCGGATCCCCTGCTCCCGAGTCGGCCTCTTTGGACGCTGCACCACATCCTCTCCCCTTGGACGTTGATTCCTTGAATGGGCCATTCATGCCGGCCTCCTCAGCTAGCCCTAGATTGTGCATGTTCTTAGTCAGTACAGGTCCTCTTATCTCAAGACAGTCAAGCTGCTCACCATCTGAATATGAAGGAGCAGCCATTGCATTGTTGTTTAGGCTAAGAGGTAGGCACAGCCACCGAACTCCTTCTTGAAATCCAACATGATGAAAAATTCTACCTCCAGCGGGCAGCAGTTACCTAAATATGGAGATGCTGCAGTGCTTAATTTGAGCCTGTGGTTTCCGGTGCTCGTCACCAGCACTTAATTGTCAACCCAGGTGCTTGGGACAGTCTGCCACAAAGTCTGGCTAATTTAGAGATAACCACAAAAACAGTTAATTATTAATTCAATATACATAAGAAATTACTATAACCTGCCGCCCAAGCCATTCTTATAGCTTTGAGGGCCTGGAATAGTCTGAACTGTCACACTTGTAGGAGTGTGATGGTTAGTAGTTGTGTTGTTACCATGGTTGGCATCGCTGGCAGGGGCAATGTGTGGTTCAAGCTTTTTTTTTTCTTTCACAAATTAAGCACCGAGATGCTGGCAGGAAGCTAAGGCCCAGTCAAATTGTGCGGTTCCTCCACATCCTCTCCCCACTTTAATAGTTAGCAGTTGGTTCTATTTTAGGCGGCGCTAACAGGAGAAATGGGCTGGTGCGGTTGCCTGCTGACAAGAGCCCCAGTACTTATTTATTAAAAAAATTACCACTGCCTCTGTGTAAAAACAGACAGGATCGGACAGAAAAGCAAAAAATATGGTCACAAATCTGTTTACTCCGGGCAGGGACTCAAATTCTTACAAGTCTTGTTTGTACAGTAACTTTTGGGGGGATGGGGTATCGTTTAGGGATTACCAGGAATCACAGCTGCAACCCCTGTGTCCATCCTTGCAACGTTCCAAAAACATGGCGCCCAATTTGCACTTGTTTGAGCTATGACGGGAGGCGTGTTGGCAAAACCACTGATTTTGGTGAGATGACGTGCACAGCAAGTCACTCCTCAAAAAAACTAGCATACTTATTTTGATGCTGCTAATGCATTCCCAAGCCTCTGCTCTCTGTCCGATCATTCATAGAAAAATTAGAAAATCTACACTGCTTTTTTACACCTATGTTTGTGTGCAGGTTTTTATATTTCAGTAATTCTCAAAGAATTCCAGGCGCGCCCTTGGAAGCTGGATAATTGCTTCCCAGGAGTACCCACCACCATCAGTACTTTTATTATTGTACATATATTACAATTACGCACCTGAGTGTCCTTGCCAAAAGCACGTTTGATAGCTTTTTATCCAGGAGAAAAATATTTTCCCAGTATGGACATTAAACTTTAAGAGTGAGAACAGGCTGAGAAAAAACATTGAAAATACGGACAAACTCATAAGGTTACGGATGAGCATAAACTTTCCAGAGCAACCCATGCCAGGGCTGGACACTCCCGACCTAAAAAAAATAGATTTAAATCCATGAAAACATTCCATTATAGCGGTTTAATATTACGTCTGAGTAGATGGATTTACCCTCTGCTTAATTTGTAAAAAAAAAAAAAAAGTGCCAGGGCCCTTGTTAGTAGGGCCCTGAGCTTGTGCTACCCATCGCCCCTGCCAGCGCTGCAAATGACAGTACCAACACCACTACTAACCTTCACACTCTCATAAGTGTGACAATTCAGACTACTCCAAGCCTCCTAAAATTATAAGAATGGCTAGGGCGGCAGGTATCAGTCATTTTAATGTATATTCAGTTATCAAACAACTGTTGTTGTGCTCAACCCAAAATTAGACAAACAGAGCCACTAAGTGGCAGACTGTGATAAGTGCCGGTGTTGATAATTAAGTGCTGATGCCGAGTACTGGAAACCACCGGCTCAAATTAAGCACTGTAAAATGTACCTTTGTAAACTCTTGTTTTCTGAATTCAGCACCTCAATTTGCAGTCATGAATCAAGCTGTTTGTATGTGTAACCGAACAACGTGCAAAATATCCTTATGAAACAGGCACTGTCTCCCTTTCCACACCACTACTCTAGGATTTCAGCACACTCGGCCATGGCCGAAAGGCAACATGCTGCTGCCACACAAAATAAATAAATACACAAATAAATATTTTAAAACCTCACAGGACAGTAACATTGATAAATTCGGTTATTGTGCAATATGAAATTAATAAGCATCCGTCTGTACGGACTAGCACCAGTCGTGCCTTTGTTTTCAGTAAAAGTGTGTAGAAGAATTGTACTTAATTGGTGTTTCATTCATCCAAGCATTCACCCAATGAATGGACGCATGAATCGAACAGCTGTAATTATGCATACGCCGTACGCACGTTGCGCTTGTTTTTCACGTTTCCTTTGTCTCTTGGACTTGTTTCGAAGCAGACAGGTGCGGTTCGAGAGAATCAGCACCATGCCCATAAAGGGGCCACGAGCTGGCAGGAGACCAGTACCTCTGAGAAAGCACCAGTCTTTGTCCAGGTTTTTTTGCAGGTACCAGAAGCATCCGAGTTCAGATGCATGCACAGTGCATGTGTGTATGCGTGATGTGCGTGTACATGCATGCGTTTGATTTAATATGGTAACAAATTTGAGTTTGAACTGCAGTAAAAAAACAAAACGCTCTGTAGATCAGTAGGGTTGTTCTACATTTTTGGTGCACAGATGTAATCTTGTGTAACTCTTGAATTTCGCATGAGTTCTAATATGAGCAATTTTTACCACTTCTCGTAACGCAAAATTTAATGTGAATTTTGCCTGTGAAAGACTGTTTTGAGTAGAAAATGTTTAGCTGAAAAACGGTTGAACTGCTGAATACTGACCCCCAGAATATCGACCTACAATAAATAATATTGTGAACAGAATATCCAGTTTGACGTTTTTGTGCGGAGTATACCCTCGTAGAGAATGTCACTCAACAAACTGTTGGAATGTATTTGTGCATGGTACCCATTTTTAAAAAAAATCAGCTGTAGTTTGTACAAAATGATTGCAAATTTCGAACACCCTTAGATATTACAGCTTTAGTGCATGTGCTGGTTGATATGGATACATAACTGAGTGAAGTGCATTTGATTGGAGTTCGGTAACATGCATTCGTGAGTAAGGATTTATATGAATATAACAATGCTTTTCAGACAAACTCCTGCCAAATGATCGCTTTTTATCAAACCCATGTTGCTGAATATTCATGATTTATACTTTGCTTTCTGTGATTGTTTTTAAAGCAGACCCCTGTCCCACCTAGGGCACTCCTGTCACTTCCAGGGCAAGGGCTTTGCTCTTAAGGGCCCAGAGTGAGCTCTTCGGGGCATATTTACAAGCCCCTATCACCACCAGATGCCTGTATCTGGTGGCGATACAGGCTTCGCCTTATTTACAAGGCCGCGTTAAGCCACTTAACGTGGTTTAACACTGCCTTGTAAATAAGGCCCCCTTTCACGCTATACTTAGCGTGAAAGGGGTGGGCAGTGGGTGTTGCGGTGGGCGTTCCACCCCAACACCCATTGATTTTGACGCTGCCCCTTATTTACAAGGGTGGCGAAATATGGGGCAGCGCCAAAATTAAGACCAGGGAAAACCTGGTCCTACCCTGGCGAAACGAGGAAAAATGCTCTATTTCTCCTCGTTTTTGCTGTTTCTATGTGTGCTGCGTTGTGCAGCACACATAGAAACAGCAATTGATTGTTTATGTGCAAGAAGGTGTCCCTTCCTGCACATAAACAATCATTAAAAAAAATGACGAGTCGCAACTTCTATGTGTGCTGCACAAAGCAGCATACATAATAGTTACAAAACGCCATTTCAGATTGTTAATGTGCAGGAAGGGACACCTTCCTGCACATAAACAATCCTTCCCCTCAACACAGGCACCTTGCACTATGGTGCAAGGGTGGCTGTGTTGGCACTAGGCTGCTAAATTTAGTGCCAGCGCAGGGAGAAATGCAAGGCTGCACCGTATTCTTGTAAATACGGTGCAGCCCTGCGTTTCAGAAGTGGCGGAGCGCGGCGTTAAGCCAACAAGGCTAACGCCGCACTCCGTCACTTCTCTTGTAAATATGCCCCTTCATTTCTAGCTATCTTCTACTACCAAACCACAGTGCTGTGACCAGAATTTCCTTGCTTGCATTGTGGCCCAAGGCACCCTTCCTACACCACTCTCATGTAGACACAAGTCAATGGTTGGGAGTGGTTTAAGGCAGAGTTTCAGATTTATGTAAAACTGGCGAAAAGGACGCAAAGGTGCTTCACAACTGTGCACAACTGTGCTTTCACAGTATACTTAAGTGAAGGACAAGTTTACCTTTCTGCGAGGCAACTTACTCATGAATACATTCCAGTTCTGTTGTAGACCAGGACATGGAGTCAGCCATTTTGGACACGTGGTATGGCCTTTTTCAGACCGTACACAAGGGTTATGCAGCCATCTTAGTTATTTTCATCTTGTTGTTAGCACATCATATTTTGGATCATGCCACACTCCTGACTGGTTACAAAAGCAAATATTAATTTGGCAACATTCGGTATCAGCCCATGTGTGGAGTTCCGCCTCTGTCTATAACTTCCTAGGCAGATGTGAATGTCAGACAGTAGTCTACAATTCAATACAATCAAAATGGGGGCCATTCTGTTTGGTACCAAGAACCATTTAGCTTATTAGAGTATCTTGAAGCTTCTTTTGCTTGGAGATCTAATTGTCAAAATTTTTAAACCTTGGAGCCCTCATGGACTTGCATAGATTACAAACTACAGGTGTCAGCTGTGATTAAAACAATTCGTTTTTCAATACAACACGTCAAAAGAATAGTCACACTTTTATCTCCAAAACAGTATCAAGGTATGGTTGTAAGGGTAATCTTGCCGTCCGCACTCAGTTACGTAAACATTATTCATGCTGGAACTCCCTGAAAGCACCTAACATGCTTTCAAGTAGTCAAAATGCCAGAGCTAGCCTAGTGTGATGTCTTAGGGAGCACAACAACATTTCTGCAGAATAATCACCCCTTTGCTACCAGATTATTGTGATGGTAAGTCTCTACCGGTAAGCATAGAATTACTATTTTTTACTATATATATATATATATGGAGGAGGAGAGTGATGGTCTAATAAAGAGTTGTATTAGCCAAGAAGAGTGCTGCGTACTTTTTCAACATTGTGGAAAATATATATATATATATTACCTACTGGCGGGCGCCAGTAGGTAGTTATAGTTAGGACCTTGTTTCTATTCAAAAAGCGTTTTTTCTTTTGCCAATATCTTTGGTGCCGTTTGACGAATCTTCGCAAAATTTTCAAAACTAATGACCAGCTCAGGTCAGCTCCTGTCTTGAAAGTTTGGGGGTGATTCGTCAAGCAGGGGCCGAGAAAAAAGGGGGGTCCCAAAACACGTTTTTCCTATGTTAGTTTCCATAGGAAATTTTGGAACAGGCTACAGCCCGAACTGCTGAACGGAATTACACCAAATTTGGCAAAAAGGTAGCTCTTGGTTCAGAAAGCGCCCTTTTTAGGTCTCGCCTGGCGTTGCAGCGCAAAGCGCTGCTCGCTGGGCGAGAGATATTGTAAGAGAGCAGATTTCAGAAGGGGACTTGAAGCCCCGCCCCTCATTTCCATTGGCTGGCGTCACCGTTTATGCTAAACGGTGGCCTGCCATTGGAAATGAGGTTTTTTTGTTGACGCCCTTTCGCCTTTTCCTCCGGCCGATCCGGACTGTCTCGCCTGCTTTGCTGCTGTCGCAAAGCAATTTCTTATCTTTATGGGGGCCATCTGTTTTCACTCAGCCCCGTGTTTATTTTTGCATGGCACTTTCACTTAAGGTGAAAGTGAAAGCGCGATGCAAATATAAACAAGCGGCTGAGTGAAAACAGATGGCGAGCGCTTGTTTAACTTGTTTTTTTTACCGGTGACATTGCAATACGGGGTGCTCTTGCTTTAAATCATGTGCTATATTTTCGGCTTTGCTATGATTTTGTGAGTTATATTTTTATATGCTCTATTGACGGTTAAAATATTGCGTTATGCCACATTATAAATCATGTTACACGTGCCGTGTCATCTTATGTTATGCCGTTACGAGTTACATTTCAAATCTACGACATTGAGAGTGCTTTCGCCGCGGATGATGAAGAGAAGCAGGCGCGCAGGATTGCAAAGGTGGTCTCCCATAGCCCTAACCAGAGAGGGGGATATGAACTGTTGGCTTAGAACGGAAGAAGAGATGCAGAAACACCGGTCTACCCGTTTGCCTTTGCAAAGAAACGTGTCTCTTTCACCCCTTGCAGGATGCAAGGAATAAATGTAAGATACGGCCTACACGCATAATTATGACCCGCTGTGCGCGCAAGAAAAACCGCAAATAAACATAAATATGAAGGGCGTCCTTATCCCGGGCTCTCCAAATTCGCATATTTCAGAGGTGCAAGGGCTCCTGATTATTGACCGGGCGGCTGCACGCGCTCCGTCACACCTCCACCGCTGCAGATCCGTGCACCATTGATAAGGGCTGCGCTTCCGGGAGGGGAGGGGAAGGATTTCCCCTTTAAATGCCCTTTGATGGAGGAATCTTCGCAGCCAGGGATCATGTACAAAGTATCTTGACTTCCGGCTCCGCCTCTCCTCTTCCTCGAGATGCTGGTGGTCCCGATTCCTATCCTGTAGCCGCCCCGCGACAATGCCCTTCTTTTAAGCAATGAAGATTTTCGTCGTAGTCTAGGTGTGATGTGCATCTTTTATAAAATACGATGCCTGTTATCAGATCCCCTCGAGTTCCTCCTCCTGCAGGACTGCGTCCATTCATGAACCGGGTGCCGTCATCTGCCTCCCTCCAGCACAGAGCCCAAGCTGGCACCGTGCTCCCGCCCACGCCGGATGCGCAGGGCTCATCCATCCGCCCACACAGTCTGGGGACCGCAGGACCGCATCAGTCATGCCTGTAGTTCTACGTCCTCCCACATAAATCCTAAAAAGGCATCCCACGCTTATCACCACCTGGGGTGCAGAGACGTTGAGATCCTTGGCTGGGTGTGAGAGCATCTCCCTGTGAGTCAGAGGGATGTAGCACCGGGCTTCAATGCCGGGAGGAGTGGATTGTTACTGCGGCAGAGAGCCTCCTGCCTCCGAGCTGCTGGGGGTGATTTGTAAGAGAAGGCCCGGCAGGGGCGGATTAAGAAGCACTGAGTAGCCCGGTATGGGTGTCCTCGCCCGTCCAGCAGCCATTCAGATTCGTCGTGAGCAGGGGGCCTTAGCTCTTTAAGGAGGGGTCGCTGCAGCACAGTAGTCCTGGAAAATGGTCGGTTCAAGTCCCTCGCCCCCTCCCTGAGGAGGTACACTGTATTAATCCGCGGTACATAACATCTCATTGACTGATCTACCAGGACATGGCCTCAGCATGAACAATATTATTGCAAGCCTATGGATCAACGTTTAGGTGCCATTTTGTTTTCTTTTTGTGGCACATCCTTGCAATAATATCAAAAATAAATATCTCACCAGCTTGTCAAAGACAGCTATATTGACGTTGTCAATGCTTGTTTTTATACATTCACAATAAAGAAGCATGGCAGCAAGTTAAAACAAGCATTTGCAATGCAATAGGTCTCGCATTTACGCGAGTTTGAGCTATTGACATTGCAAATAACAATGCCTTTTATTTTTTTTTTCAAAACATAAATAAAAGGCATTGTCATTTACAATGCCAATAGCTTAAACTTGCGTAAATGCGAGACCTATTGCATTGCAAATGCTTGTTTTTAAATGGTGTAAATCCGTTCAGTAGTTGCTGAGAAATTAAAAACATAAAAATGTATATATCTGAGCACCGAGGAGGAGCCGCGAATCCTCCCGAGCACGAGCTTCATTCTGATTGGCTGCCAACACTCCAAACCAGGAAGTGTTGGCAGCCATCATGTGACTCGGTAACCGAGTCACAAGAAAAAGGTTAAAAAAAAGATAAAAAACAAGAAAAGAGGGCAGGGTAGAAACACCCTGACCCCCTAGGCCTGCTCAGAGGGTCCCACTAGGACCCCCAGGGCCCAAAAAAGCATTTTTTTTTTTAAATTGGCCGAATTCGCGCTGGGTGCGCGTATCCAGCCGAAATGTTTTTTTAAAAACGAAGCGCGGCCTCCCGCGCTTCATTTTCTATAAGCCCCCGGGTGGGCCAGGTCCCGGGGGCAATGCACAGTTAATGAGTGGGGGCCCGCGGGGCCCCGGCAGCCCCGGGGCCCGTCACCTCCCCGGGGCTTAGATGATTATATGCGGGGGCACTCAGCCCCCCCACAGCCCCGGGGACCGCCACCTCCCCGGGGCTTTTTTTTAAACTGCTTGGGGGGGCTCCTTTCCCCCAACACACTGCCCCGGGGACCGCCACCTCCCCGGGGCATTGTTATTTTAAGGCGGGGGGCCTCGCGGGCCCCCCCAAGCCCCGGGGATTGCCACCTCCCCGGGGCTATTATTAATTTTGGGCGGGGGGCCTCATGGGCCCCCCCAAGCCCCGGGGACCACCACCTCCTCGGGGCTACAAGACTGAAATGCGGGGGGGCACGAGGCCCCCCCACAGCCCCGGGGACCGCCACCTCCCCGGGGCAAGTTCTAAAATCAAAGTGTGGGGGGGCTAAAGCCTCCCACACTGCCCCGGGGACCACCACCTCCCTGGGGCACAAATTATGCAAATACGGGGTCCATTGCGGACCTCCGGGCCCCGGGGACCACCACCTCCCCGGGGCTTTAAAGAGTTGGTGGGGGGACGTACGGCCCCCTTCCTGGAGCCCTCGATGGCCCTGGGGACCGCCACCCCCCAGGGCTGGCTCCTGCAATGTCCCGGTGTGCCCACCCCCGGGACATTGCCGTTTGCTAATTGGGCAAGGGGAGCTGCATGTTAGCAGCTCCCCTTGCCCAAAAGCAATGCCGGCTCCCGCAGGAGGCGGGGAGCCGGCTGGGACCGTGGGGGCATTGGGGCTCCCCCCACGGTCCCCAACTTGAGGGCCGGCCCCGGGGGATGGGGCCCAGGGGAGGGGGGCCACGCGGCCCCCTTCCCTAATTAAAAAATATTTTTTTTAAAAGAGACCTGACCCGAAGGATGGGGTCCCCGGGGCAAATAGAGGCCCCGGGAAGGGGGGCCACGCAGCGCCCCTCGCATAAATACTTTTAAAAAAACAGGCTAGGCCCCGGGGGATGGGGTCCCCGCGGTCAGAAGTGGCCCAGGGAAGGGGGGGCCACGCGGTCCCTCTCCCTTTTAGAATTATTTTTAAAAAAATAAAAATACCTAAGGCTGGGCCCCGGGGGATGGGGTCCCCGGGGCCATAATTGGCCTCGGGAGGGGTGCCGCGCGGCCCCCTTCCCGTTTTTTAATTTAAAAAAAAAACAAATATGGCTCAAGCCCTGGGGGATGGGGTCATCAGGGCCTACAAAATATTAAGAGAAGGGGGGCCACACAGCCCCCCTTCTGATTAAAAAAAAAAAAAGCAGAAGCCGGCATCTCACCGGAGGCCCCGCCCCCTCCCTGCACCACTATGCAAACGTGCCTCCTGGCGCGTTCTGGATTGGGGGATTAAGTCCCCTTGAATCCTAAGGGCCCTTAGGGGCCAACTAGCCCCCCAGGTACCGCCAGTAAGCCCCACACAGTGGGATTGCTGAGAGGTGGTCCGAGCCCCCCCCTTTTTACACCACTCTGCAAACGCGCCTCTTGGCACACTGCTGGTGGGGTGATGAGGTCCTCTTGTGTCCTGTGGACCTCAGGACTGAAGTGGACTTCATACCCCAAGCAGCAGTGTGCCAGGAGGAGCGTTTGCAGAGTGGTGCAAAAAGGGGGCGTGGCCTCAGACCACTCTCAGCAATCCAGCTGTGTGGGGCTTCCTGGAGATACCTGGTGGACTAGTTTGCCCCCAGGGACCCTCAGGAGGCAAGGGGACTTCATCCCCCAACCAAGAGTGCGCCAGGAGGTGCGTTTGCAGAGTGGTGGAGAAAGGGGGCGTGGCTTGTGTCCACCTCTCAGCAGTACCACTGTGTGGGGCTTACTGGAGGTAACAGGTAGGCTAGTTGGCCCCAGCATCGAAGGGACCTTAATCCCCATCAAAGAGCGCGCCAGGGAGCATGTTTGCAGACTGGTGGGCAAAGGGGACGTGGCCTGCTATAAAAACTTACCAATGCTGCTGTGTGGGACTTACTGGAGGTAATAGGAGGAGTAGTTGCCCCCCAAGGTTGTCCTTGGGGGCCAACTACCCCTCCTGTTATCTCCAGTAAGTCCCACACAGTGGGATTGCTAAGAGGTCTTCGGAGGCCATGCCCCCCTTTCTCCACCACTCTGCAAATGCGCCTCCTGGCACACTACGGGTTGGGGGATGAAGTCCACTTTTCTCCTGAGGGACTTTGGAGGCCTAGAAGCCCTCCTGGTACCTCCTGTAAGTCCTACGCAGCGGAATTCCTGAGCGCTGGCTGGAGGCCCAGCCCCCTTTCTCCACCACTCTGCAAACGCGACTACCAGTTAAAGAAGCATTTGCAATGTAATAGGTCTCGCATTTCCGAGAGTTAGAGCTATTGGCGTTGTAAATGTAAACGTTTTTTACTAATGTTTTTTTGGAGTGGATGTATGCTGTGTGCAGTGAAATTATGTGGTATGTTGTGCAGTGAAATTATGTGTATAGAAAGTATGTGGTATTTAGTGTATAGGAATTATGTAGAGTGGGATTATGTGTTATGGAGAGTAATTATGTGGTATGGTAGTCTGTGTTGTGGAGTGGTAACCTCAGGTTTAGTCTTCCTGTTTCCATAGAAGCTAAACTATAAACTCAATGAGACAAAAAAAAGAAGGGGCCACTGACGAGCACTTCTGGACCTAGTCAGAGGTATGAGCAGGGCCACTGGAATTATGCGACTGTTTGGCTGCACCAACTTTCGCACTATTATACATTTTCCGCATTTGCCACATAATCCATCATCTGCTGCATAATCTGCAGATTTGAACAAAAAAAGCCTTGTTTCTAGCTCAAACGGCTCAAACGGCTCAAACGTTACCAAAAATGCAGCAACAAGTGTTACAGCATGGTGGAAGGTCCTTTGCAAACCTAGAATGGTCACCTGTTACTTATTGCAAAATGTGGGTGTTAAATTGGTACTAATGGTGTGCAAGCCACTCTTGCTTCTTTCTCTGCCTCTCTTGCCTCTTTCTGCATTTCTGTTGCTTCTTTCTGCACCTTTCTTTCTTTTTCGGCACTTCTCTTGCCTCTTTCTGCAAATCTCTTTTACTTTCTGCACCTCTTTTGCCTCTTTCTGCACCTCTGTTGCCTCTTTCTGCACCTCACTTGCTTCTTTGTGCACCCCTCTTGCCTCTTTCTGCACCTCTCTTGCCTCTTTCTGCACCCCTCTTCCCTCTTTCTGCACCCCTCCTGCCTCTTTCTGCACCTCTGTTCCTTCTTCCTGCACTTCTTGTGTTTCTTTCTGCAACCCTCTTGCCTCTTTCTCCAACCCTCTTCCCCTTTTCTGCATCTCTGTTGCTTCTTTCTGCACTTCTCTTGTCTCTTTCTCCACCCCTCTTCCCTCTTTCTGCAACTCTGTTGCTTCTTTCTGCACTTCTCTTGCTTCTTTCTGCACCTCTGTCCCTTCTTTCTGCAACCCTTATGACTCTTTCTGCACCCCTCTTCCCTCTTTCTGCACCCCTCTTGCCTCTTTCTCCACCTCTGTTCCTTCTTTCTGCAATTCTTTTGTTTCTTTCTGCAACTCTCTCGCTTCTTTCTGCACTCCTCTTGCTTCTTTATGCACCCCTCGTGCCTCTTTCACACCCCTCTTCCCTCTTTCTGCACCCCTCTTGCCTTTCTGCACCTCTGTTCCTTCTTTCTGCACTTCTTTTGTTTCTTTCTGCACCCCTCGTGCCTCTTTCACACCCCTCTTCCCACACCCTTCTTCCCTCTTTCTGCAACTCTGTTCCTTCTTTCTGCACTTCTTTTGTTTCTTTCTGCACCCCTTTTGCCTCTTTCTGCACCCCTCTTCCCTCTTTCTGCACCCCTCTTGCCTCTTTCTGCACCTCTGCTCCTTCTTTCTTCACTTCTGTTTGTTTCTGCACATCTCTTGCTTCTTTCTGTACTCCTCATGCCTCTTTCACACCCCTCTTCCCTCTTTGTGCACACCTCTTGACTCTTGCTGCACCTCTGTTCCTTCTTTCTGCACTTCTTTTCTTTCTTTCTACACCTATTGCTTCTTTCTGCACCCCTTTTGCCTCTTTCTGCACCCCTCTTGCCTCTTTCTGCACCTCTGTTCCTTCTTTCTGCACTTCATTTGTTTCTTTCTGCAGCTCTCATGCTTCTTTCTGCACCCCTTTGCCTCTTTCTCCGCCCCTCTTCCCTCTTTCTGCACCCCTGTTGCCTCTTTCTGCACCTCTGTTCCTTCTTTCTGCACTTCTGTTTCTTTCTGCACATCTCTTGCTTCTTTCTGCACTCCTCATGCCTCTTTCACACCCCTCTTCCCTCTTTTTGCACCCCTCTTGCCTCTTTCTGCACCTCTGTTGCTTCTTTCTGTACCCCTCTTGCTTCTTTCTGCACTCCTCGTGCCTGTTTCACATCCCTCTTCCCTTTTTATGCACACCTCTTGCCTCTTGCTGCATCTCTGTTCCTTCTTTCTGCACTTCTTTTCTTTCTTTCTACACCTATCGCTTCTTTCTGCACCCCTTTTGCCTCTTTCTGCACCCCTCTTGCCTCTTTCTGCACCTCTGTTCCTTCTTTCTGCATTTCTTTTGTTTCTTTCTGCAGCTCTCATGCTTCTTTCTACACCCCTTTGCCTCTTTCTCCACCCCTCTTCCCTCTTTCTGCACCCCTGTTGCCTCTTTCTGCACCTCTGTTCCTTCTTTCTGCACTTCTTTTGTTTCTTTCTGCACATCTCTTGCTTCTTACTGCACCCCTCGTGCCTCTTTCTGTTCCCCTCTTCCCTCTTTTTGCACCCCTCTTGCCTCTTTCTGCACCTCAGTTGCTTCTTTCTGCACACCTCTTGCTTCTTTCTACACCTCTCTTGCTTCTTTATGCACCACTCGTGCATCTTTCTGCACCCCTCTTCCCTCTTTCTGCACCCCTCTTGCCTCTTTCTGCACCTCTGTTCCTTCTTTCTGCACTTCTTTTGTTTCTTTCTGCACCTCTCTTGCTTCTTTCTGCACCCCTCTTGCCACTTTCTCCACCCCTGTTCCCCCTTTTTGCATCTCTGTTGCTTCTTTCTGCACTTCTCTTGCCTCTTTCTCCACCCCTCATCCCTCCTTCTGCACCTCTGTTGCTTCTTTCTGCACTTCTCTTGCTTCTTTCTGCACCTCTGTCCCTTCTTTCTGCAACCCTTGTGCCTCTTTCTGCAGCCCTCTTCCCTCTTTCTACACCCCCTTGCCTCTTTCTGCACCTCTGTTCCTTCTTTCTGCACTTCTTTTGTTTCTTTCTGCAACTCTCTTGCTTCTTTCTGCACGCCCCTTGCTTCTTTCTGCACCCCTCGGGCCTCTTTCACACCCCTCTTCCCTCTTTCTGCACCCCTCTTGCCTCTTTTTGCACCTCTATTCCTTCTTTCTGCACTTCTATTCCTTCTTTCTGCACTTCTTTTCTTTCTTTCTACACCTATCGCTTCTTTCTGCACCCCTTTTGCCTCTTTCTGCACCCCTCTTGCCTCTTTCTGCACCTCTGTTCCTTCTTTCTGCACTTCATTTGTTTCTTTCTGCAGCTCTCATGCTTCTTTCTGCACCCCTTTGCCTCTTTCTCCACCCCTCTTCCTTCTTTCTGCACCCCTGTTGCCTCTTTCTGCACCTCTGTTCCTTCTTTCTGCACTTCTGTTTCTTTCTGCACATCTCTTGCTTTTTTCTGCACTCCTCATGCCTCTTTCACACCCCTCTTCCCTCTTTTTGCACCCCTCTTGCCTCTTTCTGCACCTCTGTTGCTTCTTTCTGTACTCCTCTTGCTTCTTTCTGCACTCCTCGTGCCTGTTTCACATCCCTCTTCCCTTTTTATGCACACCTCTTGCCTCTTGCTGCATCTTTGTTCCTTCTTTCTGCACTTCTTTTCTTTCTTTCTACACCTATCGCTTCTTTCTGCACCCCTTTTGCCTCTTTCTGCACCCCTCTTGCCTCTTTCTGCACCTCTGTTCCTTCATTCTGCATTTCTTTTGTTTCTTTCTGCAGCTCTCATGCTTCTTTCTGCACCCCTTTGCCTCTTTCTCCAACCTTCTTCCCTCTTTCTGCACCCCTGTTGCCTCTTTCTGCACCTCTGTTCCTTCTTTCTGCACTTCTTTTGTTTCTTTCTGCACATCTCGTGCTTCTTACTACACCCCTCGTGCCTCTTTCTGTACCCCTCTTCCCTCTTTTTGCACCCCTCTTGCCTCTTTCTGCACCTCAGTTGCTTCTTTCTGCACACCTCTTGCTTCTTTCTACACCTCTCTTGCTTCTTTATGCACCACTCTTGCATCTTTCTGCACCCCTCTTTCTGCACCCCTCTTGCCTCTTTCTGCACCTCTGTTCCTTCTTTCTGCACTTCTTTTGTTTCTTTCTGCACCTCTCTTGCTTCTTTCTGCACCCCTCTTGCCACTTTCTCCACCCCTGTTCCCCCTTTTTGCATCTCTGTTGCTTCTTTCTGCACTTCTCTTGCCTCTTTCTCCACCCCTCATCCCTCTTTCTGCACCTCTGTTGCTTCTTTCTGCACTTCTCTTGCTTCTTTCTGCACCTCTGTCCCTTCTTTCTGCAACCCTTGTGCCTCTTTCTGCAGCCCTCTTCCCTCTTTCTGCACCCCCTTGCCTCTTTCTGCACCTCTGTTCCTTCTTTCTGCACTTCTTTTGTTTCTTTCTGCAACTCTCTTGCTTCTTTCTGCACGCCCCTTGCTTCTTTCTGCACCCCTCGTGCCTCTTTCACACCCCTCTTCCCTCTTTCTGCACCCCTCTTGCCTCTTTTTGCACCTCTATTCCTTCTTTCTGCACTTCTTTTGTTTCTTTCTGCACCTCTCTTGTTTCTTTCTGTATCCCTCTTGCCTCTTTCTCCACCCCACTTCCCCCTTTCTGCATCTCTGTTGCTTCTTTATGCATTTCTGTTGCTTCTTTTGGCATCTCTCTTGCTTCTTTCGGCACCCCTCATGCCTCTTTCTGCACCCCTCATCCCTCTTTCTCCACTCCTCTTGCCTCTTCCTGTACCCCTCTTCCCTCTTTCTGCATCCCTCCTGCCTCTTTCCGCACCTCTGTTCCTTCTTTCTGCGTCTCTCTTGCTTCTTTCTGCACCCCTTGCCTCTTTCTCCACCCATCCACCCTCTTTCTGCACCCCTGTTGCCTCTTTCTGCACCCCTGTTCTTTCTTTCTGCACTTCTTTTGTTTCTTTCTGCACATCTCTTGTTTCTTTCTGCACCCCACGTGCCTCTTCCTGCACCCCTCTTCCCTCTTTTTGCACCCCTGTTGCGTCTTTCTGCACCTCTGTTGCTTCTTTCTGCACTCCTCTTGCTTCTTTCTGCACTCCTTGTGCCTCTTTCACACCCTCGTCCCTCTTTGTGCACCCCTCTTGCCTCTTTCTGCACCCCTCTTGCGTCTTTCTGCATCTCTGTCGCTTCTTTCTGCACTCCTCTTGCTTCTTTCTGCACTCCTTGTGCCTCTTTCACACCCCTCTTCCCGCACCCCTGTTGCCTCTTTCTGCACCTCTGTTCCTTCTTTCTGAACTTCTTTTGTTTCTTTCTGCACCTCTCACTTCTTTCTGCACCCCTTTTGGCTCTTTCTGTACCCCTCTTCCCTCTTTCTGCACCCCTCTTGCCTCTTTCTGCACCTCTGTTCCTTCTTTCTGCACTTCTGTTTCTTTCTGCAGCTCTCATGCTTCTTTCTGCACCCCCTTGCCTCTTTCTCCACCTCTCTTCCCTCTTTCTGAACCCCTGTTGCCTCTTTCTGCACCTCTGTTCCTTCTTCTGCACTTCTTTTGTTTCTTTTTGCATGTCTCTTGCTTCTTTCTGCACCCCTCGTGCCTCGTTCTGCACCCCTCTTCCCTCTTTTTGCACCCCTCTTGCCTCTTTCTGCACCTCTGTTGCTTCTTTCCGCACTCCTCTTGCTTCTTTCTACACCTCTCTTGCTTCTTTCTGCACCCCTCTTGCCACTTTCTCCACCCCTGTTCCCCCTTTTTGTATCTCTGTCACTTCTTTCTGCACTTCTCTTGCCTCTTTCTCCATCCCTCATCCCTCTTTCTGCACCTCTGTTGCTTCTTTCTGCACTTCTCTTGCTTCTTTCTGCACCTCTGTCCCTTCTTTCTGCAATCCTTATGCCTCATTCTGCACCCCTCTTCCCTCTTTCTGCACCCCTCTTGCCTCTTTCTGCACCTCTGTACCTTCTTTCTGCACTTCTTTTGTTTTCTTTCTGCACCTCTCTTGTTTCTTTCTGTATCCCTCTTGCCTCTTTCTTCACCCACTTCCTCCTTTCTGCACCTCTGTTCTTTCTTTCTGCACGTCTTTTGTTTCTTTTTGCACCCCTCTTGCTTCTTTCTGCACCTCTGTTGCTTCTTTCTGCACTCCTCTTGCTTCTTTCTGCACTCCTCGTGCCTCTTTCACACCCCTCTTCCCTCTTTGTGCACCCCTCTTGCCTTTTTCTGCACCTCTGTTCCTTCTTTCTGCACTTCTTTTCTTTCTGCACCTCTCGCTTCTTTCTGCACCCCTTTTGCCTCTTTCTGCACCCTTCTTGCCTCTTTCTGCGCCTCTGTTCCTTCTTTCTGCACTTCTTTTGTTTCTTTCTGCAGCTCTCTTGCTTCTTTCTGCACCCCTCGTGCCTCTTTCTGCACCCCTCTTCCCTCTTTTGGTACCCCTCTTGCCTCTTTCTGCACCTCTGTTAATTCTTTATGCACTCCTTTTGCTTCTTTCTGCACCTCTCTTGCTTCTTTCTGCACCACTCGTGCTTCTTTCTGCACCCCTCTTCCTGCACCCCTCTTGCCTCTTTCTGCACCTCTCTTGCTTCTTTCTGCACCCCTTTTGCCACTTTCTCCACCCCTGTTCCCCCTTTCTGCATCTCTGTTGCTTCTTTATGTATTTCTCTTGCTTCTTTCTGCATCTCTCTTGCTTCTGTCTGCACCCCTTGTGCCTCTTTCTGCACCCCTCATCCCTCTTTCTGCACTCCTCTTGCCTCTTTCTGCACCCCTCTTCACTCTTTCTGCATCCCTCCTGCCTCTTTCTGCACTCCTCTTCCCTCTTTTTGCACCCCTCTTGCCTCTTTCTGCACCTCTGTTGCTTCTTTCTGCACTCCTCTTGCTTCTTTCTGCACTCCTCCTGCCTCTTTCACACCCCTCTTGCCTATTTCTGCACCTCTGTTCCTTCTTTCTGCACTTCTTTTCTTTCTTTCTGCACCTCTCGCTTCTTTATGCACCCCTTTTGCCTCTTTCTGCACCCCTCTTGCCTCTTTCTGCACCTCTGTTCCTTCTTTCTGCACTTCTTTTCTTTCTTTCTGCAGCTCTCTTGCTTCTTTCTGAAGCCCCTTGCCTCTTTCTCCACCCCTCTTCCCTCTTTCTGCACCCCTGTTGCCTCTTTCTGCACCTCTGTTCCTTCTTTCTGCACTTCTTTTGTATCTTTTTGCACATCTCTTGCTTCTTTCTGTACTTCTCTCGCCTCTTTCTGTACTCAAATGGGAAGTGCAAGCTCTCAAGTTTAAAGGTCTGCGTGCTCTTGTGACTGAGGTATATGTCTACTTGTATATGTATTCATGTCTTATGTATATAGGTGTTATTGAGCCCCTCAAATATACTATTGAATACCCTTGTGCCCTGTATTATGAGCAGAAAGAAATACATACACCTTTTTGTACACATATTTACAGAGTATGCTGTTTGAAACACAGGTATTCAAGTATTTCTATGTTTATTTTTATGTAACATGTCACTTGGTAAAAGCAGAGACACGCATGCATACCTTCACAAACTTGGTCAGACTTACAACAGTGATATGCTTAGGATTGTTGTTTTATATTTGGTAGGCCTAACATTCTGAGCAGTAGATTAATAGTGAACCTTCAAGAGAAAAGTGAGGTTTAAGACATCTTGGGAGAAGGATTAGTGATTAGGCTACTTTGTATGAGTCTGTTGTAAGGTACAGTCAAAGTACGCCTCTTTTTGCACCTCTGTTGGTTCTTTCTGCACTTCTCTTGCTTCTTTCTGCACCTTTCTTCCTCTTTCTGGACTTCTGTTGCCTCTTTCTGCACTTCTCTTGCTTCTTTCTGCACCTTTCTTCTTCTTTCTGCACATGTCCTACCTATGTAGGCATATTTACAAATTAGCATTTAAAAAACCTTAGAAACTCACTGAAAAAAACAGAGGTTTCAGGGACATTACAGTTAGGAATTAGCATTTAAACAACCTTTGAAATTCACTGAAAAAAACCACAGGTTTCAGGGACGTTATAGTTAGTTGGACATTTCACTCCTACAAAACCAGAGAAATTTGGCCGTTATAGTTAGTTAAGCGAACTATAACTCGCACCCCCGCAATGCACTGCTGATGACATCACATATTACATCACTCATGACATGATCAGTGACATCACTGATGACATCACTGATGACATCTCAAATGACATCACTGATGACATCACTGACGACATCATCCAGTGACTGTGTGTTCCTGTAAAGTTTAAATATGTTTTATATATAAATATAGGCCAAGGTGTATTGAAGAATGAGTGGGTATATGAGTGTCTGAATGGATGATTTTGTAGGTGCGTGACTGACTGTATAAGGGAGTGATTAAACGTGTCTTACTGAATGCATGAGTTAGTGACTAAACTGTGTGAATGTCTGTATCAGTCTGTCAGTTGGTGTGTAAGCGACTGCATGGGTTGGTGAGTAGCTACATGAGTGTCTATATGGGTTATTGATTGGTTGTCTGAGTATCTGTATGGGTGCCTGAGTGTCTGTGTGGGTGGGTTGGGGGTGTGTGACTCTGTGCATAGATGTGTGAGTGGGTGATTCACTGGGTGTATGGGTTCAAGAGTGCATCTGTGAAGGACTTTATGGGTGGGTGAGTGTGTGTATGGGTGTGTTGGTGAGTGAATGGATGTCTCAGTGGTACATGTGTGAGTAACTACATATGTGAAAAGCAGTATATGTGAGTGTTGGACTATATAAATGACTATATGTGAGAGTGAGTGATTGTGAGAGTGGCTGTATGGATGAGTGTGTGCTTGTGTCAGTGATTGTATAAGAGAGTAAGTATGTGTTAGTATCTGTATGAATAAGTGAGGTGGTGTGTGTATAACTGTATAGGTGAGTAAATGGGAGTGTGATTGATTCTTTGCATGACTGACTAGGTGTGTGAGTAACTCTATGGGTGAGTGGCGGTGTTTGAGTATCTGTATAGGTGTATGAGTGCATATATCAGTGGCTATATTGATGAGTGACTGCGTGTATGAGTGACTGTATGGGTGAGTGGATGTGTGTGTAGACCTATGAATCAGTGAGTGGGTATGTACTAACTGGTATTGCTGTGTCTATGGTTTCGAGAATGGTAGTCTGTATTTTAGAGGGGGTGCATCAAAGGTTATATTAGGGTGTGAGGAGGTGCATCAGATGATCACGTGGATGATGTCATCAGTGATGTAATCAGTGATGTCATTTGAGATGTCATCAGTGATGTCATCAGTGATGTCACTGACCATGTCATGAGTGATGTAATATGTGACGTCATCAGCAGTGCATTGCGGGGGCGCGAGTTATAGTTAGCTCAACTAACTATAATGGCCGAATTTCTCTGGTTTTGTAAGAGTGAAATGTCCAACTAACTATAACGTCCCTGAAACCGGTGTTTTTTCCAGTGAATATATATATATACACACACATTTACATGGCTACACAGAAAAAGGGACAGACCAGATATAGAACAGTAATGGCTTTAGTCCTACTTATATGTCTGACCTATCCCCTGTTTTTGCTTCTCAAAATATGGTCGCCCTAATGTGGTGCCACTGCTGTCCTGGTTTATTCTTAATTGCGCTGTATGCTTTGTAATTAAGGGTCAGTGCAATAGACATGTTTGTGTTACTGTACTTCCTTTTTACCGCCCAAATTGTTGAAATCAATGCCTCCACATGCTGGGGAGGGGGAGGGGATTTGGAGGGGATCGCATTGCCTCTAGAAGTCGGAAGATGTGGGCACATTTGCGCGCACCCACCCACATCTGTGCTAGTGATAACAGAATTCCGGTGCACCGCAGATGTAGGATAGGATACCCTGTTGATATATTGTATTACAATGAGCAGTCTCTAGAATTTCACGTTGGGAAAAAGAACCTAAAATATGGCTACAGCGGGATATAAAACGAAGAGGTGTGATTTAAGATGCCATTAAAGTAAGTTGCTGCCACAGACTGTGACAAATGGCCTGCATTCTTGCTGTTAAATAAGTGACGTTTTTTACTCCCAATAATTAAATTTAGAAATTAAAAAATAGAAGAGTTTTCCCCCAAAAATGTTGAATTAGAAACTAAAAAAATTGAAGTTCCAGTGCATCCGACAATGAATACAGATGTGTCTAATGTAAAAAATAAAAAAAAAGACTTTTTGGTCATGTTTACGGTTCAGAGTGTCATAATTTGAGCATGGGGGCGAGTTTCTGTGTGTTCAAAGAGCAGCGCACCAACAAATCTCGCGGTACATGTTCGAACATGTAAGCCAGGCATCTGAGCCGAGCACATCACGCACACTTCCTTTAAATAGCCCCTCGCTGCGAGGAAGGGATCCGCAGCCCGCGCTCGCGCTCCTCCACGCACGCTTTCGCCTGCTCCGGAAACGTGACAACAGAGGCTCGTGGGACCCCCGCGTGCGGCCTTGGCACGCAGGGACTCGTCCCCTGACCCCCCAGACCCGCCCCAGCCATGCTAGGAATGCAGCGCGCGGGGGGTCAGGTGACCGGCTGGCTGCACCGGGCTCGCTGCCGCACATGACGGTCCGCAAACTAAAGGTTAGTGAGTGGCTCGCCTGCCCCACAGCCGCCTGCGTGAAACAAAGCCGTGTGCGTGCTCTTTCAAACCCTGTCAGCATGAGGAGAATCAAAGAGACGATGGCATGAAGGACAGGGGTTGCGGTGAACGGGCTGCAGCCGGAGCTCTGGAGCTGGCTGTGCTGAAGGAGGGATGACTTACTTATCTACCTGGGAAGAGCTGGACAGGTACCTCGCTTCCCACACACTCGCATGTTTGTAGGCGAGCAGCCTCGGCTTGGTCACTGTGTGTACAGCGCCGCGCATTGCACCTTTGGTTCAAGAGAGCTGTGCTGTGGAGTTGTACAGTTTGATCGACTTTAGGAAGTGCACAGCTGTGTTTGGAATGACTTTTCACCAGAGTGCAGGTCTGTACAGCAAGTGTAAACGAGGAGTGCGCGCTGCGTTTGATAAGCTACAATAGTAAAATGCACTTTTATTAGTTTACGCACATATTCCGTTATTTATATATTCTTTTATATTTGCGTATTTGTTTCAGCTGCTTTGCATATGGCTCTGTCTGGCTGCTTCGGTGCACTTAGTTACACCAATTCGTATATTTTGTGACAGCGCGGGTGACTGACAGTGTTGAAGTTGAGGCACTGGTTTAGAAGTCCACAACTGGTCCTAAGAGGTAGTAAGGGACGAGGAATATTCCAGAGCCGCGGGACCCAGTTAGTGCTGGTGAGGGCGGAGTGCACTTGGGCATGGCCTTGCAGCTGCACGCCATGGACTGAAGGCAGACTCGAGGTCATGACCCTTATTCGGTGTCACTTACTCACCGCGTCTCATGCATCAACATCTGTTTTAGAATGTGTCTCCTTTTCATGTTGTTTGCAGCATGAATGACACAAATGATTGCGAAGGCATATTTCTTATTTCCATGTCTGAAATACTTATATATTTTTTCCAAAAAGCACACTCTTTGGAATTTAAGATTTTACAAAGATTTAAGGCGTTTAAGATAATAAGGTGTTTTATCACATAGCGCTCTGGATCTTAGTTCTGTAGCCTCTAGCTATTGTGAATACCAGGTGTTATTGAAACCGAATTTAAAGGTGCTCTATTTGGCCCACATTGGAAGGAAGCATGCGGAGACAGCAGGACAGCAGCGAGTATTTAACTCATTGAAACTTTAAACACATTTTACAAAGGTTATCTCAGGATAGAAGGGAGATTTAAGAAAAAGCAGATACATTTGTAATACATGGTTGAAAAAAATGAACATATGTTTATATTTAGATAGTCGACATGTCAACAATTGTGTCAAATCAAGTTTCAATTTTGGGCAAATTGTATACAAGCTTAGTTGAAAACAAGAAATGTAGTTTTGAAAGACCTATAGAAAGATATAAAAACATCGCTTTTAAAACTCTGAATGTCGATTCGATTCAATAAACTTTATTCGGTTTATACCATGTTAAAAACCATAAAAGCATCATGACAATTGTGCAATATTAAAATATGAATACATAAAAAGATTCCATAAAATTATCTTTTAACAGAGTTATAAAATATACAGTAAATATTCGGATTAAGAAGAAAGAATTCTGAATGTCATTTATATCCTCTAAGATGTTACAACCAAATAGCATTTTTAACCATGATTCTTTCTGAACTCTCTGCCCTGAACAGTTCCTCCTTGATAATGATCTTAAAGATAAATCAAAATTTAAACAGTCAGCTTTTTTTGGGGCTGCATGAGTTACAAGAGAGCTTTCAAGTTCACGTAAACATTTTACATGAACAGCAGCAGTCTAACGTGACATTGCAGGTATGCTCACAGTCATTGTGGCTTACCCTTGAATAGTTATGGCAGAACTATACAACCTCACATAAACATTTACATGAACGGCAGCAGCCCAACTGGATAGTGCAGGTATGTTTAGGGTCGCTGTCTCTTACGCTTTAATGTAGTCAACAAGAGAGTAAGCGAACCATGTGGGTTCATTATAGATTCTATTAAGGATTTCACATTGACCAGGGCGAGTACAAGGACATCATGTGTTTTTCAGAGTTTGTTGTCATGAGTGCTCTCCGAGGTCGGAATTATAAAGCTTTGCTACTTGCTGTGCTGATTCAAGGAGATGAGGGAGTAATTGAGTTAACTTGACTGGCAATCTTGACAAAACTGATTTAGGTGTAGGTATTTTGCCCTCTACTGGTGGAGAAAGAGGGATGTTGCAGAGTAGATAAACAGATGTTTTAATATTCTCCCGAGACATAAATAAGTGCAGTAATATATCCAAGACCTCTATTGTAGATGTTTTAAGTGATTTACTTTATTCTTTGTTCTCTATGCGGCCTCAGTGTAAATAAGTGTGTTTTGTGTTTCACAGTTGTGATAGCATTCAACCGTCACTAAGTCTAAATGTAAAAACATCCGGAAGGCCGACTTTAGTCTTGATTTGAGCCTGAAGGTCTGGTACAAGAATCCTCAATATGCAAGGGTGATGGTCCAAAGTTTCATGACTGTCTCTGGTGATGAGTCTCAATTTTTGAACTTACTGAAGAACTCCTTGGGCAATGAGTCTGATGGTTTGAATTTTCTTTGGACCTCCACTGGTAATGAAGCTGAAGGCATGAATTCTACAAGGCCGTCTGTGGATATGAATCAAAATGTCAGAATTTTCAGTCTAACTCCTTGGGCAATGGATCTGAATGTCCTAACTTTTAGAAGAACCCCTTGGCCAATGAATCTGAAGGTCTGACGTCCCCGAAGGACTCCTTAGGAAATTATTCTGAAGGTCTCAACTTTCTTAGGATATAGTCTGACCATAAGGCTGAAACTCAGAACACGTTTCAATAGGATTCCTCAGAAGAGGAAAGAGAGGGGGGGGGGGACTGGGAGCTGAATAGGAGGTCCAGAGCCCGTGCTCCTATGGATCAATCAAAAACAAAAATTGGGCATCTGATCCTGAGAAGAGAGAAAGTGTACTCAACAGGTGTGCCTAGACTAAGGTCAAAAAGACAGTCAGCAAGGCTGTCTCATGTTGCCCTCACACACCCCCAAGGGGATGTTATGCTTCAGCATAGGGCGGTGCTCCTAGTCGGGTCGGTGCTGCAGTGCCCTATGGGTCCCCCGAAGGGCCACTTTGGCGGAGATCTTTTTAAGAAAATGCCATATGATGAGTGCAAGTGAGGTGATATGTGTGGTGGAGTAGTGATATGTGATTGGAAGTTAAAACTGATAAGGAAGGTCGCAAGCTATCCTTTAATAAGAAGGCCGCCCCATCAGAGATTAAAACCTATAACAGGCGAATGCTACCCTAGAGGTTTTAAAGGAACCCTGGTAGTCGGTGTGTAACGACTGGGCGAGGTGATTGCCCTGTGGTCGGCGTCGTGTTTGGTGTGTCCCAGAATGATCAGTGTAATCTAATTATTTTTGAACTTTGAAGGTCCTAAAGTGGTCAGTTCTCTTGTATCACAAAGCAATTGTTATACCTGACAGAACCTATTGTAGCAATCATCAATTTTACTCAGGCTCTGAGGATCACTGGGTTGCCCCATTATATTCCACGTATACCTTCTGTCTGAACATTCAGAAACACTCAGGCAATGAGCCTAAGGATGCGAATTTCCATAATACCTCAGTTGACAATGAGTTGAGGGGCTGAGTGCTTGGAAGGCCTACTGTGGAAATGTATTTGATCATGTCACCTTTCATAAGCAATCTATACCACACAAGGGCAACCCGATATTCCCCCAGGAAACTGGGTAATCAATATACAGAAAAGATTCTGTATGATCAAAAGAAATTGTAAGTGCTAAATAAGAAAGGTCTTGTTAGATCAGTACGCCTGAAGTCTGATTATTATAATATTTGTTTTGTTACATTTTGAATAATGTGTTTTGGAGATTAATTAGTGCGTTGGGTTATTTACCAACAAACTGAGAACAATGATTGAAATAACTCCTCCAGGAGCATTTCTTCCCTATACCTGTCATAAGCATTCATACAAAAGACACCATCTGGCAACGATCCAGAAGGTCTAACCTCAGAAGGATTCCTCTATCAACGAATCAGACGGACTGAATTTACAGATTCCCGCTCTAGCAATGGATGTTATGGTATAAGCTTCCTGAATATTTTCATTTTCCAATGTGCTACTCTTAAAATGAGTGTAAAGGTTTAAATTTTTTCAGGTATTTCCCCTAGTGACCAAACACACACACACAGTTACAATGACAAGCAAATGTTTCTGCAACATGACCAAGGTGGCACACGGGATGTGCTTAAGCACTGCATCTCTTTTGTAACATCATCGTAAATCAACAGCCAGTTAAGACTCATGGATGGGGAAGCTGCAGGTGCTTAGCAGTTTGACAGCTGATACTAATGTTACAAAGAAATCCTCAACCATGACAACAGTGTTTTTTTCTTGTAACAAAACTAGGTTAAAGTTTCTTTGGAGATTACTATGGTGGAGGTAGCAATTGATGACACCGTTTTGCCATTGCTTTAGTGACAAAGCAGAGACTGGCACAGGGGTTTTAGATACTTCTGTTCTCTATGGTATGTCCAGCTGGTTTGGGGTTTCATTATTTTGGAGCTACTGCAGACACCTAGCTTCATCATAATAAGCATTGGCAAAGCCAGTAGTTCGCCCCTTTGGTTCTTATTGGTTTTTCCAAAGCCTTTTGGAGAAGCTGTGCAGCTTTTCCAACAGAACGAAACACAAAAAGCAGGCGTGATGACACGGCCATAGCAGCCGCATCATTTTCTGGGTACATGCATGAATGACGACGTGCATGCTCATGCGTCATTATGCATGTGCACCTTCAAAATGGGACGGGCACCATTTTTCTTATTTACCGATCTGAGACTGATTGGTACAGAAAGCCACGCGCTCCATCGAATGGTGACACTAAGGTTATGTTATACTCATGACATATCCTGAACCTGGTGACAGGATGAATGATTAAGTGACCAGTAAGGCGGTGAACCGTATGAAACCCCCATAAATGCCTCTAGAAGCAATACAGATCGTTAACAGTGACTGTGCGCCTTCACGGCGCTGTGCGTGTAACCTGACCCCAGAGGAGAGGAATGCAGCTGCCACCCTGCGCGCCGCCGCTGCTCGCTCCCGCAAGCAAAAGGCTGTGGGAGTGAACATTTGACAAAAAGGTGGGACATGTGCCCGCCTTTAGCCATTTGCAGGCTACAAAAAGAAAATGACACAGGCAACAGCCAACTCAATGCGTGGGGGGAGTCAGACCTACACAAAGTAAGTTTTGAGTGCTTACAAGAAGCCTCGCAGAGCAGCGCATGCGTGCTGGCTCAGGCTCGACCTAATGATGGAGAAGGGTTGAAGGGGTCCCTAAGAAAAGAGTGGGAGTGAGGGAGGAAAGAGGAGGTGAAAGATGAAGTGTGCATAAAAAGTGTAAGTCTGAAGAGGAAAAGGGTCAATGGGGAATAACCCTTGAAACTGCAATTCAAAACAAGCATTGGCAGGGCTAATCGGTCTGGCTTGCATTTTAAGTCTAAGCTAAAGCGCCTAAAAACATGCTGCAGTGATACAACAAATCAAAATACGATTGTTTTCTTGCATACAATGCATCTATGAGATAAATGATGTAGCCCCTGATGATTCAGTGTACCTTAGAGATCTAAAAAGTCCCTAATGAATTTGAATGCAATCACTCCATTAGAGGTGAGATGATACACTAAACAGCCAATGGTATGAATTGAGAGAGAAATACTCCTCGTAGAAGAGCCAAAGCCCACTCTATGTATATATTAAAGCATTGGTAACAACAGGTCTGCAGACAGCTCTGTGTCGTTTAACCAGACCCAAGGTAAACATGTTGAAGGGAAAACAATATCAATGCAAACCTTGTAGAAAAATCAACAGAGAAAAGTTATTTTCAAGATTATTGCTATTTGCATATGTAAATAAACATGCAGAACGCAAAAATAGACATTCTGTACATTGGTTTACACCAAATGGTAGTTGTCATTCATTCTGAATATTTTGATTAAATAGTTTAGGAAAAAAAATAATTGGAGTTTCAGTGCCCCTGCTTAAGACCATTGCATGCAACATTCAAGTCATAGGTTAACAAGAAAAGTAGCTCAGTGGGTTAATGAGCTTTCTGCAGTGATCCTTGTGTAACTTGCAGGTAAAAGGTTTCAGTACTACAAAAGTAGCCCCGAGTAATTACCAGCGACTGAGATTAATTCAAGCATTCCATCCATCACTTTTTTGTATACATTTGCACACATCCTTTATAAAAATGAGTTTGAATAGTTGCAGATGTTAACTCAATCTTTCCTTCTCATAATGTTGTTAAATGTGATACATGCCAATGAGTTTGGCTGTGAAATCAACAGCTCACAATTATATAAGTGGTCATTATCACTGTAATTAGACTCATGCTTTATGTACTTTCAGAGGTTTAAGAAAGTAAAATGATTTCAGGGCTCAAATATTCACTTGGCCAACTTGCAAGGCGTGGCAATGCACTGCTGCACTGCCTTTGACAGCTGCCACCTGCTGTCAGCCAGGACGCAAGTCAGACAAAAGGAATCCTTGAAGTGAGGCCTTTGGAGCTAGGAGCCCTGGGGGATTAAACACCTCCCTTCCTGCTGCTCAGCAGCACGGCACAGTGCCTACTGAACGTGGGCAGGCGCTACTGCTGTGCTTGTATTCCCCTGTGTTGGCAGACTACACAGAACCAGGTTTAACACCAGCCTCAGTAGAAGAATAGCTGCAGCGACCAGCACACTGTTGCTCCGCCCTCTATGCAGCCTTCAGAGCAGGTACAGAGCTCTGCACATACCCATCTCAACCCCTGCCTTTTGGCTTTGTCTTTTCCAAGGCAATGGCGGCCCATGGTTTTAGAATGACTGTTCTCATACAGCTACACAGATGTAGCTCTGAGATTGCAGTATCTTACTATAATTGGCAGTGGTGATTGTCTGTTTTTAGGTTTCGCCAGCACAGTGCCTGCGCTGTTTGCGAAATCTTTTGTATTTAATATATCTTAAAAGGGGGCTCTTATAAGTTCCCAAGCCGATTTACTGTGTTCATTCGCCTTTGTGTGGAACTTTTTTTTTTTTGTTAACTTTCCCTGGCTGCATGCATTTACAATACTTCTACTAAAGCTGTTCACACTGTTTAAGCCCCATTCACTGTCAAGATAAGATCTCTTCCCATGGAAAAGGCAGACAGCTTCTAACAGTATGCTGGAATGCTTGATTTTTATTACTTAATTGTGTAAAGCAGATGCTTTACCCTTAGAACGTGTGTGGCATTTCCTATTCATGCCTCAGTGCCTTACTTTGCACTTTTTAGACATTATTGGATTGCTTTTTTCAACTTAATCTATTTGGTCATTATGATCAAATTCTAAATGTTGTATTAAACATTGTACATTAAAAATAAAGTTAATATACAAGAGCTATGCTATCTTTTACTACATAACAGGCAGTCACAAGTGCAGTTACCTTGCAGACAACAGGGTCATAATTTGAATGGTGCAGCAGGTGCAGGAGCACCGGGCCCTAATGTTGTCAGAACTCCTCTAAACACATAAAATTGCTATATGTGACTACTAACCAGGCAGCCACAATTGCAGTTACATTGCATTTAAAAGGGACTTTATTTGAATGGTGCAGCAGGTACAGTAGCACCAGGGTCAAAAGCTCAAGGGACCCCACTATACCCAGGTTATTGCTAAAATTTAAAAAATGCTAACATTTAAAAATAAACAGGCAGCCCACAAGTGGTGTTACCTTGCAGACAACAGGGTCATGCTTTCAATGGGGCAGCATATGCAGTGACACCAGGCCCAAAAGCTCTATGCACCCAACCAAACACCCAAAATTGCTATATTTTACTACTAAACAGGCAGTCACAAGTGCAGTTACCTTGCAGACAACAAGGTCATGATTTGAATGGTGCAGCAGGTGCTGTGGCACCGGGCCCAAAAGTTGTCAGAACTCCTCTAAACATATAATATTGCTTTTACATCAATTCATTCTATTATTTCCCTCTTTCATTTAATTTTTCAAAATTTTGCGTTTATTTACCCGCACTATACCACTAGTAACAGCACAATATATTGCCTTTTTGTACATAAACAAGTCATAACACTTTAAAAGACTTTCTGTAACTTATATTGTACAACTACTCAGCAAGCTACAACTTAACAACAAAAAACTGCTTATTATTAATCACATAGGCAAAACCTAATGCGTTTACCAATGCTTGTTATGAATGTGCTGCCTTTGGCATGAAAAGTAATAACATTTTACATAACAATCAATACCAAAAAAGCAGTAGGACAACATGATAACACAGTGCAGCAAAACAACAATATAAACCAATAATACAACAGTGTAACCGCAGACCGCACTCTTGCAAGAGAATACAACACAGCAAACAGCAACATGCCAAAACACTGCAACAAAATAACTTAACAAAACTCAAGACAAAAACTGCAGACCTTAACAACCACACAAATGCACAATTCAAAACACAACATAACATGGTCTAACACAACTATATTGTACTGCTATGTTTTTTATTGGGTTTGTCTTATGTTTCTGTTTTGGTGTTGTCTTGCTGTATTGTGCTCAGTTATTTTATTCTGGTATGTTGTTTTATGTTTGTGTTGATGTGTTGTGTTGTGGTTTAATTCCTATGTCGTTATTGTGTTGGTGTTTTTGTTGTATTTCAGTGTTGCTGTATTTTGTTGGTTTATTGTGCTGTGGTGTACAGTGCTGTGTTGTAAAGTTGGCTGTGTTGTTGTAGTATTGTGTTGTACTGTTTGTTGTACAACTGCAGTCTACCTTGCATGAACGCTGTGTGTGCACCGCAGCTCAGCATCCAATACACTTCCATAATATTGTGGTAAAATGCTGCGCTGTTTCCCACCAAACACTTGTAACAGCGTAAGTCAGAAACATGTTTTGTGATCCACCACTTGCTCTCTTGAATGTACTTGTTAAGATTAGTGCTCCCTCGGCTTGGTGGGCTAATGCACATCTTGTCGAGGAGATGGCCTAGATGTCACACTGTTTAGGTCTAGCCTGGGCAGTGCATGCGCTGCTCTACGGCATGCTGTATTGGAGTATGGAATAGAAGCCCAGCCCACTCTCCACCCATATTTGTCATTAGATTGTGTCATTGTCCTTCGTAAATGCTGGCTTCTGATTCCTTAATAGGCTTGTTAGTCCCTCCTTTGTACTGCCTTGTCTTCATTTGTAACCTCCCATGAGGACTGGCCCTTTTACTTCTGTTGTTACACGGTACGTCTTTTTTAGTCTGTAAGCAATATTTTCTTTAATAAGTTTCTCCTACTGCATGCACGACATGCTTTCCTGCTTTCCATGCGTGCTTTCATTTTCCAAGCAGCCCGGGACAATGGCGGCCGCTTCTTTGAAATGAAATAGGTCTCGCATTTACAAGAGTTTGAGCTATTGGCATTGTAAATGACAATGCCTTTTATTTATGTGTTAATTAGCAAAACAGATAAATAAAATGCATTGTCATTTACAATGCCAATAGCTTAAACTCTCGCAAATGTGAGACCTATTGCATTGCAAATGCTTGTTATCCGAGGTTAGCGGGCTGAGTTCCATTAGATTTTAGGAACAGCATTTAATAAAAGCAAAAGTTATAGTTATTAATGGGCATCAGGTCTCAAGAAAGCCCTATCTTGCAGCTGTTGGATGGTGGGTGCTCCATGACGCAGAACCTACTTCAGCACACAGTGAGGAGACCCACAGGTCTTCAGTGCCTACGGCACGCTTGAGAGGCCCTGTCAGGTGCAGCTGAGTTATGACCAGCCCCCTCCGGCTCAACACACCAAGGAAAGGAGCTACAATGAGCTCAGGTTACAGAGGGCAGGCTGATCTCGGCCACAAAATAATTGCGCATTGTTGTGAGGGTGTAGAATTCTGCCCGTAGCTTGATAAAGTTCGCAGCTGGCGGCTTTCTACACAACACACTGAGCCGGAAACCTGCATAACTCAATAGTCGCCGATTAGAAAATATTTTTTTTCACAGGCAAAACACATAAGTGTAAATTACATGACATTCTCATTAGTGCATTTTCGAGTCATTTATTTGTAAGCTTCATCATGTAGACAACGCATGTAAATATGACACGCACTCATGTTTTGACTCATTAGGAAAATGCTTATATCCCAGGATAGTGTCAGGGCAATGGGCAGATAAAATCGTAGATTAGGTTACCCCTCACAAAGTAATAACTGTTTGGGGTATTCACCGACAGGTAGAAGTGCACTTACCATACGTGTCCAGCCACTTGCAACCAAATGGACCTGACGTAAGGAACGTGTGGTAAGTGCACCAGTCAATCAGGGTTTCACAACATATTTATAAAAAAACATAATTTATATATTACAAGTGATTCCAGTACAGGAAATATATAGTGTAGAAAAATATATTTCCTCAAATTTTTAACCCCAATCTTGTCTAATCCCCAGTATTTTAGGCATCATGTAAGTTTTGCAAGCATAGATTTAGGAAAATAAACAGAAGCCATCTAAGTCTGTGGACAGTATACTTGTAGACATGTACATGAAGACAAGCATTCTTTACACATGCGTCGCATGAGAATGTACGTGAATATCCAAAAAGAAGTTCCCTAGGCAAATGCGCATGTAGAACTGGTGTAGTACATAGTTCCCGCTTTTCGTATTATATTGCACATTCCATAATCCCTCAATATATATTCGTGAATCTGCCTCTGTGCATCAACGTGCATTTGCCTTAGTGTAGTACCATCCTGAGACTCGTGTTCTTTAATTATACCCCCTACAGCCAGAAGTGGACAGCAACGCATCGGCATGCAAGCACCAGAGGTGATGACTGGTTATTCACTGGAGTAACAACCAGGGGTTACTCCGTGCAAATAACTGGCAATATCTCCAGCAGAATGCGATAGGAGGCCAAACCATATGAAATTTCCCACTACTCTTGTTGTAACCACCCATGTACCAGCGCTTATCATTGATGAGACCTCCTCATACATATACATGGGCCTTGATCTAAACTTCTTCCCTCCTGCACCTGAGCGGTGGAACCCCATATGCTGCAGGAGCATCAGGTTACCCCCTACCAATCAGATTTGATCAAATGTGCAAAGTTCCCAAAAAGCGCCTCTTGTACTGATCCTGTTTGATCATTACCTACATAATAGCCACATTAAAAAAGCATGTTATATATTAAAAATAAAACCGTTAGAACAATCTTTGGTTGTACAGAAAAATAAACCATAAAAGCAGTACTGTAGAGAGTTGTAAACCACAAAAGTAGTGCTGAAAAGAGTTGTGAGGTTTTAGGATAAAACCTGGTTTTCAGATTTCTCCTCATTCACTCAAAGCGATGTGTGAATGAGCCCAATAGGAGCTTACTTGAAAAAAAGGTTGAACAAATGAGTATGAAAAAGACTGTTTTTATCATAATTAACCAAACGTGGAAATAAGCTGCTCCCTCCAGATGTACTCTATTTCTATTGTGAGCCTCGATTTGTTCACTAAAATTCTCTGTGTCAAAACTGTGGTGGATTCTGACAGAGCACTACACTTCCACTGATAGCTGCCTGGTAATGCAGTCAACTTTCCTTCTTATGTAACAGATTACAGAGAGTTTGGCTACGACCCTACTGTTCTCTCCTGTCTCACCGGAGTGTGGCATTCTGCAGGGCTCTCCCCCTTTCCACTATCTGGTTTAAAATCTGCATGACTTTTCTGTCTGCTTTCATAATGGACTCTTAATGTAAAGTTCAGTCCTATGTAAGTGCCATGCACGTATACATTAGAGCTTTTGGTAATACTCCTGATGCCTTGCATCTTCTAAGATCCATATTTGGATGCACCTGAGCCAACTTGAGTTAAGCATCAACAAAACTGAATTTATTATCTTTGAAAGGAAACCATTGGAAGATCCCAAAGCCCTATACTTTCCTATTATCCTGAACCAATCTTCCAGCCTATCAACTTCAGTAAAATATCTAGACTTCACTTTTGATAGTGGGATGACTTGTGATCTGCAAATATGAAAGTTGGAGGGTAATTTCTTCTTTTCTCTGGGTAGGTAAAATACGTGCATCCATTAATCTCCCTGCAGCACAGAGATCTGCTAGAGGGTGCAGTGGTCAACTCTATGGTTGATTATTGTAATTGTCTGTGTGTCTCCCTTAGAACCTCTGCTGTCAAAGGGTTTCCAAAAGGCTCAAAGAGCAGCTGCACATGCCACAGTAGGTCTTAGTCGGATGGGCGATGTAGCCCAAGCTAGACAGGCCTCCAGTGGCTGAAGGGATCATATTTTAATTGGCTTGCTGAATGTTTAGGTGTTTGCACCAAATTGGATATCAGTTACCAAATGGGAAATTTTTGCCCAACGTACCAGCCTTTACTGTTCACAGTACTCACAAAGTACAAACTTAAATTCAGGGTCGGTATAGCATTCTGAGTAGCAGGACCAGTTTTATGGAACCCACTCCCCAACAGTTCAGAGACTTCCCACTTTATCCAACTTTAATCCAGCACTAAAATCCTACTTATTCTAGACTCCCCTCCCCAATTAGCCTGGTCCCAAAAGACCTCATCTGGGTAGTGTGGTCCTAAGAAATGTACACTTGATTAATTCTGAGGGGTGGGCATCCCCTAGCACTTCAGGCTAGATTGCTCCTTATGTGGCTGTGCTTGGTCTTACCAGCATAAAGCTGGGCCTCTTCTGAAATACCTGCCCCATGTGTTCCAAGTGATGCAGCAGATTTAACTCAATCATCTCTGGCACATGTTTTGGAATCCAGTGCTCTGAAGTGTAGTTTTTGTATAGAAGTAACAAATCCTTCTACTTGAGGTTTTCTTAGAATGTTCCCCGGAAGATGTTTGTTAGACCTGTCAGCCCTAGGGTGGTCTTGCCCTGTTTTTTTCCTTTTGCGCCTCATTTTTGCCACCGTATTTTTACTGGACCTAGGTCTCCGGGCGCCTTACCACTGCTAACCAGGGCTGAGGTGCAGGTGCTCTCTCACTCAAGATGGCTGCCACAGGCCCCTGCTACTGCAGAGTGGCCTTGCACACATACACACTAGTAGCCAGGGTCAGGCTGGGACATAGGGATACAGTATCCATCCTGTCCCCGCCTCTGGGCCACATAGCCAGACATGGTGGAAGGTTCCAGAACCTTCCGGGCTGTGGGAGGAGTTATGTTTTGCCGCCTTTAGGAGGGTCACCTGACCTAGGGGTATAAGAGGCTTGGAGGGAAATCTTTTAGTCAGTTGGGGCACCACTGATCCTGGGAGAACCTCTGCCGGAGTACAGGCTGTAGGGCCTAGGGGGAGACCTACACTACTGCTGCTGACAAGGCTTAGGCACTGCTGTAGTAAGTTAGCTGAGGAACGCCCACCACCCACTGACCTTGCCCAGCGTGAGGGGACCCAGGGAACCACCTTCAGCGTGCTGGGAAGTATCATCCAGCACCCCCAGAACCACCAACTCATTCCCCCTCCTAAGAAGAAACCCCCAAGAAGCAACCAAACAAGAACTGCCGCAAGAAACCTTAATTTGTAAGGCCTGACCGACCAGCAAGGCCAGAAACCTGAACTGCCAAACTGGGGATCACCAGGTAAAGCGCCGTGCCCTGAAGCGCTAGACCTTCACCCCTATCTAATCCTGCCTGCTGCTGGGCTGTCCCCAAAACCCTTTCCAGCCTGCTGCCAGCGCGCCCCGCGCTATACCTCCACGAAGGAGGAATTGCCCCAAGCCACTGACCTCGTGGCTAGAATCTGCCGTTGCTGCCGCAGCCGGGTGTGGAGAGCTGTGGAGGCGAGCGAGGCCTCTCCAAGGCCGTGGTGGTGAGGTGCGCCGTCCACGCCCTCACCGAAGCCTAAGGATTAGCCCCAAACGTCACCGCCGGGCCCGGGAGCCCCACCGATGAAGTTGCGGCCCAAAGATCACCGCTGCGGCCCAGGGGCTCGCGTGAAGAAACTGAGGCCTAGCGAGAAGAACGAGGCCTCCAGGCCCCGCCGACGCCGTTGCCAGGAGACCGGGGACGCCGACCGCGTCATCGGCCGTGCCCCCGGGAAGGCCGTGCAACGATTGGGCGCCGGCCGCCATGCCCCCAGCGCCGACGGAGGCCGGAGAAGAGCTCCGAATCACCAGAGGGAGACGGGAAGCTGGCCGGAGAGGACTGCTGGCCCCCGCTCCCTTCCCCGCAATCGCCCCATCTGATCACGGGGGCCAGAGGAGAGCGATACCGGCCCCCTAACGACCCGCAATACCGGCCGGAAGGCCGAGGACCCCAGTCCGGGCCCCGCCCTGCAAAACACGGGCCGGCCCAGAACGGAGTCAGTCGCGCTGAAGAGCGACCAACGTACACACTGCAGGTGAGCCCGGGAAGCCCCTAGGGCACGCAAGAACGCCACTGGGGGCCGGGGGCCACCATTACCCGATTGATAACAAGGGGGAAGTCGTCAAGCAATATACCCCCGAGGCGAGGCCCCGGAGAGGAGTGGGCCTGGCCTAGCTTAACCCCTGAGAGACACAGAAGTCCTCACTTACAGGAAGGCCCCAGAATAAAGGACATGTTGAGGGGTTCCCTAAGTTGTTCACCAGTCTCATCGTTACGCCTGCTGTAATTACTGTCTAGGCCTGATGCATATGCTTATAACTGCAAAGTCTTCGCCTAGTGTGAAGGTGCTTAATTGAATTGAGCTAAAGTGTACACCGCCAAGAGTTGAAGTGTTTTATGTTTCAGGTGTACCGGAGTTGCGACGCCCACTGTACTGAATGTGGGTGCGCCTAGATTAATGCAGGCCCTGTTTGAAATGTAACGTGAAATGCCATTTATAAGTAATTGAATATTCATGAGGTGAACTGCATGTTTTAGGCCCATGTTTTATTCTTGCACCCTATAATCATTATTGGTGCTACGTTTAGGAGATGATTCCTGCGGCCTTTTAGGGGCCTACAATGTTGATGAGCTATGATGCTTTAATGAAAGTACGCACCAGTTGAGTAATGCAATGATTTTAAATGTTGACCTGAATTAATCTGCCTCATCTGATGCTGCATTGATTTATATAAAAGATCTTGTTTTTAAATACACAAGCCTGGTGAGGTGTCACGTTATTGCGTCCGCATTCCTGAGTCAAAGTAAGAGTGTGCTGCACAACTGCCTTACACATTGCCTTTGGGTGCTTTCCCGCCTCGCGCCATGCTACCGTGCCGGACTCGGTAACCCCGTTTCCAACATTGGTGTTCAGCGGTGGGATAAGGACTGGTGTTTGTGCAGCACCCTACAGTGACTCAGTGTGCGCCACAATTGGACACCTATTGTAAGGCAAGCGCTAAGAATTCTTTTGTGATTGCCTGATTGTGTACATTCCTGCGTTAGACCTGCTACCTACAGTCTAGAACCCTTTCTCTAAATTGTCTGGGGCCCCACCTAGCAGGATGGAGTTTGAGTTGGCCAACCTAGAAAGGTATACGGTGACACAGCTCAAGGAGTTCTGTCTAGAGAGGGGGTGTCCGTCAAGCGAGGCGCCAGGAAAGAGGAGCTTCAGAAAGCTTTGAGGGCATGGGTAATGGCCCACCCGGGGGAAGAGGGGACGAGGAGCAGAGGGAGGCAGACGACCCAGGAGAACTGGACCTACTGCACATTGACGTTAGCGAGAATGTGTTGCCAGGAAGACGTTCCAGGGCAGGCAGTAGTGCGTCAGGGGGGAGTTTGTCTGCAGAGGAATTTGAGGACAGGAGGGAGGAGAGGCAATTGAAGTTAGAACTTGCTAGGATAGACAGGGAGCGAGAACAGGCAAGGCTAGCCATGGAAGAAAGGAAGCTTGCACATGAGCTTAGCCTGAAGGAACTAGAGCTCCGAGCCTTGCAGATGGAGATGCAGGGCAATTTGAATGGTGGCAGCGTACCTGCTGGGGTTCCACAGGAGCCCAAGTTCTATCTACCTAGAGAGGTGATAACCAGTTTTAGTGTGGGAGATGACATCGATAAGTGGTTGGCGGCGTACGAGGTGTCTTTGGTGGCCCATAGGGTTCCTGAGAGCTACTGGGGGGGAGGTCTCTACAGGTACATACCTCCACCAGTAAGGGACACACTTTTGACCTTGGATAAGGGGGATCAGACCAACTACCCTATCAAGAAGGAGGCCCTGCTTAAGAAGTTTGGCCTCACCCCAGAGAAGTACCGCCAAAAGTTCCGCAACAGCCACAAGCTTCACACACAAAACTGGGTGGATTTTTTTGATTATGCCCGGAAGGCATTGGAGGGTTGGGTGCGTGGCAGCAACATTGATGATTACAAAGGGCTGTACGACCTGTTCTTGAGAGAGCACCTCCTAGAGAAATGTTTTCCGGAGCTGCGCCAGTACTTGGTGGACCGCAAGCTGACCAATCCGAGGGAGCTTGCGGAGGAGGCAGACACGTGGGTCAGCCCTCGGGTGTCCCACAAGGGAGCCGGGGCGGACCCCCCGAAAGGTGGACAGGGGTTCCCCCAGAAGAAAGAGGGGGGAGATAAAAGGAGGGAGTTCTTTAAAGGTCCCCAAAATAGACCGCCTGGGAGAGGGGTAGGTTCCCCATCCCAATCTGGATTCCAGAAACCCACTTACCCTGACAGGAGTCAGCAGCCCAGAACTGTCCGGTGCTACGAGTGCGGGGAGGTTGGACACTACAAGGGGGATCCCCAGTGTCGCAAGAGAACCCCAGCCCCCACAGGAGGTAAGAGCCCCGGGGTGGCCAGTGTAGCGCTTGGGGAGGAGTTGTCCCTAGGTAGGGGGGGTGAGTGGACAGGCTTGACCTTAGTTTCCCTGGGGGATAGAGAGATCATCCCACAGGTTCAGGTACCCTCGAACACTGCCAAGTATCGGCAGAGGGTCCTGGTGAACGGGGAGGAGGTGGAGGCTCTGAGGGACACAGGTGCCAGCATGACGATGGTGAGACGTCAGCTGGTGTCCCCAGAGCAGGTGATTCCTGCGGTATTCCACCCGGTTGTTATGGCTGATAATAGCCTGGGTCATTACCCCGTGGCCCAAGTTCCCTTTGAGTGGGGAGGAGTCTCAGGCCTGTTGAAGGTTGCGGTGAGCCCTGCCATGCCAGTTGACTGTCTGCTGGGAAACGACTTGGAACATACTGCCTGGAGGGAGGTAGAGTTCAATGCCCATGCTGAGATGTTGGGATTGCCAGGATGGACTTGCGTCGTCACGCGGTCCATGGCTGCCCGACAAGGAACTCAGCTCGGGTTGGAGCCTGAAATAATGGCCCAGCCCACTGCTGGACGAGGAGATGTCCAGGAGGAAACACCGGGTGAGATGGATGGGGAGCCCGCGGAGGTGGCCCCGGAGTCCGCTGAGGTGGATGGTGTTCCCGTGGGGGACCTGCCGACCCCTGCAGAGTGGAAGGTGGAAGGAGGGCCTACCCGGGAGGAATTCTGCCGGGCACAGAAGGAGTGCCCTACGCTTGAAGGCATGCGGCAGCAGGCCGAAGCCCAAGCAACTGGAACAGAGACTGGTAACTACCATGTCTACTGGGAGGATGGTCTCCTCTACAGTGAGCCTAAGGCTCCGGTGCATGGGTCATCAAGGGCCTTAGTGGTCCCCCAATGCTACCGAGCCTTTCTGCTAGAGTTGGCACACGAAATACCACTAGCAGGACACCTGGGCCAGGACAAGACGTTTGCGCGTTTGGTCCCACATTTTTACTGGCCCAGGATGCGCGTCACTTCTGACACTTTCTGCAAGACCTGCACCACTTGCCAGGCGAGCAGCAAGACAGGGACTAAAGTGAAGGTCCCTCTAGAGCCTCTCCCAGTTGTCGGTACCCCTTTTGAGCGGGTAGGGATTGACATTGTCGGGCCGTTGGACCCGCCGACTTTTGCGGGACATAGGTTCATCTTGGTGCTGGTAGACCACGCCACCCGGTACCCAGAGGCAATCCCTCTGAGGACCATCACTGCACCGGTGGTGGCGCGGGCCCTGATGGGGATTTTTACCCGAGTGGGATTCCCCAAGGTCGTGGTGTCAGATAGGGGCACGAATTTCATGTCGGCCTACATGCAGGCCATGTGGAAGGAGTGTGGAGTGACCTACCAGTTCTCCACTCCTTACCACCCCCAGACGAACGGGCTTGTGGAGCGTTTTAATAAGAACTTGAAGGGGATGATCCGGAGCCTACCCGAGGACTTGAGAAGGAAGTGGGACGTCCTCTTACCCTGTCTGCTCTTCTCCTACCGAGAGGTGCCGCAGAAGGGGTCGGTTTCAGCCCCTTTGAGCTGCTCTATGGCCACCCCGTTCGGGGGCCCCTCAGTCTTGTCAAGGAGGGGTGGGAGAAGTCTTCCTCGAAGCTTCCCCGTGATGTGGTCAGCTATATGCTGGCATTCCGCAGCCAAGTGGCCAAGCTGTGGAAGGAAGCCTCGGACAACCTAGAGGCTAGTCAGGCCGTCATGAAGAAATGGTATGACCGGAACGCTCGGACGGTAGAGTTGGACGCTGGACAGAAGGTGTGGGTCTTGGAGCCAGGAGAGCTTAGCGCCCTCCAGGACCGGTGGACTGGCCCGTTTGAGATCTTGGAAAGGAGAGGCCAGACCACTTATGTCGTCGATGTGAAGACCCCCGTCAACCCCACAGGGTGTTCCACGTCAACCGCCTGAAGCCACACCAGGAGCGTTCAGAGCTCACTCTCCTGATGATAACAGATGGAAGTGAGGAGGAGGAGAGTGAGCCTCTTCCAGACCTTCTGGCGGCCCATGAGAAGGATGGCTCGGTAGAGGGAGTGGTCCTCGCCCCATCCTTGACCCCAGAGCAACAGAGGGACTGCCGCCAGGTCTTGGGGCAGTACGCCTCGTTGTTCTCCCTCACGCCTGGGATCACGCACCTGTGTACCCATGATGTGGACACAGGGGACAGTCCGCCAGTAAAAACCAAGTCTTACCGGCTGTCCGATAAGGTCAAGGCTAGTATCCAGGGTGAGGTTACCAAGATGCTAGAACTGGGGGTGATTGAGCCTTCCAGTAGCCCTTGGGCTAGTCCGGTGGTGTTGGTGCCTAAAGCGGCCCCACCGGGCACCACACCAGAACTTCGGTTCTGTGTGGATTACCGCGGACTCAACTCAGTCACCAAGACCGACGCTCACCCGATCCCTCGGGCGGATGAGCTCATTGACCGGCTGGGAGCAGCCCGGTATCTGAGTACCATTGATTTGACGTCAGGCTTTTGGCAGATCACCATGGCGGAAGGAGCAAGGGAGAAGACTGCGTTCTCCACCCCCGAGGGCCACTTTCAACTTCGGGTGATGCCCTTCGGGTTGAAAAATGCTCCAGGCACTTTCCAGCGGTTGGTGAACCAGGTGCTGTCTGGCCTAGAGGCCTTCTCTGCTGCCCACCTGGATGACATAGCTGTCTTCAGTAGCAGCTGGGAGGACCATCTGGAGCATCTCCAGGAGGTGCTACAGGCTCTGCAACGGGCTGGTCTAACCATCAAGGCCAGCAAGTGCCAGATTGGACAGGGATCTGTCGTGTACCTGGGACATCTGGTGGGCGGAGGTAAGGTGCAACCCCTCCAAGCCAAGATCGAGACCATCTTGGCCTGGGAGCCCCCCAAGACCCAAACAGAGGTCCGGGCTTTTCTCGGCCTCACGGGATACTACCGCCGGTTCGTCAAGGGATATGGAACCATTGTGGGCCCTTTGACGGAATTGACTTCGAAGAAGCAGCCACGCAGAGTCATCTGGACGGCTGCCTGCCAGGAAGCCTTTGAGACCGGTGCTCAGGACTCCAGACTTTGGACGGGAATTTATCGTGCAGACAGACGCTTCTGAGCATGGCATAGGAGCTGTGCTCTCGCAGCTGAATGACGATGGCCAAGACCAGCCAGTGGCCTTCATTTCCCGAAGACTACTCCCCCGGGAACTGCGGTGGAGTACCATCGAACGAGAAGCCTTTGCCGTGGTTTGGGCTGTAAAGAATTTGAGGCCATACCTTTTTGGTTGTCACTTCCTGATCCAGACCGACCACAGACCCCTTCGCTGGCTCATGCAGATGAGAGGCGAAAACCCCAAATTGTTGAGGTGGTACATTTCCCTCCAGGGGATGGACTTTCGGGTGGAACATCGACCCGGTGTAGACCACGCCAACGCTGACGGTCTCTCCCGGTTTTTCCGCCTTAGCGACGAGAACTCCCTAGAGGTTGGGAAGCTCTCCCCTCTTTCGGCTGGGGGGACGCGTGTTAGACCTGTCAGCCCTAGGGTGGTCTTGCCCTGTTTTTTTCCTTTTGCGCCTCATTTTTGCCACCGTATTTTTACTGGACCTAGGTCTCCGGGCGCCTTACCACTGCTAACCAGGGCTGAGGTGCAGGTGCTCTCTCACTCAAGATGGCTGCCACAGGCCCCTGCTACTGCAGAGTGGCCTTGCACACATACACACTAGTAGCCAGGGTCAGGCTGGGACATAGGGATTCAGTATCCATCCCGTCCCCGCCTCTGGGCCACATAGCCAGACATGGTGGAAGGTTCCAGAACCTTCCGGGCTGTGGGAGGAGTTATGTTTTGCCGCCTTTAGGAGGGTCACCTGACCTAGGGGTATAAGAGGCTTGGAGGGAAATCTTTTAGTCAGTTGGGGCACCACTGATCCTGGGAGAACCTCTGCCGGAGTACAGGCTGTAGGGCCTAGGGGGGAGACCTACACTACTGCTGCTGACAAGGCTTAGGCACTGCTGTAGTAAGTTAGCTGAGGAACGCCCTCCACCCACTGACCTTGCCCAGCGTGAGGGGACCCAGGGAACCACCTTCAGCGTGCTGGGAAGTATCATCCAGCACCCCCAGAACCACCAACTCATTCCCCCCCTCCTAAGAAGAAACCCCCAAGAAGCAACCAAACAAGAACTGCCGCAAGAAACCTTAATTTGTAAGGCCTGACCGACCAGCCAGGCCAGAAACCTGAACTGCCAAACTGGGGATCACCAGGTAAAGCGCCGTGCCCTGAAGCGCTAGACCTTCACCCCTATCTAATCCTGCCTGCTGCTGGGCTGTCCCCAAAACCCTTTCCAGCCTGCTGCCAGCGCGCCCGCGCTATACCTCCACGAAGGAGGAATTGTCCCAAGCCACTGACCTCGTGGCTAGAATCTGCCGTTGCTGCCGCCGCCGCGTGTGGAGAGCTGTGGAGGCGAGCGAGGCCTCTCCGAGGCCGTGGTGGTGAGGTGCGCCGTCCGCGCCCTCACCGAAGCCTAAGGATTAGCCCCAAAGGTCACCGCCGGGCCCGGGAGCCCCACCGACGAAGTCGCGGCCCAAAAGATCACCGCTGCGGCCCAGGGGCTCGCGTGAAGAAACTGAGGCCTAGCGAGAAGAACGAGGCCTCCAGGCCCCGCCGACGCCGTTGCCAGGAGACCGGGGACGCCGACCGCGCCATCGGCCGCGCCCCCGGGAAGGCCGCGCAACGATTGGGCGCCGGCTCCCGCCACGCCCCCAGCGCCGACGGAGTCCGGAGAAGAGCTCCGAATCACCAGAGGGAGACGGGAAGCTGGCCGGAGAGGACTGCCGGCCCCCGCTCCCTTCCCCGCAATCGCCCCATCTGATCACGGGGCCGAAGGAGAGCGATACCGGCCCCCCAACGACCCGCAATACCGGCCGGAAGGCCGAGGACCCCAGTCCGGGCCCCGCCCTGCAAAACACGGGCCAGCCCAGAACGGAGTCAGTCGCGCTGAAGAGCGACCAACGTACACACTGCAGGTGAGCCCGGGAGGCCCCTAGGGCACGCAAGAACGCCACTGGGGGCCGGGGGCCACCATTACCCGATTGATAACAAGGGGGAAGTCGTCAAGCAATATACCCCCGAGGCGAGGCCCCGGAGAGGAGTGGGCCTGGCCTAGCTTAACCCCTGAGAGACACAGAAGTCCTCACTTACAGGAAGGCCCCAGAATAAAGGACATGTTGAGGGGTTCCCTAAGTTGTTCACCAGTCTCATCGTTACGCCTGCTGTAATTACTGTCTAGGCCTGATGCATATGCTTATAACTGCAAAGTCTTCGCCTAGTGTGAAGGTGCTTAATTGAATTGAGCTGAAGTGTACACCGCCAAGAGTTGAAGTGTTTTATGTTGCAGGTGTACCGGAGTTGCGACGCCCACTGTACTGAATGTGGGTGCGCCTAGATTAATGCAGGCCCTGTTTGAAATGTAACGTGAAATGCCATTTATAAGTAATTGAATATTCATGAGGTGAACTGCATGTTTTAGGCCCATGTTTTATTCTTGCACCCTATAATCATTATTGGTGCTACGTTTAGGAGATGATTCCTGCGGCCTTTTAGGGGCCTACTATGTTGATGAGCTATGATGCTTTAATGAAAGTACGCACCAGTTGAGTAATGCAATGATTTTAAATGTTGACCTGAATTAATCTGCCTCATCTGATGCTGCATTGATTTATATAAAAGATCTTGTTATTAAATACACAAGCCTGGTGTGGTGTCACGTTATTGCGTCCGCATTCCTGAGTCAAAGTAAGAGTGTGCTGCACAACTGCCTTACACATTGCCTTCGGGTGCTTTCCCGCCTCGCGCCATGCTACCGTGCCGGACTCGGTAACCCCGTTTCCAACAATGTTGCACAGCACTTTCACTGTGGATAGCAAGGCCCCAGTCTGCCATAACCTGCCAGTGAATCAGCTTAAAGTATTTGTATCTGACACACTGTGGTATTTGAAAGGCGTTCACCTCTAATGCAAATGTCAAATCTCTGTTCTCAAAGCCTTTTGAAGTGCAAAATTCACAGAGTCATCTAATCACTTATAATACTAACTTTACGTGTTGTGGGCCATAATGGTTTTTTTGGTTGAAAGCCAGGACTTGGTTGGTCGGGACATTGAACAGTAAAATCTTGCCAGATTTTAAGAATGACAGACAAATTTACAATCCTCATTAAAATTAATCATATCTAAATTTTCCCCACACAAATGTATCAAATTTATTAGACTTAACTTCCATGAGCCCTGCCCTCATTTTATGGAACCTAAGTGGTAGAACAGTCATACAGTAGTGTTGAACTGGCAGATCCCTTCACAGGTTCATTAAAATACAGATTGCGATGTTTCTTTTACCTTATGTTGTCAAAGGACTACTTTATTTGTCCTGTCTATTTTTATGTGACAGAAATCGCCTCTTGGTGTTAGGTTTAGGTGAATTGACAGTGGCAAAACAACCTAGAACATATTCCAGCTACTGATTACATTATATCGAAATACTAACTTGCCTCTCCAGATCTCATGACTTGTTTGAATGTAAGAAGGAAACCTCTGTCTGAATTACAGACAATAGTTTGATATCAGTAACATGAAAGTTCGCCTCAGCAATGGAGAAAAAAGGTAGGATTACAGCACTTGTGTGTAAAGAGAGTTGTCAATCCCTTACCCAAGGACTCCGGGCCAAGTAACTGAGCATGCTAGTACCCTGAATCTAGGGTGTTATACCTGTATAGCCTGACTTTATATCAACGAAGATATTGCATCCACAGTATTGAGTACCCACTTGTCGTCAAGGTTAGAACATATATTTAGTATTGTAAATCTGTACTTCACTATGTATACTTACCTTGACAGTATGTTGGTAGTTGACATCAAGGATACAATATTTTTTTAGAAGTCTCAGTGAAAAATATAATAATGGGACATAAAATCAATTTTAGCAAACATAGAAACGTGCAATTAGTTTTAAATTAAGCCTGCTTATAGTAGTTTGGTGCTGAGTGATCTGAATAAGGGAATTTCTAAACGAACAAAGTCACTTTGAAAAGAGTACTTGACATCATCAAGAAGCAAAATGCTTTTTACCAAAGCGGCACTGCATCAACAAAAAATTGTAGAAAAGAGGAGCGATGATGCAACCACTGTTGCTAGTTGTGTCATTCCGTTGACGCTCCTGTGCAGCACCGTGTAAAATTATGCATGCAGCATTTTCCTTTTTTTCTTTACTGTTCCAAGATGCCACTTGGATCAGTAAATAAAAAAATGAATAGGTAGCAGGAAAATGAGAGTGACAATAAAGCCAACTAATGGTAAACAATGGGCAGACTGTAGGCCCACTGTAATTTCACAAAAGGACTGCCGCAGCCAGTCAGCTTGTACTTCATGAATCCACAAAGTTGACCTTTTTACTCCAAGCCTCATCCGCAACCCAATTCACTATAAAGAATTGGAACTGTTTGCTGGCAACAGGAGCAACCGCCACAACCTTAGCAACCAGTGCTAAATTCTTAGTTTTTATAGTTGACAGCAGACATTACCTGGATCTGCACAAAATAATGAAATACAAGAAGAAAGTAAGACAACTACAACAGGAATGATTAATGACTATATTCTGGAAAACAAATGTGTGCTGTGGGTGTAACAGTACCTATGTCCAGAGTGCATTATCAAAAATCTGTTCTGAAGTGCTGCCACACAAAATGTTTGTTTTCAGAGACTGCTGTTAGGCTGATCCACACTTTTGGCCCATGATTTTCATATTGCACAGTATTAAGTTCCATATATTGGCTCCCCATTGTAATGGCTTCATTTTTATTTTGGCTCATCTGACTTGAAAACCCTGCAACTCAAATCTGCTTACTTGGCTTACAAACGTCGACTGCGTAGGACACTTGTGCGTAGCATTGGAAGAGGAAACCACGCTCCATTATTGTACTTTTAAAAATAAATATTGCAAACTCTTTATCAGTCCATCTCAGTCCCTTGGAGATGTTTTACTCTTCTGCCTTGGCCTCATCCAAAACCTCCATTCATTCCTTTCTAGAAGGAACTCAGATACCTTCTTTTAAAAAGAAAACCGCTCAGTTTCAAAGATATAACCACGTATATGATCCTGTCGCTATTGGAAACAGTCTTTACCTCCACATTTACATCTCCCCAATGTCTTCTTCACTAACAGTGGACCGCTCAGCCCTCCACAGGGCTTGGTCGCCCCACTCACTGCTGCCGCTCCTGCCTGCCTTGCCGCCTCCTGCCTGGAGATTCCTTCGCTCGCTGCCCGCTGCTCCTGGGACTTTCCCGCTGCTCCTGGGACTTTCCCGCTGTCCGCTGCTCCTGGGACTTTCCCGCTGCTCCTGGGACTTTCCCGCTGCCCGCTGCTCCTGGGACTTCCCGCCACTGCCTCCCTGCGGCCCCGCCCCCGTGATTCCATTCGCCGCCCCGCTCCCGCCACCCAGCTGCTCCTCCCTCCCGGCTCCTTACTTAAGGGGACCGTAGGGGACCACAGAGTGTGACCGCTCAGCCCTCCACAGGGCTTGGTCGCCCCACTCACTGCTGCCGCTCCTGCCTGCCTTGCCGCCTCCTGCCTGGAGATTCCTTCGCTCGCTGCCCGCTGCTCCTGGGACTTTCCCGCTGCTCCTGGGACTTTCCCGCTGTCCGCTGCTCCTGGGACTTTCCCGCTGCTCCTGGGACTTTCCCGCTGCCCGCTGCTCCTGGGACTTCCCGCCACTGCCTCCCTGCGGCCTCGCCCCCCGTGATTCCATTCGCCGCCCCGCTCCCGCCACCCAGCTGCTCCTCCCTCCAGGCTCCTTACTCATGACGCCCCCTGAGCGACCGCGCAGCGGCCGCGCGCAGTGGGAGCACCGACGGAGCGCCGAAGGTGCGCCAAAGGTAAGCCCGTCTGCGCCCGTCCGCGCCTGGCCCGCGCCCAGCGCCAGGACCCCTGGATCCCACCGATGCAACACTACTCGATGGACCTACGACGCCGCCACCCTCACCGCACTCAATGCCGGCCGGAACCCTGCCTGCTACCGAGCCTCACCGAGACGCACCCACGGACCCTTCACCTGCCAAGCCTGCCGATTCACCTGCCCCCGGACGTGCACCACCTCCGCCAAGTCGAGCACCAGCAGCAACCACCTGAAATGCATCCTGTTGAACACCCGCTCCGTCCACAGGCACGCCGTGGAACTCTGGGACCTGCTCGACGCAACAGCACCGGACGTCGCCTTCCTCCACCGAAACCTGGATGAACGCCTCCTCAGCGCCCGACATCGCCATAGCCATCCCGGACGGATACAAGATCACCCGGAAGGACCGCGTCAACCAGACGGGAGGAGGCATCGCCATCGTACACAAGAACACCATCCGCATCTCGACTAACTCCGACGAGACCTTCACCACCGCCGAACACCTACACTTCCAGATACACACTGACCCCAAGACCACCCTCCGAGGCACCCTCATCTACAGACCCCCGGGACCACGCACACTATTCAGCGAAGACATCGCAGACTTCATCAGCCCGCACGCCATGCCCTCCGCCGACTACATCCTCCTAGGGGACCTCAACTTCCACCTGGAGAACAACAACGACAGAAACACCACCGCCCTGCTGGACAACCTCGCCAACCTCGGACTCAAGCAACTGGTGAACACGCCCACCCACTACGCCGGCCACACGCTTGACCCCGTCTTCTCTTCCAGCAAGCACATCTCCTTCAGCCACGCCACCGGACTCCACTGGACCGACCACAGCTGCGTCCACTTCAGCTTCAGAAAGACTGCGACCCACCACCACCCGCAACAGGCTCCCCGCCGGAGCTGGAGCAAGATCACCGCCGAGCAGCTCACCGCCTCCCTCAGCCAGAACACACCCACCAACACAACGGACCCAAACGAAGCAGCCAGCAACCTCGCCAAGTGGCTGACCGCCTGCGCCGGCGACCTCGCACCACTAAAAACCCTCCCAGCAGACCCGGAAGCAAGAAAACCCCTTGGTTCACCAACGAACTCAAGGAATCCAAGAAGAACTGCAGCACTCTCGAGAAAGCCTGGCGACTCGACCAGACCACAGACAACAGGACCGCCCTCAAGCACGCCACCCGCAAACACCACCAGCTGATCCGTGCCACCAAGAAGTCGGCACTCAAAGAACGACTGGACAACAACGCCCACGACAGCAAGGAACTTTTCAGCATCGTCAAAGAGTTCTCCAACCCCAGCGCCGGAAACAACGACATCACCCCCTCGCAAGACCTCTGCAACTCACTCGCCGCGTTCTTCCACCGCAAGATCACCGACATACATAACAGCTTCGACGCACAGACCACGCACCCTACCGCCGAACCAACGCCCGCCACCACCACCCTCTGCAACTGGACCCCGATCAGCACCGAAGACACCACCCGCATGATGAACTCCATCCACTCCGGATCACCAACCGACCCCTGCCCACACCACGTCTTCAACAAAGCCGACGCCACCATCGTACCCCATCTCCGGGACATCATCAACTCCTCCTTCCACACCGCCACCTTCCCGGAGAGCTGGAAGCACGCCGAGCTTACCGCCCTCCTGAAGAAACCAACGGCGGACCCCACCGACCTCAAGAACTACCGTCCCATCTCGCTCCTTCCGTTTCCGGCCAAAGTCATCGAGAAGACCGTCAACAGACAGCTTGCCGCCTTCCTCGAGACGAATGGATCCCTCGACCCCTCGCAGTCCGGGTTTCGGGCCAACCACAGCACCGAGACCGCCCTTATCGCAGCCACCGACGACATCAGAACCCTAACCGACAACGGGGAAACAGCAGCCCTCATCCTCTTGGACCTCTCCGCGGCGTTCGACACCGTCTGCCACCGCACCCTAGTGAAGCGCCTCAGCAACATCGGAATCCGAGAGAAAGCACTGGAATGGATCATCTCGTTCCTCGCCGGAAGAACCCAGAGAGTCCGCCTCCCCCGTTCAGATCCGAGGCCACCGAAGTCATCTGCGGCGTTCCACAAGGATCTTCACTCAGTCCAACCCTCTTCAACGTCTACATGAGCCCCCTCGCAGCCATCGCACGCCAACACAACCTCAACATCATCTCCTACGCCGACGACACCCAGCTGATCCTCTCCCTCACCAACGACCCCACCACCGCCAGAGCCAACCTACACGACGGGATGAGAGACGTCGCCGACTGGATGAGGAACAGCCGCCTTAAACTGAACTCAGACAAGACGGAAGTCCTCATCCTGGGCTCATCACCCTCCGCCTGGGACGACTCTTGGTGGCCCCCGGCCCTGGGCACCGCGCCCAAGCCAACGGACCACGCACGCAACCTGGGCTTCATCCTGGACTCCTCCCTGTCGATGACCAGACAAGTCAACGCCGTCTCATCTTCGTGCTTCAACACCCTGCGCATGCTCCGCAAGATCTTCAGATGGATCCCCACTGAAACCAGGAAGACCGTCACCCAGGCACTCGTCACCAGCCGACTGGACTATGGGAACACCCTCTACGCCGGAACCACAGCCAAACTTCAAAAAAGACTCCAGCGCATCCAGAACGCCTCCGCACGACTCATCCTGGACATCCCCCGGCACAGCCACATCACCGGACACCTGAAAGACCTGCACTGGCTCCCCGTCAGCAAGAGAATCACGTTCAGACTCCTCACCCACGCACACAAGGCCCTCCACGACCTGGGCCCCAAGTACCTCAACGACCGCATGACCTTCTACACGCCCACCCGCCAGCTACGATCAACCAGCCACGCCCTCGCCACCGTACCACGCATCCGCAGAGCCACCGCCGGAGGAAGATCCTTCTCCTACCTGGCAGCCAAGACCTGGAACTCCCTCCCCACTCACCTTCGGCGAACCCAGGACCATCTCTCCTTCAGGAAGCAGCTCAAGACCTGGCTGTTCGAGCAGTAACTTACCCCCTCCCCCAGCGCCTTGAGACCCTCCCGGGTGAGTAGCGCGCTCTATAAATGCCGTGATTGATTGATTGATTGAATGTCTTGAAGCCAACATTCATTTGTTCCACATATTCAGCTGATTTCCGATTGACTTAGACTTTTGCTTGCTATGTGTCTTTCAGTTGGCCCCTGGTCTGAAAGTCCGCTCAGCAACAATCAATTGTATGTCTTTTATTGCTCTTACACCTAAGATTATGCCTTCAACAAATGCTTACAACTGGCTCTATGTGCCCCTGACACCATTTTTGCTTTATTGTTCCACTGTTATTGCTTCTCCCACTTTTACAACACGCCACCCTGTTGACACAGATTGCTCAACCTCCAGAATATTCTTCATTTTAATATGTGCCTTTTACAGCAGAGGATGTCCTTAAGAGATTTAAGTAATACAAGCCCAAAGGCTCCAAAGGTCTAGGGTTCTAAAAGTGTATCTTACCCAGACTTCATACAAAGAGTCATCGGATAACAGGCCCTTCAACACTTCACACTGTCAATCCATGCTTCTATTGGTCTCTCACCATCCATTACTGTAGATCATTTAATGCGCTATGGTCCTTTTCTAACTTTTTGATGTACATTTTGCCTAGTTTAGTGTAAACATTATCTTACACAGTACGCCTTGCAGACTGCTCAATGGCCACGTTCCGCCTGATTCCTGGTAAACAAATTCTTCACTAAAAACAAAATGATTAAATGTTATTAATTCTTTCTACCAGGGAAGCAGGTACAGGCTATAGATAGCAAGATAGGTTTAGAGCATTTATTGTAGTGCCTGGGTCAGCTACAGGGAGAAGCAAGAAACCTGTCAACATGCTTCACACTCTTGCAGGAGAGAACGTGTTACATTAGTGCACTGTGGAGTACAAATTCCTTGTTTCATTTTATCTGCAAGAGATTCATCAAACTCCAACCATTCTCAGCTTAGAGGGAGATCACTGAGGGTGTGAGTGGGTTTAATGTCTGTCTAACAAGCACAACCAGCATGTTTGGTAAGGTGTTTGCTATATCTGGTTTGACTTAGAAAAACAGACTTTACAATTTCTAATATTTTTGTATACATTTTGCTTTTTATGAATGTGATGAGGGGGTGTTCCAGACCACGCCTTTGGTGCCAATGTCCTTCTTTTGTTTGCAGGGATTTTCATTTGGAGTTTATAGTATTCAAGTCCCAGGACAAGATTGCTTGTTTTTTCTTCTCTTCTGATTTGCTGGAGCCATCTCTTCCATAATTCATGCCCCAGTGTTATGGTACTCTTATATAAGGGAATTCACATCCCTATCTTTGTCCACTCGGGATGGCTAGAATGTATATTTTGGCTAAATATATGCGTTCTAGATTTCGAACACAGATTTTCAGTCTTTAGTGAGAGCCCAGGTTCACTTCATATCAATATTTAGAGTGTCAAGTATTTATAAGTGATCAACCTCAACAAGATTTGGATCCTCAACAAGAGGCAGAACATTTGTGAGATAATGAGATTAAGGCGTCAGATGTGGGAATTTTGCAGTGTTAAGCTAAGTCATTGTCCCTCAGGAAGAAGGGCTCATACGAAGTTGGATTCTAGTAGTGAGAAGCTTCCACCCCAGTAGAGAATGCTAGTCCCAGATAAGATCTGTTCCTCTGAATCATTGATTTCTGTGGAGATATGATGGAAGTGCTACTCTGTGAATGTGAATAGAAATTATGCTAATTTCCTCTGAGTTTGAGTGGGAAGCTTTGATTTCAAACTCAAGTTGTAAGGACAAGGACATTCAGTAGTCAGTTTTAATGTGGGGAATCTTTATAGCAGTTCTGAGTTACGTCAGCCTACCATCCACTGTCTGCATTCATGGCCACAATACCTATTGCAGAACACAATGTGTAAATGGTAAACATGCTAGTTGAAATGTTTGGCTGAACAATTTTTCTGTTGAATGAAGAAGTTGAGCTTAAGATCCCCCACATTACTGCCAGTTCAACATGGTGCACTGCTGCTGATTTGCACTTGTATTGGAAGCAACTGTGTAGACCCACTCTGTGTAATAAGAATTCTTATGGATTATTTTGTGAAATGCATAAGATTTCTACTAAAGACTGATCAGACACCTGAGTACTTTTGTGTTTGCCTAAAGTTGAAGAAACTTTGAATTTGAGGAGGTGTAGAAAGAGAGAATTAAGAAGCACCACACATTTCTGATTCTCTTCACTTGACAGGGCTGTCAGTAGTCAAGATGGAGGATCAGACAAAATCAGAGTAGCTGTGATTGGCAGGTGCATGAGCAGGATCTCAGGTTTATTTCCCATTATACTGGACGCTTTCTCTTGCATACGTTTTTTGACCTGTAAGAAGCATTCCTTCACACCTGGTAGAGCAGATCAACATTTGCATTTTGGAATAATACGTGTGTGCCTCCCAGTATCATGACTTTTGTTGAAATTTGCCAGGGCTTGAACTAGCAATAAAGAAGATAGGAACATTGTGGGTCATTGGGAAACCCTGCGTTGGAGCCATGTTTCAGCATGGTGGATCCACCACTGCTTGGTATGTTATTTCTATTGGCAAGAGTGGAGGTGATTGGTGAAAAGGTTGCGTTTGTGCTCCAGTGTGAGCGACCTAGCATCAACTAAGCAGTACTCTGTGAGTGAAATTGGGCTTTTGTGAGTTACAACTAGTGTTGAGAATGCTAAATGATATAAATGCAGGTCTTTGAATCAAGTAAAGTAGAGTAAGGTGCTTGTGGCTGGTTAACCACTTAACCGCGGCGGCAATTCCGCCGCGGTGCGGCGGTTTAGCGGAGTGGGCGGGGCCGCGTCGGCCAACGGACGTGCGCAGCACTACGGAGGTAGTGCTCGCGACGGCCGTTGGCCGACAGAAGCAGCGAAAGGGTTAAGTAGGGCTGGTTATGTTTGCCCTGATGAGGAATACTTTTTTTACATGTTTATTTTATGTTAGGTTTATAACCTTTAAAATAACAAATATATCAAACTGAACGAGCAAGCGAAACTTATATTTACCAAGCACAAAGCTATATAGATGCTCTTGTGTGACTAACGATAGTTAATGGAGCTGAGGGAACTAGAGGAGAGAGCTATCCTCAGAGCCGAATTGATATTCTTGCTAGCACCGCGCTTGGGCTCAACATTCCATGAAACAACCATTGGTGCAGCTGTAGGCCTTTTCCTCATGGCACATATGAAGGCTTCACCTTGCAAGAAACGGCCCAACAAATTGTTTTATTACAACGGAGGGGGAAGTGCCCAAAAGGCAATTTAGGATTTGTCCTGGCCATATTACATTTCTTACATGAAATCAGCGTTCGGGCCATTGTGTTCCTGTATCGTGTATTATTTCCACTAATTTGAGACAAGCCACTTTGACATTAATTGTAAATAGAAAAGCTCCTAAGTAGTGCTTACTGGGGCATACAGATGCAATATGTTCTAAAATCTGTTTTGACGTCAACTTTTTACTGAACATTAAAGAGCTTGTGTAAATCATTTTTATGTTTTTAGAGTAATTGAATGCTGTAACATGGGTAATCTGTCATCGCCCGCGACCTTACACTGTATTTCAAAGGTGTTTGGTTAGCCAGTCGTGTACAGTTGTGTGTTATTTTGATGCCAGTTCAATTGAACCTACATATAATTAAATGAAAACGAGGGATGTGTTTTTGTTGTTATTATTATAATATTGTGCTTTTTTGATGCTCATGCTAGGGTGAGGTGGCTTCGCACTTTGTGCTTGATAGGTGCAGAGAGAGAGGAGGGGCCAGGGAGCAAGACTAGTGGAAGGAAGCCGAAGGGACGCAAGAGAGACTGACCGTAGCAAGGATTGTAGTTTTGGCGTGGTCTGCTGTCAGGATCAGCAGTGTTTTTAGGAGTTTCTGGTATTTAAGATGACTTCTTCCTGCATGTTTTTCAGTAGAAGAGCCAACAAAAATAGACCTTGCCTAGACATCTTTCTTCCGCCAAACTGAAATTGGTTAAGTTTGGGTACAACCATCAGGTTGGTGTTGAAGGATGAGAACAATGTCTGATGTAGCATGTACTTCAACTTAATGTCTGTGTCTTTATTGGTGATCTTGCGCACACCCCTAGGTTATGCTGTACACTCATCACTTGTACATCCCTTGAAAATAAACCTGACTGGTTGTTGTGATGTCTTTACTAAAGACAGGAGCACTCAGAGAAGATTGCATTGAACATCATAGACATGCAACAATGTGTCTCCACTTGCATGACTTTCTCCCCCACCACATGCTTTAGAAGCAGATAACAGCAAAACGCTCCGTAGATTTTGTCCCTGCTGTAGTATTTTCCACCCTCCACAATAGAAATTGGTCTCATCTCATAACGGGAGTGCACTAGCTGGCAAAGCGGTCCTGCAAAATAATTCCAGAGAGGTTGGTCAGTGAGCAGACATTTGACTCCTGGTTGGGACTGGCACCAGAAGTTTTCAAACATGTCTTGTTTATGTTGGAATTGCTCAAAATGAGTGTCCAGTTTAGTAAAAGTGCTGAGAGATGGGATAGCACCAGAGGTTGACACCCAACTGCTTTAGCAAAAACTTCAAGGGGCTGTATGTCAAAAACATTTGGTCACAATCAGGTTTCTTTTATGTTAGGATAACCCTGAGATACAGGGGCGTCCACGGGTGAAAGTATCACCAACTTGGACAGGGGCAGAATCACGTCCTGATTTAGGGTTAAGGGAACAGTAAAGCTTTTAGCCATGATGACTCTGGAAATATGAATACATAAGTGATGGTCTGTGTTTACCATGTCCAGATGCACACAGTGAAAGAAAGGGACCCTAAGAACTTGGGGGGAAGGTAGAGAATATAGTGGTCTTCTCAGGCTCAGGAATTGGTGAAACAGGTGCCCAAGAAAAGGGGGGAGTTTAGGAGTTTGATACTTAACACATTGTGAGTCCCCCAGGGTCATTACTAGCCTCAGTAAAGGTACTGTGTGCAGACCTCTCAGTGGGAAGAGACACGAAAGAAAGCTTGCAAGGCAGAGTCACTGCTCACTTGTGAGTCTTTTGTCTTTGTTTCTGCATACTAGTCAGCTGGTCTGCAGGTCTTCATGGGTCCTACATTGGCTTTCTTATTTAGTTAGTTACTTGATGCTAGCTGAGGTAGTAGCTGGGAGCCAGATTGGAAGCTTTTGTAAGCTGGGGGGCAGGCTGGCCCTTCAGGAATGCTTCCCATGGCATCACTTGTAGAAGAAGTTACCACGTCCCTGGGCTGTGGCCAACCCCCTTTTTATTGACCCAGCTGCAGCACAGGACTAATAAACTAGGGTTGGACACATTTGTTTATAGATTTGCAGGGACATGTGTAAAAGATGGGGGAATTTTACAAAACTGCTGATTTTTTTTGCAAATCACAAAATTATACATCTTGGACAGTCGGTTAAATTAATCAATCATTTGCAAATAATTTGTGGCTGCGACATGACCTAACAGTGCTTTTTTCCAACTTCATAAACTGAAGAAAACTCTCCTCTTATTATCTAACTATCTCAAATCCCTCCTAGTTGATGCCAAGTCCCTTTACTCCTGCCTTCTATGTGCACTTCTACAAAGTATACAAGTGGCTCACAACATTGCTGTACATCGTGTTTACGTCTTGAGGAAAAGGGGCCATGTTTCGAAGGCCCGTGGCCTTCTACAACGGCTTCTGATGAAAGGCAGAGTTAGATTCAAGGTTCCTTGCTATTCTTTATGAATGCCACCAGATTCTTTCCAGCATGATTAAAATTTGAGCAATTCTAGTTAGTGTTTTTTTACCTATGGTCCAGGGACCGCTGGCAGTCCACAAAGCCCACTCACGGAGGTCCGTTACTGCTTAGAAAATTAAGCAATATTAACAGATTAATAAAGTGTATAAAAATAAAGAAGCAAGTGTAAAGTTGAAAATTCTAAAACGTTCTGTAAATGTGGAGGAATTGGAAATTAGAGGCTAAAAATGAAGCTAGTTTTCTCAGATTGATTTGAGGGAACAGTGTGTAGGGCATCAAACAAAATATAGTATGGACAATGAGTGGCCTCAACTGAATTTAGAAAAGCTCCAACCTTCCCATTAATTATTTATGTTATATTTGTGAATTAAATAAAATTTAAAAATATTTCAACGTTTGCGAATTTGATGAATGTTTGTTTTTGTATTTTTTATGTATTGTTTTACAGTTCAAATCATCGGAAATGCTTACGCCGAGGCCCCTGGCTTTCAATATTGACTCAGTCAGGGTCACTAGATTCCAGTAATGATTCAGTGGGGGTCTCCAAATTCCAGTAATTATTAAGTGGAGGTCCACATAAGTCAAAAGATTAATAAGCACTGTTACAGTTTATACCCTACTGTATGTTAAAAAAACATGTGGGGCATATTATCAAGAACGGCGTTAAAAATTATCGCCGGTTTAGCGGCAGAAAACTGCCGCTAGAGCGGCGATAATGGGCTTGATAATATGCCCTTGAGAATTCCAATAGAAGTCCATGTTCTGGTGTGAACATGGGCTTCTATTGGAATTCTCCAGGGCATATTATCAAGCCCATTATCGCCGGTTTAGCGGCAGAACTGCCGCTAAACCGGCGATAATTTTAACGCCGTTCTTGATAATATGCCCCATGTGTTGTTAAATTTCTCCTGGCTGTTCCACTGTTCTAACTCTCTTCCAGAGGGAACAGGGATTTCGTTCTTCAGGCTGCTTTTACATGGAACATGTTGATTAGGAAGATCTGCCCAAACGTGATTTCCTTGAAACAGACAGAGTGAGAGTGCATTCCAGTTAGCCAACCATAGACGTCTGGGCGATTAATAGGGAAGTCCATTGAGGGGGGTCAAGTTCAAGAAATCAATCAAACATTCCATTCTCTCTCACGGGCCTCTGTATTTCTTTTGAGAAAAAGAGACGTATTTTTATTACACACCAGAACGTAGTACTACACACAGAATGGTCATTCAGGCACAATGTTCTAATACAGGTGTTAATTATAAGCAACAGTGGTCTCTCTAGAAATGATTTTAAGGGGGCAGGTCGCACACACTGTGACACAAATTAAACTGCTGGGGCCACTTGTAAAGGGTAGTTGTAAAGAGTGGATGCTCAGGTGTTCGTGTACATAAATATTTACTTATATGTGCACGTTTTCCTAAAATGTTTAATTCTGACTGTATTAATGTGTGTCTTTATCTCTATGTCCACACAATACACAAAGTCATATTTGAACATTTAAAGCAAATATGCGGGCTCGTGTGTTTCCTCAAACAAACACTGTTTTGCAGTGAAATGTACATGGACACATGTGCGTGGAAAGGTGCAGTGTCGTTTTGTTTCTGTGTTTCCGATTAGCACATTCAACAGCTTCGGTTGTGGGGCACAAGGCGATTTGGCAGAACAAATAGAGCTGGGCATGGGTCCCATCTGGGCCCCACTTGCACCGCCATTGATTATCAAACAGAATATGGCTGGGCGAGATTATGGCACAGGTCTATTGAACCATCTCTTGATCTCTCGATCATCCTCTCCACCTCTCCCCACCCTCTCGCTCTGCCCCAATCTATCACCAAGGCCTTAAGTGGGGTGGGTTCAGCCAGTGCTCTGCACCAACAGTATTCAACACAAGCATTGGCAGCATCGATAGGTCTGGTTCTAATGTGCTAACGCATGCCGTATAAGTGCATTCCAGCCAGCAGGGTTGGACAGAGAAGCTATAGTTGTAAAGTAGTCCTGCATGCAGATCAATGCAGGCGCTCCGGTGGAGGCTGAAGGATGCCCCTAAACTGCAAGCAGCATTAGATGAGAGACGGACACTCCTCTGGGCTTGAAGTCTCAAGGGAGTGGTTGAATGAGGCGGGTCAAAGAAAGCCAGTGGTTTGAAGGGGCTGACCCACAACCCCTTCTGGTTATATTGTAATCTAAAGGTCTGTTTGACAGCTGTGTTGCGCTGTCAAAACCCAGACATTGGAACTAGTCCCTACAGGACCTGATATTTATGACCATAATTTTGCAAGCAAAAACAGCGACTAATTTCTCGACAATAAGTGCAAGAACCCTTTAGAGAATCCAAGTCAGCGTTGGAGTCCCAGTTAGATTGCTCACGTTTTACTTCATGTTGTTTGGTATACGTGTCCCTGTTTCCTAGGAGTATTTGTTCCCAGATACGTTTCTATAGTTTTGTTTTTCATGCAGCATATGGGTCGTGTGGGGCATATTGCACACTGGGTCACTTATATTGCCTGAGTGAATTCAGCAGGTGAATGAGTGTTCATGAAGGGCCATGATGAAGAGCTCTGGGTTGAGGCTGAAGACTGAGAGTTTCTGACAATGCATGCCACTGTGTCATGAGTGACTGCATGCTTATCAAGTCATTGGCCTCTCTGCATAGTGCACAAAGCAATGGTCGCATTGTGGCAGGTGTAATTGCCATTCTCTGCAAGAGTGCGTGAAAGAGGTACACAGCTGTCGAATATTGACAGTGCAGGAGGAAAAGAAAGTATAGCGCTTGTGCCTATGTGTTTGTGTATATATGTGGGAATGGTAAAGTGGAGGAGACGAAAGGAACTACCAGCAGTAGGAATATGTGAAAAGGCAGCGCTGGAGAGGAAGGTGATTATATTTGTTACCTGAAGATGGCAAAGAGATGTATTTGAAGAAAAACGGTACAACGAATGCAGGGGAGGGGAGTTCAGAAGAAAGTTATATAAAGGGAAGAAAGGGAGTTGTTAGACCTGACATCATTGGCGCAGGTCTCCCTTCCTCTTTTCGCTTCCTATCTTTTATGTTGGCTGGATTTAGATGCTCTGGGCGCTGTGCCACTGCCAATCAGTGCCACAGCGCGAATGCTCCCTGTGTAAAGATGACTGTATGAATTGGGATAACCATAATTGGCTCGTTTGGTTTACCTGTCAGTCCCTAGTAAAGTGCACGGTGTGTGCCCAGGGCTGGTAGACCAAATACTGCTGGTGGGCCTGCAGCGCTGATTTGCGCTACCCACCGAAGCAGCTTTTAAAGTATGTCTGTGTAGCATGTTCTAATAGCGAGTTACCCTCCATTTCACTGTTTACTATTGTGAGGCTATCCGTTCTCATAGGCCAGAATGGGCAGGCTGAGTATTACATTCCATAATCCTACCTGCCCCCAGGAACCTGATAGGAAATTCGAATTTGATATGTTTAAGCTCAGGACATTGAGATACATCTTTTAGTAAGGATCATTTGCATAGCCCGTGTTCGAAAATGCCTCTTCTAGAAACGAGGTATTTTCTTGCCTAAGCTTTCCTGTAGGCTTTGCTAGTGTGTGTATTAGCCGTCTGGTTTTGGAGCAGCAGGGCCAGCTGGGTCAGACCTGGCTGGAGAGAGAGATCGGCATTTAGAGTATGGGGAGGGGTGACTCTTTGATCTGAGCAGGGCCGTGCCTGGCAAGGTGAATGATGGCTCCACCTCCCACTGGGCGTCTGATAGCAGACCCCCTGATACTCAAAGGGCAGGATGTCGCCTCGTAAACCAAGTGCTCCCCGACCCCACCGAACTGGTTCTGGCTGGATTCAGTGATTTGTGACTTTAGCGAACAAAGACTTTTTAGGTATAAAACGCTGCGCTGAAACCTTTTTCAGGTGTGTTCCTTCTGGATGTCAAGACGAAACTCTGTCCGAGTGAACAGAGGAAAGGACTTTGAAACTTTCACCAAGCTTGCTGAAGAAACTACCCGAGGGCCTGAATTGAGAGCGCCTCCTGCTGAAGTCTCAGGGACATTAGACTTCACCCCGTCAGCCGTCTGAATTCCTGTGCAAGGGATTCTACTTGCAGGTGAGGCCTCCGTCGAGTAATCCGGAGCCTCTAGTTCTACTGTGAGGAACGCGGACTGGTAACCCTTGTTAACTCTGTGTGGGCCGCCGCAACTAAGAGAGAGCTGCCGCCGTTGAGAGCCCGCCTTAATTTGAACCTTCGGAACCTTCGCTGAATCTGTGTGGGCCGCCGCAGGTAAGAGAGAGCTGTAGCCGCTGAGTGCCCGCCGTTGGGCCAGCCTGGTCGAGATCATCCTTTGTCCTGTGGGACGCCGCAGCTAAGAGAGAGTGCTGCCGCTGAGTGCCCGCACTGGTGTCAGCTGTGCATCATCGTGATTTGTCCTGTGGACCGCCACAGCTAAGAGAGAGCTGCTGCCGCTGAGTGCCCGCACCTTTGCCACTTGGCATCATCGTGATTTGTCCTGTGGGCCGCCGCAGCTAAGAGAGAGCTGTTGCCGCTGAGTGCCCGCACCTTTGCCAACTTTGCAGCATCGTGATTCGTCCTGTGGGCCGCCGCAGCTAAGAGAGAGCTGCTGCCGCTGAGTGCCCGCATCTTGGCCAACTTTGCCTCATCGTGATTCGTCCTGTGGGCCGCCGCAGCTAAGAGAGAGCTGCTGCAGCTGAGTGCCCGCACCTTTGCCACTTTGCATCATCGTGATTTGTCCTGTGGGCCGCTGCAACTAAGAGAGCTGCTGCCGCTGAGTGCCCGCACCTTTGCCAACTTTGCATCATCGTGATTTGTCCTGTGGGCCGCCGCAGCTAAGAAAGAGCTGCTGCCGCTGATTGCCCGCACCTTTGCCAACTTTACATCATCGTGATTTGTCCTGTGGGCCGCCGCAGCTAAGAGAGAGCTGCTGCCGCCGAGTGCCCGCACCTTTGCCACATTGCATCATCGTGATTTGTCCTGTGGGCCGCCGCAGCTACGAGAGAGCTGCTGCCGCTGAGTGCCCGCACCTTTGCCAACTTTGCATCATCGTGATTTGTCCTGTGGGCCGCTGCAGCTAAGAGAGAGCTGCTGCCGCTGAGTGCCCGCACCTTTGCCAACATTGCATCATCGTGAGTCGTCCTGTGGGCCGCCGCAGCTAAGAGAGGGCTGCTGCCGCTGTGAGCCCACCACGGAGCTGCACGACGAGAGTCATCGCCACCACCAGCCAGGGCCGCCGCAGCCGCGTGCTGCTGCCGCTGAGAGCCCGCCTGTCCCTGAGTGCCCGAATCATTGTGAGTGCACGTTGCGGACCACTGCAGTCAAGAGTTGTGGTCGCTGGGAGTCCGCCTGTCACCGTCTCCGCTTCTTCGAGAAGCTGCGTGCTGTGTCCCCGTCCAACGGCAGGTATCTGGTGTGCAACGGGTCACGTAGACCCAGGCCTTGAACTCAGTCAGTGCCACGTTCTGGTGAATACGTTATTGCCTTTTTAAGTCCCTACTGATTTACGTGCATTGTGGCTGGTTAAAACGCTTTGAGAGTCTTGTGTTAAACCTTAGATAAAGATACTATTTTTCTATACCTACTTGAGTTGTATCCTTTTGTGGTGTCGTTACTGCCTTATTGTGCATGGTCATAAATGCTTCACACACTGCCTCTGAGCTAGGCCTAACTGCTCGTGCTACGTTACCACAGGGTTGAGCAGGGGTTATCAAAGGGGGGAGCCCACTTGCCCTGACTTAGGAAGAAGGGTCCCTATTTGGACATTGGCGCCAGCCAGTGCCAACTAGAGACCCCCATTTCTAACAGGAGTTATTACTCATTTATCTGCTATTGAATAAAAATCAGTGCTAACAACATTGGTTGAGTCAGTAGGTCTCACTTGTTTTAGGTGTATGTGTTTGTTGTTGTTTGATGTTTGAATGCACTCAGGAAACTCATAGCGATGCAATGAAATACTGGTCACTTGGCAAGCTGTGTCATGCACAGAATTCTACTTGAGATGTTTTAAGCCACCCGAATAATTACAGAGGCCACGCCTCTTTTCAAAGATTCCTTGTTATTTATGATTCTTTGGCCACATTCCTTTGAAAGACATCCGACCTTTAGCCTTACTTAAAGCACTGCCCCTTACTCTCTCCCTCTTTCTCTCTCTCCTCTCTCTTGCAGTCCATATCTGACTCTCTTCCGACTGTCTCTGATTTGCTTGCTCTTTTTCCCCCCGCCGTCCTCCATTTCTCATTCATTATTCCTCTCCACTCCACCTGCCCTCACCCCAAAAATCAAATCTTGAATAACCACTAAGTTTTGCCAGCTAAGATCAATTACTAATAATAATGAAAATCTTTAAATAAAGAGTGTAATATAAGCAATTACCTAGTACTTCAATCTGTCACCTCATTGTCCAGGTTCTCTAAATTGAAAAAAACAGATATGGCATTAAACATAGGTTGTTGGTAATTTTACTTAAATTAAATTTAAAGATTCCAGTTCCAAAAAGATGGCTAAACTCATTTTCACATCCTATTTTACCAAAGGCTGCTTCCCTGAACCAATGTTTAGATGGAAATGTGTCAGGTGTTTGTTGTGTTTCTTCGGACATGTTTTTGGTTATCTGAAGTCACATTAAGCTGACACAGCATCCACTTTCCTGAAGGCCTTTTTATTGTAGCAGTCTTTTCCTTGGTTGCTTCAAAAACCGCACATTCATAGTTTGCACCCGGGCAGAGTGAATTAAGTGGAGAGACGTCCAGAAACCTCTTAATATGACACCGTTTATTACACTTGGATTTGTACAGTCTTATTTTTGTGACTATCCGAGGCTTTTCAATTGGAGTACGATTTCTCACTGAATACGAAGAAACATAAGTTCACATTAAGCCTTGTGCTTGACAGGATCACCTAATGTGGATTCCAGTGAATGTCTAGTTATTTAGGCCAAACACTGATGAAAATACCCAAAGACTGGTAAGCTATTTTAGTAGTGCTCCAGGAAGAAACGTATTTTCATTTTTATTACATTTTACCCAAATAAGGAGTTTGTAAACAAGATAAGGACTTACATTTTTAAAATACCTTGTGTCATTATGTTAATATGGAGTAAGTAAGCGTGTGCGTCCAAACAACTCACACATATATGACATTTTGTACAATACTCTATAAACGTTGTGTATTTTATGCCCAATAAATTGTGCATCACACACTTCTATCATTCACTTGAAGCACTGGAATGTGGTGAAGCTTTTTAGGTTCAACTTCGGCAGCATTCATGCCCAGTTATCTGATTCATGTGCGTCGGTGATTGTGAAGATATATATATATATATAAAACTGGAGAAGTTGATTCAGAATGCAGAACTGTACGCAGTGTGAATGATGGTACTTCAGCAGAGGAATGCACGTCATTCATGATGTATGAAATATTTCCTTGTTGCATTACAGCATTGCTATATGTTTACCTCGCTTAATTGGTGTGCGTGTAAAGAATTTTCAAGTCTAGGGCCTACTGACCCTCGGGATGCCACATTTAAATTATTTGTTGTATGGGAATATTCATGTCATTTGGGAAACGTAAAGACTACAATTGAAGATGTTTATGAGGCGAACATATCCTACAGAAAAATGTATACGTTTGCCAAAAGTGTCATTTCATTAGCAGCTTGAAAAACACACTGTAGCAAAATGTCAACATAGGAAGCAAAATAAATCCCTTAAAAGCAAGCAGTAGTGTAAAAATAAATGCAACTGCCAACATCATAAAATGAAACCTGATAAATTGCTAGTATGTGGAAAATGGTGTTACATACAGACTGTGGTGGAGCGACGTGCTCATAATTGAAGAATTAAGGTCTAAACCGTCGAGTTAAACGGTCCTGCAGGGGCTGACATGCAGTGCAGAAACGGCGCGTAGATAACCTAGAATTTAATTTAATGTTTAAATGTTCTATTACTCTGTGTGCATGTGGGCCTGTTTGTTGGTCAGCTCGTGCACGGTGCCACTATATCTGCTGGTCTGTGCATTGGTGCCTGTTTGATAGTCTATGTGAGTGTCTGTTGAATTGTATGCATCAGTGCTAATATATCTGTTGGTGTATGTGCATGAATGCATGGATGTCTGTTGGCCTGCATGTATAAATGCCTCTTCTATGTGCATTAGTGCATGTATGACTACCGGTTTTCATGGAGGCGTATCTTCATATAGCAAATCACCTAAACCTACTGTACATAAAAAATTGTAATTTGTGAAACGTAATGTAACTGCAGATTAGCCTTTCTTGCACACCGGCTATGTGTGCTATACTGGTACCCACAAAACTATATGCCATAATTCAATTAAGTACCTAAATAAAAAAATAAAACAACAATTTTGAGAAACAGTGCCATTTTTTCTTTGTGAAACAATATTTCAGACTTAATATTTATTTATTTTTTAATTTTATTTAAAAAAGGTCTTGGCAACATGATGACAGGGATTTTGTTTTCATAAGTCACGCACTCCATTCAGCTTTTCATACAGGTTATCAGCTGACTGCTGGAGTGGCTTTGTTTTCCCTACACCCATTGTCAATGCATAAAAAGTTAACTGTGCCAGGCAGTGCTTAATTTGTAAAAGAATTATTGCCCGGGCCCAACGTTTTACTCAAATGCCGCAGCCGGCTTTATCAAAGTTCGGGGTGCCGAATACCAAAGCTGCGTAGTCTTTTCTCAACCTGTTGCCACTTGACCTGCACCAGACACTCCCTGCCTCTTTATCTCACTCTGGCAGGCTCTTTTCTATCCCTATCTTCTCCCTCGTCACTCCAGCTTTCTATCTTTCTCTTCCTCTTTCTTTCCACCTTGTATGCTTCTCCATCTTGCTCTGGATCACAGTTTGTTGAAGAAAATGAAGTGCTGGTGGGCCCCACCTGTCGCCATCGGCTCAAATTAAGCACTGGTGCCAGGTGCCTCATACCTTTCTTACTAGTGGTTATTTTTGGTGCCCTCAGCACTGGTGCCAGGTGCCTCATACCTTTCTTACTAGTGGTTATTTTTGGTGCCCTCAGCACTGGTGCCAGGTGCCTCATACCTTTCTTACTAGTGGTTATTTTTGGTGCCCTCAGCACTGGTGCCAGGTGCCTCATACCTTTCTCTTACTAGTGGTTATTTTTGGTGCCCTCAGCACTGGTGCCAGGTGCCTCATACCTTTCTCTTACTAGTGGTTATTTTTGGTGCCCTCAGCACTGGTGCCAGGTGCCTCATACCTTTCTCTTACTAGTGGTTATTTTTGGTGCCCTCAGCACTGGTGCCAGGTGCCTCATACCTTTCTCTTACTAGTGGTTATTTTTGGTGCCCTCAGCACTGGTGCCAGGTGCCTCATACCTTTCTCTTACTAGTGGTTATTTTTGGTGCCCTCAGCACTGGTGCCAGGTGCCTCATACCTTTCTCTTACTAGTGGTTATTTTTGGTGCCCTCAGCACTGGTGCCAGGTGCCTCATACCTTTCTCTTACTAGTGGTTATTTTTGGTGCCCTCAATCTCTGCCAGTCATTAACAAGGCAGTAAGCTAAGCAGACCATCAGTAAAATGAGCAAACAAAAAGTACATTTATTTTAATTTCAGTAGTTATGCATATGGACAGAATAAAATACAAAAAAATGTGCAACATTAAAAACTGTTAGTAGACTTCAAGTCGCAACAGGTACCACTGAAAGACAAATCGTAATGTTTCCTTGTTTACTTTTGCTCTTTTGCGCTCTTGCCTCTCCGTTTACTGTCTCTTATTAACCCGGTTTGGGAAACAATTGTATGTGAATGATGCTTTTCGAATTTACTAAAACGAAGATTTTTGCACAGTGTGTGTGTTGATTTTCTGCAAATTTTCTCTGAATTCTCTCATCTGTACTTTTCCAAACCATGAAAATGTTGACATTGTGGCCTATTCCAGGGGGACGGCGGACTGGTTTGGTGTAAGCAAGGACAGTGATGCTACTCAGAAATGGCAAAGAAAAAGCCTACGTCACTGCAGCCAGCGCTATGGAAAATTAAAACCTCAGGTCATCCGAGAAATGGATCTCCCAAGCCAGGATAATATTTCTCTGACCAGCACCGAGACGCCGCCTCCTCTCTATGTGGGATCGGCACAGCTTGGCATGCAGAAGGTAAGCACGTTCATGAAGTGGCCATTTTAGAATGTTGGCTGTGATGAGAGATGGAAAGCGAGTGTGATAGAGCAGGCGTCACTCACGACTGCCGAAAATCTGCAGGGTGGGTGGAATTGTCTGTCATCGGAAAGGACACCATGAGGTTTGGAAGTAGAGTCGTGGATCACGCAGGTGGCAGGAAGTCCCTGAGAGGCATACTTTGTGGGTTTTCAAATATATTAAAATGCTTTCCCGACACATAAATACTCTTCTAAACTTGAGACCCATTGGAAAGGGAGCTTGAAGTATGTGAAGAGGTTTGGAATTATGACATTCTTTAGGACAATCTGCTAGAATTTCGCAGTTACCCTAACCGAACGCATGTGGATTTTTCACAGTATAATGGAACCGGGTTTTTGGGTTGTTGCGTGTCCCATGGAAAATATTAACTGCATGTTAGAATGCTTCATATACAGTGTGATTAAAGGGAAACTACCATAGTAATCACTGCCTCTACCAGCAACTTAATCTAGGACATTTTATATAATGGCCACAAGTCCGCACCGAAAAGTCTCACATTTAATGTGAAACAGAAACACTGCTTGCTAGATTTCCTGGGAAAAACCACCCATGTTTCACCTTAAGAAATACGTGGATCAGGCAGATTCCAACACTGGAGACCAGTGAAGAGTGACTCTCCCCTGCTCATTCCTGTCAACATGAGTCATCACTGTTAATCATGGGCTGCTGCAGGATCGGCTGAGTTCCATCGGGATGAGGGGCAAGACAATTGTCTGCAATTGAACTAGTCCAAGACTGAAGTCTTGCTGCTGGGGAACAATCCATCATTTTGGACAGACAATTGGTTCAACTTGGCTCCTTGCCCAATCCAGTGCACAAGGCCAAAAACCTAGGTGTCATTTTTGACACCAAGCTGTCCTTTGAAGCACAAATCAACTCGGCCACTTCTGCTTGTTTCTTTATCATGAAAATGTTGAGGAAAATCCTTCTTTCAATATCTATGGATTTAAGGAAGACTGTGGTGTCAGTGCTGAGTTCCCCAAGACTGGACTATTGCAACGCCCTCTTCTCCAGTGCTCCGAGGCGCAGCATTAACAAACTTCAAATGGCTCAGAATGCAGCTGCAAGAATACTGTTGGGCATCCCTAAATTTGATTAAGTCTCTACAGCGTTAGTCCGGCTCCTCTGGCTACCCGTAGCCAAGATGATTCAATTTAAATTACTATGTATTGCTTTCAAATCTCTTAACTACATGGGGCCTACACAGCTGAAGACATTTTTAAAACCATACACTCAAGCCTGAGCCCTTAGATCTGCCGAACTGGGAAATGTAATTGTTCCTAGAGTCAACAAAGTTAGATGGGGAGGCAAGAGTTTCTCGGCTACAACTGCTAGCCTATGGAACACTCTGCCTACCATCCTGAAGAAAGAATCCAGTCTCCTCAAATTTAGAGAGGGCCTAAAAACGTGGTTGTTTACAGTGTAATTTCACCCCTATGTTCCACTCTGCTCAGTATTTATCAAAGGCAGCGCCTAGACACCCCAGGGTATTTTGTCGCGCTTTACAAATTTATCATCATCATCACCTGCTGGTATGCCCACACCACAGTCTCCAAGGCTTCAGTGAGGTGCTTTAGGCCGGCCCTGTCTGCTGTCTACAAAACATCCATATTATGCTTATTGTCCACTCCATGAGGAGGTTTCTTTCCCCTGGTCAGAAGAGATGTGAGGTGGCAGGTCTTATAAACGCTTGGGTAGAATAGACATAGAATAAAGAGACCTAATGTCCGATAAGAACTACGTGCCGTGGGAGTGTTGATTAATACAAGACCTCCCTGAATGTAAATGTTGGAACGCCCACATGGAGAGCCTTACACAGGAGCAGAATGATCACAATTTCTATCTAATAAATGAGACATCTGAGCTGTAGGCCATGCAGAAGGCAAGAAGCTCAAGATTGTTGTGTCCTGCAGCCTTTCTTTACATCACCCAAAGAGCAGATTACAGCAGCAGTGATTTCTGTTTGGGGCTGCTGAATTGGTTGGCCATCTTTAACTTTCTCCTGAAAAACGATGGAGGTCTCGGGGAGCCATTGTGTAGTCTGGGATGTTTTTGGATCCGTATGTTGGCTCGATGTAGGGGCCTTCTCGGTCCTTCTGTTGCAGGAGGCACTGCTAATCATCCCACTGCACTTAAGTGGATTCCAGTTCTTCCACTTAGGAGCTGAGACTTTCCCTAAAGTTTGCCCCATTGGTGGATTGGCCATGTTTGTTAACCTGCATTTGGTCCGATCACTATTTAATAAAATTTACTTGTACTCTTCCGGCTACTGAGAAAATTAGTACGGCTGAAGGCAGCTATGCCAGAAAATGGAATAATGTCAACAAAGAGGATTTTCTTGACACATTATCCAACACAGTTCCATCCACTGGCATTGACATTAATGCATCGGAAATGAATGTATCCGAGTGGCTACTTAATGCTGGTAATAAGCATGCACCTTTTAAAAAGGTTAAACTGGCCCGGCGCGCAGACGCACAGCGATGGTTCTCCATTGAACTCAAGACCCAGAAGCTGTCTTTGCGCCAACTTGAGAGGCAGTGGCGGCTAAAGTATTCCCCCGATATAAAACTTCTCTATATTGCAGCCCGGAAGGAATTTAAAAAGAACATCCTTACGGCTAAAGCTGCCCATTTTTCTGCGCGTATCTTGAAGTCCAATAACAGTTCTAAGGAAATTTTTTCTATCATAAATGAATTAACAAATCCTGACAGAATTCTTCTGAAGGCTACACCCTCCCAGACACTGTGCAATTCTTTAAATGACTACTTTATCGAAAAAATTATCGCCATCAAAGCCAGCATCCCTAAGCATTCTTCCATCCAGAACCCTGCTGTGCATTGTAATAATTGTAGTATTAGCTGTTTTCCCCCTATTGGAATGGAGACTTTCCAAGATCTTCTTGTTAAGGTTAAATCAGGTGCCCCCTCTGACTGCTGCCCACCTCACATACTAAAGGACTGCCTTGCAGTCTATCCGGGCCCGGCACTCGCTCTTTTGAACGAGTCACTTTTAACTGGCCAAGTTCCCTTGGCTTTCAAGAAAGCCACAGTGGTACCCCTCCTAAAAAACCTGGAGCTGATCCTGCTCTCCTATCTAATTACCGCCCAATCTCTTTGCTTCCTTTTTTGGCGAAGATCCTGGAAGGCCATGTAGCTAAATGCTTATCTAACTTCTTGGAGGAATCTAAATACCTGGACCCTCATCAGGCAGGGTTTCGGCCGGCCCATTCTACTGAAACGGTCATCCTCGCTGTCCTGGACACTCTCCGGGACAACGCAGACAGATGTTCCCCTCAGGCACTGGTATTACTGGACCTATCTGCCGCCTTTGACACGGTCGACCACACTATCCTGCTCGACCGTGTCAAAAATGCTGGCATTCTAGGTACGAGCGGCTCTCTGGCTCGCCTCCTTTTTGGAAGATCGTTCCCAGGCCGTTTGCCAAGGCCATTTCTCAGCTCCCCTACGTAAAATTACTTGTGGCGTCCCACAGGGCCTCGGCCCTTTCTCCCCATCTATTTAATCTTTACATTGCCCCACTGATCCAGTCCCTTAAAGATATGAATGTGACTGTTTTTAACTATGCAGATGACCTTCAACTACTTTTTAAGATCGATAATTCTCAAAACTCGGTCATGGACGTTCAGGCTACAATGCGGCACATCCAACTATGGATGGACCTTAATCACCTTAAACTGAACCCTGGTAAGACAGAGCTTGTTCTTACTGGGGACAGTCATAAGTACTGGGGCCCCCATTACTGGCCCCCAGAGCTAGGACCTTCTCCTTCCCCGTCCCTTTCGGCCAAAACGCTTGGAGTTTCTCTTAACAATGACCTCTCATTAAAAACCCAGGTTGGAGCGGTCATTTCCAAGTGTTTCTTTCAAATGCGGAAGATCAGGAAGATACACCGCCTTCTCACTCAGGAAGCCTTGACTATGGTTATAATAGCCACTGTCCTGTCGCATCTTGACTACGCTAACTCCGTGTACTTGGGCATGCCTCTCTATCTACTCAAACGGCTTCAGATGGTCCAAAACCATGCAGCCCGACTGATTCTTCAACAACCTAAATGGCAATCAGCAACTCCCCTGCTGAAGAAACTGCACTGGCTCCCTATCGCCCAGCGCTGTGCCTTTAAAACTGGATGCCTTATTTTTAAATCTTTGCATGGCAATAGCCCTGCTTTCATCAACTGCTTGATTTTTAGACATACCCCCATACGTAACCTACGTTCTGCCCACCTCTCACTTCTTGACACCCCGACATTCAAGCGGGTGCGTCAAGGTGGCCGTAGATTTGCGATCCTTGCCCCTAAACTGTGGAATTCTTTCCCGCTGGAAATACGGTCTTGCACTAACCTCCTGCAGTTCAGGAAGCTTCTCAAAACTTGGCTTTTTGAACAGGCCTATGACTGATGTTCTACCGGATAGCATTTGGAGCAGCCTACAGCGCCATGAAGCCTCCTGGTGTACGTGCGCTTTATAAATCATTTTTAACATTAACATTAACATAACATTAAGATGGAAGACTTCATGCTTATAAATTCATTTTAAGTCTTGTTATGGTGTGGTTGTCATTGCAACACTAAGGAGTCAAGAAGACGTTCAAGCTTTCACGATTAGTAACATTTACTTTAAAATATTATAATTTAGCTTGGATTAGGGAATGCCAACAGGAGCTTGAAGAAGAAATTACACTACTTATGACCTGTTTCCGGCATATCCAAATAGTGATGGAAGAAGATTTTAACTCTAGAATATTAGTATCTAATTGGGAGGTTGAACAGGAGTGCCCACGCCGGCACATATTTTGCTTCCCTGATGTCTTCCTTTCGAATATGGTCCATGCCTAAGAGGTGTAATATTGGGCAAGCAACTCTGCCAAATAGGCTTATATTCAGTGAAGGGCCACTTTACCAGCGGCAAGCTTGCCAATCATACATAATTTGTTTTCCCCCTTAAACTGAGTGGGCAACATATGAATGGGTATTGCACCAGATGTTACGGCCGAATGGTATTTTGGGCATGGTATATTGACATATAATATATGCACGAAGGATATGGAGTTCCTCTGAGTCCAAGTGAAAGAACAGGGAGATACTAGGGGTGGGGATGGTGGTGGCCCCACACTGAAGGTGAAAGGGGAGATCCCCTTTTCGGAACTAGGGCTCTCACACACCTAGCAAGCTAGGTGTCATGCTTCATCATATGAGCCTGCCCCTCGTCAGGTCGGCGCTGCAATACCTGACGGGCACCCAGTACGGGGCTCTTTAGCGGGGATCTTTTGTTCCTGCCGTTGGGTGCAGTGGGGGTGAGGGGCCTAGTAAGTGTAGATGTGGGAGGGAAGTGAGTTAAAATAGGTCAGTTAGTCCTAAAAACTACATACCACACTCTCAGGTCAATAACCTATACCGGTTTCCGGCGGCAGGGTAGGTCGCATACGAACGCTGGACCCAATTTGGTGTCCTTTACGACCGCCGGATACTGTTGCAGTCCTAACTAGACAACAGTATAGGTTATTGACCTGAGAGTGTGGTATGTAGTTTTTCACTTACCACTCTGTGTAGATAGCATTGACAATTGGTCCTGAAGAAGTGCCTTGATCCCCCTGACACACAGGGCACGAAACATGTTGACCGACCGAGAGTAGGGCACATACAGCTAGATACCTTGCATCTAGTTCACCGCCACTCTCTATATATTTTTTAACTAGGCAGTTTACCTTCCTGAATAAATCGCTGTTAGGACTAACTGACCTATTTTAACTCACTTCCTCCCACATCTACACTTACTAGGCCCCTCACCCCCACTGCACCCAACGGCAGGAACAAAAGATCCCCGCTAAAGAGCCCCGTACTGGGTGCCCGTCAGGTATTGCAGCGCCGACCTGACGAGGGCAGGCTCATATGATGAAGCATGACACCTAGCTTGCTAGGTGTGTGAGAGCCCTAGTTCCGAAAAGGGATCTCCCATTTCACCTTCAGTGTGGGGCCACCACCATCCCCACCCCTAGTATCTCCCTGTTCTTTCACTTGGACTCAGAGGAACTCCATATCCTTCGTGCATATAGTATTGTTGGGGCATGTATGTTGGACCTCTTTAAACCTGCCCCGCTGTCCCCCCTTTTTTGATTCATATTGACATATAACCCATTAATGAGCTGGTGAATGCTGGCTATCTTTTCATAATGGAATGAACCCGGATCAGACTGCAGCGTCAGGCATCAGGCTTGAATTTGTACTGTAACATAAATAAGCTCACCATCAACACTATGAAATCGCAAATTAAGGTCTTTAGAAAAAAGTGCACTAAGTTTGAATGAAGAATAGGTGACTCTAAATTTGGTACAGTTGGGTCTTAGACATATCTGTGCACTGCAACAGGGAAAGTGTTGCATATAATGATCTTGTGACATGAATGGCTGGTTTGGTTTAGGGCACTGTCTGGAGGTACGTCTGCGAAACAACTACTAAGGGTTATAGTAAAACAAGTTGTTGCAGTCGCTCTTTTTGGAGCTGTATCTTTAGTATCTGAAAACACCACCAAATTTCAAAACACTTAAAGGTAAAACGCCCGTAGAGAGCTCTTTCCATGGTACGATCTGTTGATATTTAAGCGCTTGTACTTTAAACCAGGCCTGTGCTCCTTTAACCAAGAGGCTGAAACTGCAGGGGTCCATTTTATTATTAGAGTGTTAAGTGATATTTCTCCCTGCACAGCTTGTCTTTGCTTGAAGGATTTTTTTGGTTCTCAAAATGGTTGGGCCCTATCAAGTGACGTTTATTTTTTACTATATTAGGCTAAGAGAGCAGTTTGAGGCCTTTGTTGTAAGTGGTTGAGATGTGCATCTAAAGAGAGCCTTTCTGGTGCATATTTCTCTTAGAGTCTTATTTGAGAAAGACATGGTTTATATTCGGATTAAATCATCTTTGGTGCACATTTGCCAGTGTAAAACCAAAGGGAGTTGGCAGGTTTTCAGTCCAAGTCTCCGCTACTTGTTTCTTACCCCTGATTTTGAGGCTGGGGCACACGCTACTAGGTTAACAAAGTAATAAAAAACAGAAGCAGACTCTTTGGGAGTGGAGAACTGCGGGTGTAGGAGTACGGTACTTAATGAGTTGTGTTGATTACTTCCCATACGTCCGAATTGTATAGGTGCTGAGATGACACTAGATGGCCGACCGGTGAGGAGCTCCGTCCGGAAGCTCCCGACCAGGCATCGCCTTTCTGGTGATTTCCCCCAGATCTCTACCTTCCTCCCGAGATCCTCCTTCTCTCCTGAGGTCCTGCTGTTCAGCGGTCCTCATTGCGCTAATTCCCCCGCTTGCAAACTCGTGATTCGTGGAGGAAAACGGGCTCAAGGCTTTCCCCCGTTGAGACCGAGCTAGTATGGCCGACGCCTGGTAGTAGCCAGCTCGGGTCATCTGCAATTATCTCCGAGGGCTTCCTACCCCTGCGGGTCATCTGCAATTATCTCCAAGGCTTCCCGGGCAGTCCGAGGTACAGTGTCGGAGCTGGGGACCTGTTACGGGCCGTAACTGCAGCAGCCGGAGTGGACTGAGACCCCTGAATGGCAAGGGCAACGAGAGGCGGACATCCATTTTGCCCAGGAGAACCCCCCGAGTCCTCAGGGTTCACAGCGGCGTGAAGACCCCTGCTGCGGCCTGCCGCACCTTCGCTCTGGGAAAGTGGAAAGCAGATACTACTCACCAGGTTTACATAGCACCGACCACGAGAGGCGGCAAGATTGAGAAACGGGCGATCCTGGCTGCCCGACTCAAAGATGGCGGCTCCTTGGGGCGGAGGCGCAGGTCGGGAGCCGGCTCTCCTCTCTACTGCCTGGTGAGAGACTCCAACCCTGCACCTCTCGAGCACTGCAATATTTACCGCCTTGCTCTTCTGAAGGAAGGATTGCACCTGAGGAACGGGCGATCCCGGCTGCCTGACTCCAAGATGGCGGCTCCTTGGGATGGAGACGCGGGTCGGGAGCCAGCTCACCGCTCTACTGCTTGTTAAGAGGCGCCTTCCCGAGCGGCTGCTCCCCTAAAAAGAGGGCCTCTCAATGACTCTCAATTTTCTATTCAAGGTACCCTTTTATTTCCTACCTTCAATATCCCAATATGATTGGCGGGGCGATCGACCCCTTAACACTGTCTGACCCTAAAATGGCGACCACTCTAGTAGCGTTCGCTCATTACCAGTTCTTTATCATTTGTGCCCACGTCTAGGGGAGTTAACGCTTTACCTCACTCGTACCAGATCCATAACTCTTCGCTTGCCAGCTGCCCATTTGTTATCTGGGTACAATAACGAGCATCATCATTGACTCTGATCTCCCTGCAAATAAGATGGCGCCCGCCTAGTGGAAACCTGACATTCCACATCATTTGTGACTGTACACTCAGCATCAACGCACTTCTGACCCGATAATGCAGAAGCCTGCTAAACACCTCCCAATCGCATTGATGGTTCGCTCTGGAGTATAGGTACTACCGACGGAGGCATGGAACGCGATGCTGCACGGTACCCCCCCATTGCCGAGATGACCTAACGCGGTGGCTTAATCTTGACACTGGATTTAATGACTATGTGACCCCATCTGAGCTATGGGCCCATTTACTCTTACTTCCTGGGCCCCCACAAGGTATTTCTCTCCCACTGCCAATCTGCCAGAACTGTTCCGCTTCTCAGCCCCCTGTTTCCACCCCCCCCCCGCCACCACCCCATTCCCTCTATTCCTCTATTGGGGTCTTGTTTCTTCTGTGTTTGACTATGCAACCGTAACTAATGTAACCTTGTTTTTCCCTGACCGCCGAGACCTGAGCAACATGGCTGATGCCCGGTGGAGCTGCTAGACAGCTATAGAGGAGGTCCGCCCTGGCTCACCATCTCGGCTGTCACCTACTCAGCCAGACATTGGGCATAGTTCTCCCCGTCTCGTCTATGCAACCGTAACTAATGTAACCTTGTTTTCCCTGACCGCTGAGACCTGAGCAACATGGCTGATGCCCGGTGGAGCTGCTAGACAGCTATAGAGGAGATCCGCCCTGGCTCACCACCTCGGCCGTCACCTACCCAGCCGGACATTGGGCACTGTTCTCCCCGCAGTGTCTCCTTCCTCCCCCTCCCTTCGACGAATTACTGTAACATTGTGGGGGTTTTTTTCCCTATGTTTTACTGTGCTCTGGTAACGGATGTAATTTGTAACTTGTAATGCTACGATTCCTCATGTAAAGCGCTCTGATACCTACGAGTCTAGCCAGCGCTATATAAAACTCTTCAAATAAAATAAAATTGGTCGGTAAGCAGATAGTGTCTTTATATTTGCAGCAAGAATGTCTGCAGAACTGAACTCAATTGTATGTGGCACTTTGCTTCTTTGTGGGGTGATATTTGGAAAAATAGTGTCTTTGGTAGTTTACATGGAGTAATGTGTTTGTGAAAATGTTTAAAGGGCTGCAGCTTCAGATATGTTCCTGCAATAGGAAATGCATTATCTGGGAAAAGGCATGTGCGATGCATCACCTTTAGACGAGATCCCTACTACCCAGGGCTGTCATCATGATACTTATCACATGTCTATTCTCTCTTCGGTGCAGTGCATGTGTTGTGACAGGGGGAAGGTAAAATAGCTGAAATGGGTATCAATACCAGCAACCAGGCCCACACCAGTGCAACCTGGAGGAAAGAAGGAATTACACTGGCGCTTCTTCAGGCATACCGAAAAGAATCCAGACAAGATTGCATTCATATTCGATGCAATGTTCTAGCGAGATCTAATGAACAAAAAATTGTACAACTTCTGTGGTGAAATGTTTTCCTCGAAGCAGGAATATGATCACAGAGCTGCCGTTCCATTTCCTAAAACCAGTGATCCTGTCAGACACCACGGCGACAGAACAGCTGACATTTGACAATTTAGGGAGGTAAATTTGCGATTAACTACCTGGGAAAAGGCAACGCTCCAAGGCAAGACCGCCTTGGAGACACCATCTATAAAAAAAAGAAACTCAGGTGTTGAGTGAAATACTACTAGACACATTTATTACTTTTTTACGGAATGAGAGATTCTAGAGAGCTGGCCTACAGCCACAACTTCCACACGCTGCTATTAATCACACTGCTCAGTGTGATTCTGAACCTGTCCATATGTCCTCTGGGGATGCAGCCTTTTCAGTTTACCAACAAAGTAGCAATCATGATTCACATAGTGAGAGACCAAGACAAATCGTTATCTATTCTTGCTTATTATGGACCAAATGCTCCCAACATATTGTTATAGGGTTTTTGTTGGACATCTTGTCAAATGTTTGCTGTACTAGTGAAATCATGGGTAGACTGAAGGGGATGAATGGAAGCATGTTGACCACATTCGTGATTATCAACTGTTTAGTCCATGAAATTACTATTTCACAAAGTCAAAGAGGTTTTTTTTTATTTGATTCTATTTCTGACGTGTGTTATTGGACAGATCATCTGCTTAGTGAGGCTGTATACCCGATTTCAAGCATATAAGTAAAAAAACTGAAATGTGCCCGTCATTCAAATTATATTCTAATATCTACTGATAGGCATATCTGACAGAAACATTACATCGGTTTGAGGAGTTACATGGCAGTACAGTGCTCAGTGTTTAATATAGTGCAGTTGTAGGTAACATTCCATTGCATAAGCAGCTGTAAAGGCCTAGAATGGCACACCTGCTGAAATCAGGCTTCCCAAATCTTATCCGATATTCAAATAGTAGCTACAAGAAACCTGCCCCCTCCCCGCCCCCCTCCCCAAGCACCTAAAAGCTTGGAATGAAACCTACTCAAATCTTCTATCAAACACATAGGTGTATAACGTCCAAAGGTGGATGACTGTATCTCAGTATTCATTTATATTTTCGGGATGATTTTTACTATATAAGGAGATCAGATCTCAGCAATTTTACATCAGGCAAGCACCTCTTATTTTACTACATTTTGTCGTGATCTTAAAACGAAATATTTTACTGGTATTCCTATAAATTTGTTTATAAAAAAATAAATGCTAGGATATGACTATCCTGTGCCTTAGGGAAAAAGCCACTTGTGCCTGCAGCTCGACATCATGACGTTTTAATACTGAGAGATCCTGAAATACAAATACATTTGCCAAATCTTTCATCACAGAGGGGTCATTTCATATTGAGGGGTGTAGAAAATTATGGCTAGTTTCCTTTTTAACAGTTTTTAGATGAGGGATTTTTCATACCATTTCCAATGGTTTCAGCATTGGAGATTGTTTAGTTGGGGAGCAAAGTGCCTGATACACTAATTGTGTTTTTGCTGTTGCACAGCTTGCATTGTACAAAACTGCAGGTTTTGTAGATGCAAATATCACAGTTGTGATGTAGAAATTCATTTGCAACAGAGGGGCATATTGATGAAATTAGTGGTGCAGGGCCTTTGCAAGTCACCCCGCTGCGCTGCCCTGCGTCACTGAGAAAGGCCAGGAATGCACCTTACATACCTGTCCTTTCCCCTTGCGCTGGAGCCGTTGTGGCAGCCTAGCACCAACGCAGGCACCCTTGTACCATGGTGTAAGGGTACCTGCGGTGCGTGCAGGAACAATCCTGAGAGGCTTTTTCCTCTTGCTGTGTGTGCTCCAGAATGCAGCCCTCGTAGAAAGAGGAAAAAGCAAGGAGAAATAAACTTATTTCTCCTTGTTATGCCTCACCGTAGTTGGCTTACGACGATTGTGGCCCATTCCTAGGTTTACAAGTCCTTGTAAGTCTGGAAATGTGTCAAAAATCATTGGAGTTGCGTGGGAACACCTCCCTTGCGCAGAGTAAGGCAATGCAGCGATTTGCGATGCATTGCCTCACTCCAGATTTGTGAAGCCATTCACAGCCACGCAAAGTGACTTTGCGTGGCTCCATAAATCTGACTTAGAGGCTTGCGTCACACATGTACCACTTTGCGTGGTGCAAACGTGACGCAAGCCTCTCATAAATATGCCCCGAGGGTCTACATTGCGACTCCTGGCCATTTGCAATGATGTGGGGGCTTGAAAGGGGTGATCACTCTTCCTTGTGACTTGAGAGGATGTGTATCAAAAGATTATATCAAGTTTTCTTTTTCTCAGAATGTGACCATTCCGTGCCATTTGAGGGCTCCAAAACTGATTGTTACAGTGTTCTTCTGAAAGGCACAGCACAAAACACAGTTTGCTAAAACTAGTTTGCTAAAGGGGACACAACAAGCCTTGTAGGGAGCATATTACACTGATATGCTGAAGATTACTCTGGGTACCTGCGAACAGATCAATAACGTTTATGGTACTTTGCTTTATCGAAGTACATATGCATATCTGACAAACACATGTTAAATAGTGGAAAGGGAGAGAGATGGGTATTTAAATCAATTCACATTAATGTAAAGAAATCTCCAAGCAAACATAGGTAGCCATCTAAATAAATAAATGTAAGTGTTTCAAATTACTCCATCCAATTAACTTCACTTATTCTGTTCACAAAGGGTGTTTAGTGGCATATGACCACGGAGAATTCATACCGAAGGCAGAGGTTTCTACAGTGAGTGTTTCAAAATGTGTAATTTAGATATTAGTGAGCTGGGAAGATAACCCCATGATTTAACGCCCACGGCTAACATCTGATGAGTTCTGCGAGTTTCAAGTCCCAATCCAAGCATGGCAAAGGCAGTCTTTTTCATCCTTGCAAGGTTGGTAAATCGAGTATCATTATAGTAGGTAACAAGAGCAGCAGTTTTTTTTTTACTACACCCAGAAGATGCAGTGTACTTGCTTATTAGGGAGAACTGTGGGAATCAGCTGAGTTTGGGTGCTGCTAGTTTTAATCAGTGTTATAGTCTGAGCAGCACTTGGTTGTACAGCTGTGCACTTTACATAGTCCTTGCCATGTGGGCTCGAATTTGGGTGGTGAAAATTCAGCATTTTCAGATGAGCATCTACAAATGTATAGAAATGCTATTGATGTTATAGGAAACCTGAGGTACCAAACTAAGACTGGTGACTCTCACAATGGCAACACAGAGACCTGAATTGCCAAGATATAAGATTTCTGGGTTTTTTCACTCAAAGTCAATTACAGGAAACATCTAATTTGCGCAAATTTAGGAAAAAACTCATTTTGATTATTGTTCAGGAGAAATAAACGTTGTATGTTGTCAGATTAATACAATAGGTTGTTAACTCACCATTGCATCTGACTTGGTTTTGCTTGTTTCTCTCCTTGAATGCAGATTATAGATCCTTTAGCACGAGGCCGAGCATTCCGCATGGTGGAAGATTACGATGGGTACAACATGCCACACACTCCGATCACTCCTGGTGCAGCATCCCTCTGCTCCTTCACCAGCTCTCGCTCTGGGTTCAACCGTCTACCAAGACGACGAAAAAGGGAGTCCGTTGCAAAAATGAGCTTCAGAGCCGCAGCAGCACTTGTCAAGGTAAACAGTTTCTTTTGTCACTTATATAAAATATAAAATGGTGGAATATAAAATGGTAATTTGATTTTAAAATCTGTGCTTTTGAATGAATATTTAAGTTTAACATTTGGCAGCTCAAGAGTTTCCACCATGAAAGTAGATAGCTTATGGCGGCTTTGGACCTACCTTGTGAATCTTAACATCTTAAATGGGAGACAAAATATGAAACTAGCTTGTCACAAATAAGTAGTAAGATGAGTTCTAATGAATCATGCCTTCGTGCAAACAGATACCACTGAAGCAAGAATTTGACAAATATTTCAACTATACTTTGCTTTATTCTTCCTATTTGCTTCTATATCTGGTGTGCCAGTCAGTTTACAGTGCATCAGTGATGAAATAACCTTGTTATATTCTAACAAAAGTATTTGTTTTATTGAATTAATGATGCAATATGTGTTAAGCATTAGTTTGTTTGATGTAATATTTGAAGAACCCTTTGTTCCAGATAGACTTTTCACTAAGCCGAAATTATGAAAGAGAATCACTGGAACTTGAAACCTGATTTCCTACTATGGACTGGTGCTGAACCCTGATAAATATAAATAGTGTTAATTGAGCCCTGATTATCTGGTAGAACATCTGTCGAACCTTCAGTTCCGTATATAACATCTGCCAAATAATCCAGACATAATTTGCAGCTTAGATTGATAGACCATCTCAAGCTATATTAGCAAGAACTACATCCATTCCATTTTATGATCTGGCTTTACCTGTTGGCACAGGAGTTGAGGGGGTCCTGTACTAGAAGAGGTGGGACCTCCCTGAGCACCTGAAATGTATGGGCTGCTGCATAGATGGAGATACCGATTCTTAAATGGGAAATGGCTAAAAGTGCCTGTATCTTTCTGTCGAGGTCATGGTGAGCCAGCAAGGAAACTCCCAGAACCTCAACTGAAACCCCTAGATGCTGTTCCAATGCACAAAAAATGTATGACTATAAATAAGAAGGAAAACAACAAAAACGCTGCTGCTGCCCGTGTACATGCCTTTCATACCTTGATCTAAGTTAGGAAAAAGCAAATGGACCAAACCGCCATGACTGGGATGATGATAGGGGGGTAGGCCTCTTTAGAGGTTGACTATGTGCAGTGGGGCGGGCGCCTCACCAAGTCTTGGATCTCACTCACCAGTGGTTGTGGGATGGGGGCCTGGCCTCTTTTCCCTCTTCCTGCTCTTGGGGTTGGCCAAACCAATAATTAGGAAAAGGAAAGTAATGAAATACGAACAGGACTTTCACAGACTGGAACAAGTCCCTCCAATAGAGAGGACAGACTAAAAACTTTAAAATAAAGAGTGTGAAGCCATCTTAGTAACTGGTGATTCTCACAATGTCTTCCACTTGAAAACATTTGCACAGCACAAGGTTAGGAATGGAACCCTGGGTGGTGGACAGGAAAGGATCTGGAGTTGCGGGTGCAGTGTGAACTGCGGTTGTTTATGATGCAGTGGTATGAAAATGATAGAAAAGGAAATGTTTATTGTGTCTACTTTACAAACAGTGGAACAATCATTAAAATCAACCAGATGTATTTGATTGCATTGTAATCATTTTAGGTATTTATTCTTACGGTGATGGCTGACACACACTCAAGACATCCCCTTCTGTAAGTCTGTAGCTCCTCACTCGAGAACGAGGCAGTAGAACGTGTCCCACTTTCTTACCGCAGCAACCATCCTAATACTTCATCTATGTTTAAATACAGATTTAAAAGTGTTGCACATGGAATTGGTGTCATTATTGGTGTTAAGAGTGAAGGGCATTACACACAAGGTTCATGAAGTCTGCTAGTACACACCTACCATGCTGCTGCATACTGCTGTTAATTTATACCTAGTCTAATATTGACAGGCAGAAAGCTTGTTGACAGGGCTGCCTCTAGCTGCCACCTTGGCCTGGCCCAGTGCATCTCTATTTATGGTGCACCTTTCCATTTTGTGGATGTTTTCATCAGCCTCCTAAGTGTTACAAAGGGCAGTTTTTGGTGCCAAGCTGAACTAGGCACACGTCTTTAAACAGTGTTGTTGTTCTTTCTTGGTGTAGGCCAATATTTTTAGATTTGCTAGCCACTCTCCTCCACTGTTTGCAACTTACACACTTGCTAGCTACTATCTTTGATTCTTTGCTTATGCAGTGCTTGTAATTCATATTTTCATTTGACATCCATTAAAGGACATCTCTGAAAAACCATTGGTCTTCGTGTCCTCAGCTCTAGCAGAAAAGGCACATGATGGACAAACACTCTGAAATGACCAGGACTGCCGTCTGTGGACTGACTTGTCCAGAAATTGGAGTCAAAGACAAATGGTTTTACAGACACAACGTTTGAGTGATGATACATGAAAATATTAATATGCTTTGAAAAAGCTCACCTGTCCTAAAATGCAGAAGAGCGAAACATATGTCAGCTAAATTTTACTTATTAAGATAGTTTTGAATTTATAAGCACTAGATTTGACAAGTAGAAGAGTAACACTCAAAAATCATCCAACTATAAAGATTTACAACTTAAGAAACAGAGGGTCTCATTTAAATCATAGCAGACAGGCAGAGGGGCGCCCAGAGGAAGATAATCCCCTTTGCCTAGGTCCTAGGTAAAACCTAGAAGCATCTCTCCTCCTTCCATACTACTGCTTATACATGAGGGATGCAACTGGTACCTCTGTGGCAGACCATGAAGACCGATTTCAAGCTGGATGAACGAGATATCAGCATGGCAGTAGCACTACCCCAAACTGGTATCCACCACTGCCTTTCGTCCTTCCCACCACGACCCAGCTGCTTTTTCAACTGGGTGGAAAAACCACTGGTTCCTTTGGCAGGGCAATAATGAGGTACTAAAGAGAGGAGATGGTACCCCCCCCCCGTGTCTCTCTCTACTGTTTTGCTAAAAGGATATGGTGCACGTTTTACAATAAAAAGAATACACACTTTTTTTTTAAATAAGCCCTATCCCCATCAGTAACGTTGTATGTTTGCTTTCTAGGTTTGTTTTGGTGTGATTTGCTTCATAGATTGTGAAGCATTTCAAAAACATATGTAGGAGATTGAACATTTCAAAATGTATACATATTTATGAAAATGTACAATCACCTTCAGATTTGATGACTCACCTTAGACCACAATTTTTAGATGTACTTTGCTGAATACTTTATTTGCCCCATTTTATTTTCAGGGTCGTCCTTTAAAGGAAGGTACTCTGAGAAGGGCGCAGCGACGGAGTTTTACACCAGCCAGTTTCATGGAGGAAGATACCGTTGATTTCCAGGATGAGCTAGACACCTCATTTTTCGCAAGGGTGAGAAATGTAAAAAATAGGTGAACCACCATCTGCCTTTTGACCTGCGCGCCTTCTAACACTTCATTGTATTAGTGCCTGCTTAGCAGTGCACATACCTTAAGGATCCGATGTGTTTGGCCAAATGTTAACCAAGTGGAATTCCCACTGTATTTTTGCAAAATAACTTTGCTGATCTGATCTCTGCATGACTACCACATGCTTATCATGCACGCAGGATTTAGTATCCACTATAAAGCTTTAGAGTCTTTTAATGTATACTTAATGAGTGAGTAAGACAAATCAATAGATTAACACATCCATTGCAGAAAACTTGGAATAATGTTTAAGTTGCTCAGGTAAATACTCGCTGCCTTTGTTCCTTCTCGCACAAACCTAGCTACAAGAGCAGCGTAGTGCCATAGTAGTGGTATTGCTTGTGGGTCAGAGGTTGTAGGGTAACAAATGAGAGAACATGTTGAAAGGCAGAATATAGGGAGGGGGTCTGATCTCAAAAGGAGGCACAGGGACCCTGCTTAGTTATGCTAATTGGCAGGGTCTGAGGAAAATGTTGTTAAGAGCCACATTAGAAATGATCCTCAATGGGATGGAGTTTAATCTCCTGTGTGAATTTCAAAGGAAAAGTGACAAATCTGGGGGAGGAGGATTATTGTTCTGTGGCCTCAGAGCACGATTTGAGAAAGTTTGGCTTTGTGTTTTTTACCTTCTTGCATTTTTAAATAGTCAAGTGATACCTTGGATTCCTGAGTTACATTCCATACAAGAGATGGCCACTTTCTCTGCAAAGTATTCTGCTAAGATTGCTTTCACAGCTTTGTATGTCTTTGCATGTCTTGAAAGTGTATGGATTTGCAAGGGTAGCTCTACTAGGTAAATCAAAAAAGGAGTGATGTGATCAAAATCCCATTTTCCCTTCAGGAGGCAAGTTTGTGCATGTAGGATATTGTCAAAGGGTTCTCGGTAGTGTGAAATATGGAGGGCACTCATGTCATCTATGTGTGAGAGGAAAGGGTTGGGGAGATGGGTATGACGTCTGATTGTGGTACGTATCGCTTCAGTTTGCAGAGCAGAGAAAGAGCATAACCTGCTATCTGGTTCTTTTTCGTGGCATGTCTCTTGTAAGACAGGTTGGTATTTATACTAAGAGATATTGCATGCGTTATGCGCTGGGATGTGAATCCTCCCAGGTTGATATCTGAGAATCATGACTGAATGTGTCAGTAAATGCACCAAAAAGGATGCAAGGCCAAAAGTCTTAAGTGACAAAAAACACACCACCGTGGCCTGTCTGCTGTAACATATGACTTTTGGTCTTGCATCGTTTTTTGGCTTATTGAGTTTGTGTAGGGAGGGAAGACGAAAGGCCTATAAATAGATTTTTAGTTCCTCTCACTCCTCTTTTATTTTACCTTGGCAGTGGTCTGTGTTGTTGAAGATACAAACAAATTCAGTTTTTAGTGTGATTGAGCGTCAGCCAGGCAATGGGTTTCCATACAGAAGTAAGAGAGAGAGTCAGGATTGCAAGTAGGAGATGTCACTGAGCAATTCACCCTTGAAATGCAGTTTGGTATCATCAGCATAGCAATTTATCTTGAGTCCTTGACTGACCAGGAAGCACCACATGGGCTCTATGTGGGGGTCTTTGTCAAGAGCATGAGTACTTGGAAGTCTGCCAAGTAAATGGAGGTACTATGCTCTGGAAAGTCCCATTTGGAAGTATTTGGTTCCTGTGCCTACTGACAGTACTGGGTGGTATGTAATAACTAGGCAATCATATTCTCATATGGAAGCAGCACTCTAATAATGGGAATCAGAGAGAGGGTTCCACTGCACTAGAGAAACACTCTTCTGAAAGTTGTCTATATTTTAGGAAAGTATATAATTGGATATATCACTGTACTGCAGGGAGACTCATTTGAAGGGGCAATGCTTCCAGAAATAGATGACTAGTTTAGCAAACACTAACCAACCTTGAGTATGTATATGCAGAAAAAAGACACCTTTGTAAACAATTACAATCTGGAGTTGTACTACAAGTTAGGATGCACAGAGAAGAAGACACACAGAGCTTCCTGAAACTGCCAGAGGTTGATTAACCTCTGCATACCAGCTGCAGAAGATTCTAAAAAGAATGGAGGGAGGGAGCGGAAGTATCAGAGCAGCAGCCTAGTCTCCTCACCTATGAAGGATGGCTCTGTTTGCTGTGAGTTCCTCTCAGTTTCTCTGCAGGATTCTGTCTCTGGCTTTCAAGAATAAATCTGAAGAATTTAACTTTTGATGCCTCATATGTGGCTCTTCTGGTGCTGTATCAGTTCATTGCTTGGGCCAGCCTGGCCTTATTGAGAGTTCAGCTCTCCAGCCTGTACCCCTTGAAAGTGAACCAAAAATTATGACTTTCTGTTGGTAAAATGAGCAGCCACAGGCGAAGGGTCTCCCAGGCGCAGGCTAAAACCTTGGTCTAACCAGCTCGGCCTTTCATCCTTATGCAGTAAAATGGGTACAACAAAAATGGATGATAACTAAATCCATTACTCAGCTAACAAAAAAACTGTATTCTCTAGGGGTTACCATGCTAGGTTGAGTCAGTGCTTTTTCCACTTGTATCTTGTATGCTTGGCCAGACTGGCCATTCTGCTACTCTGGCATTATCTGGGCGGTCTGCAGGGCAGGGTACTGCATTCAGAGCAGGGTGGACTGCCTTGACTCAGTCTTGCTCCTGTTGTGCCCCTCTGTTGAGCCCTCCTGCTGCGTGTGGATATTTTGCACAAAACACCCGGGCTGATTTTGAATTCCCATCCAGCCTCATTTACATGGAATTACCTGAAATCAGTTGGGCTGCTTTCACGTGCCTTTTCCTCTCCTGCAGATTCAGGCACTTCCGACAGACAAACAGGCTTCGAATTGTTACTTTCGCTGAGGAAATCAGATAAGTGACAAGTGGCGTAAATGATCGGCAGCGGAAAGCACCCTTTCTATGTCCTAGTTATTTGTCTAAAATCTGGTGCTGGAGTGAGCAGGCGATTCTACTCAGCCAAATTTCCCTTAAAGATGAATTTTGGTAAAATCTCAGCGTAGGTAAATTTGTACCAGAGGAGAATTCTCTCCTGCACACACCAGAAGTTATATACCATACTTCCACTTGGCATGGGACTTCTCTGCGCTTCTCACCAAGGTCCCAGGTTTGACATCTTTTGATAAAAAAGAGTGTGAAACCAAATCGAAGTGGTATTCATCTTTTCGGCCACAAATCATTTTTTCCCCATCTGAAGTGTCCTCCATGCTGCATCCATCTTCTGGTCTTTTGAGTAGAGCATTCCTGCCACCTGCAACTTGCAAGGATTGCATAAAATGGTTCCTCCATGAAAACCAAATAAAGTATTCAGGGTTTCTATTGGCCTTCTACACATGCAGTTTACAGGTGACACTAGTCTCTGTTTTGATGTAGTATGTTACTAGGCCAAGTAGCTTCACACCTGTGATCCACAGTCTTTGCAAGGTATTTCCAGTTATTGACTGAGTGCTTTTCAGAAAAGGGATGGCTGAAAGTATGTGGCATTTGTTTTTGTTCCCAATGGCTGTTTTTCTCACAATGCCACTAATTAGGTCAAGCCTACTAGACAACACATAGGCAGACTGTTTTGAGGCATATTGTGGGCTTATCAAGAACATACAGGTGATTGAGGCCACCCATTGCTTACCATTGTTTGGCTTTCCTGGCACTCTCATTTGATTGCTTCTTTTGCCATGTCTTGCCTTGTGCATCTTATGTCTGTCCTGCCCTTGGTTCATTGTAAATTTACTTGTGTCATTCCACTGCTCTCTTTTAGGGACCTACTTTTTTCTTTTGTCTTAAGCACTCCATGAGAGTGCATGTGTTTTCTAGCTGTCTCCCTAGTGTACTCTTCTCTTCCTATCCCAGTGCTCTCTGTTGGTCTCTCTCACCGTGTACTTCTCCCATGCCCACTTCATATTGCTCTCTCGCTTCTTGTTTCTCCTCCCCACCGAGTCTCCATGTTTCTTTCCCCCACCCGTGCCTTGCTTCTTTCTCGCCCGTTTCTGCTCTCTTGCCCATCTCTTCTCCTCCCCTCCACCCCTCAGTGTTGCTTCTGCCCCACTGACGTTGCTTCCCCCATACCCTCTGCTTTGTTGCTCCCCGTCCCCAGCCTGGTCCTTTGTGTTGCTTGCTTCCCAAATCCGGCCCTCCCCTGTTGCTAACTCCACCAGCACTTCTATTAAAAAAAAAAATTGTGCATGTATGATGCGCCCGCCTACAAAGTGAAGTGGATCTAATGTCATATCTCCTTTTTTTTTTTTTTAAAGGTTATTCCCTTTAGCCAAGGCGAGACATATTGGCTGTGCTTTTAGGTTTGGTAATATACTTACTTACTTATAGGAGGCTTTCAACCAGTCCTCTTAATCCATTAATCTGTTATTGTGTCTTTCACATTTTTCTACCACCCACTGCAGCATATTGCATGGGCAGCCCACATCAGCCATTGGCTAACTTCACTGACAGTGACAGGCTTATGCTGTTTCACAAGGAGCACATCCACACACTAAGTAGTTCCTTTAATTGCCAGCATTTTTTTATTTTTTATATTTAGCCAATTTCTTTTTTGGGGGTTTCTTTTTTTACATTTACGAGGACCTGGAAGCTTCCCCAGCAATAGCAATACAACTTTGCTAAAAAGCATGACAAAACAATCCCTGACAAAGTCAAAAGGCTGCTGGCTAATGAGAAACCCATTGACTTTACCAATGATTGCTTCCTATTGGATGTTGTCTGTCCTCTGACACATTGAAAACATGCGCAGTCTGCTTTTTATTGCTGGGGATTCTTACACCTTAATTAACAGATTGCTCCATTTTCCTTAACAGATTTTGTGAAAAGTGCTGAAACGTGGGTGCCTGAACTTTGTAACATGGTTATTGTTTTAACCACTAGTTAAAACAATAATTCATACTGTCAACATATTTAACACCAAACGTATGTTTCCACACATCTGTGCATCCACCTGTGTGTGCTTGTCTATTATGTGTCCCTGCATGTGTGGCCTCTCTGTATGTATGTGTGCCTTTGTGTTGTGCCCTATGTGCATGCATGCCAATATGCCTATTAGTCTAGGTGCTTAGCCGTGGTGCCTTGTAACGTGTAGTAGGGGCGGGCACTCACACTGTCTTACACAAAAGCACACACACATGTTCTCACCCATCCACATGCACACTCACACCCATCAATATACTAGCATGCACACATACACCCACCATTCACAAGCACATACACATGCTCCGACCCATTCACAGCACGCACATACACATACATACAGACACACACACACACATGCAGCCAACATTCAATATGGACTTACCTGCCATGGTTGTGACATCGGGTGGTGGGAGAAAGAAGCAGAAGCCTCAGTGGTTCCTTCAGACTTCGGGGAAGAAAGGGACTGCCGGAAGATCCAGCCTCCTCCTCTCAATGACTGACCTTGTCATGGGTCAGCCAATGAGAAGAAGGCCTTCCCTACCTCATCACTGAGTGTGATGGTATCAGTGAGAGTTGCTGACCCCTCTCTGTGACAGGGCATCACTGATTGACACTCTGCTCGGGGCATTTCAGGGCTTAAAACTGAAGCTCCCAAGTCTGAGTCTATGGTGATGCGCCCACTCGTAGTCAGGGGAGGACCTCAAAGGGCTTTGCAGAGCTGAATGGGGCATGCTCCCAGGGCTGTGAAATCTTCAGCCCAGCAAAGTTTGGGTCAGGCAGACAGGCGCCTGCACATTTAGCGCATGACCTTTCTTAGCCTGAGAGGCACTCTTTATGCTTTGCAAAAGGGTCGGGCGATCCTCTCCTTCCTTAATGACTGGTGCTTGGGGCATGAATCTATGTTGCTGTGCAAGGTGTGTGTGCGCGGATATCTGTAGCCATGTTGCTTTTCTTCAGTTATGTGTTCCTCTGTGCTGTGTGTTTCTTGTCTGCTTTCATTACACAAAAGGCTGCCCTATTGGCTATGACAGATCCATTTCTTCAAATGGCTGTTAGTTTTATTTGCCGGTAGGACGTATTCCAGGTCTAAAAAAAACTTCACTTCCAGGTTTATTTTTTTTACAGCCCAGTGCACTGGGTCGAATCCTTTGTTGCTTAGCATCTCTTTCTGTACCTCACTAGGAAGGCGTCTTACACGAGGAGCTGTCGACTTACCCGGACGAGGTGTTTGAATCTCCGTCTGAGGCCGCCATCAAGGAATCCGAGTTATCAATAAAGGATCAGATTGAACTGACTGGAAGTGCCTTGGAAAAAAGTGAACTTGAAAAAAGTCACTTAATGCTGTAAGTGTGTTTACAGTGGTGGTATGCCACAATATGTAACTTTTGTATTAAATACGTTTAAATACCACATTTTCTCCATTCACTTGTAAGAGGACCGTGTAAGTACGCATTTACTTTTAAATGGACGTGGGGAGAATAGCGTCGAAGAAAAAAGTGTTCTTCTGCAGCAGGGATCTTTAATTCAGTCTCTTGCTTGCATTGTCTGACACCTTGTGGCTGGATGCGGAACAGCTGTTTTAAGATTAAAGAAGTGCCCTCTAATTCCCGTGCTCTCCACAAAATCTTGTGCGTTTACTCCAGTTTGTGATCTATCTAGTTATTGAGCAGTTTGGGTCAAATGTGATTTAAGTGAATAAAACAGAGAAAGAGAAGCTGGAAATGCGTTAATAAAGGTCCAAGGAAGACTTGAAAGCATTAGGATAAGTGAAAAAGGAAGCGGACCAAGAGTGCAAGTGTGGGTGGACAATAACGGGTGAAGTTGAGAGGATGGAATTTTTTGTATTTGTATGCAAACATATACACAGACATGTCCACATATTTGTGTTTTGTGAAATTATCAAACTTTGCGAAACTGTCAAGTTTCTCACTTTGTAAAACTTCGCCTGCAGGTGAAATTTCCCTTATAAATATTTGCATTAGAATTCTCTTTAAAAAAATTGTGTTCACAGGTCAGTCCCTGGCCTGGCTGATTACATCAGAGCAGGAACTTGCCTCTAAACACAGACATCTCGGCACCTATCCCAACTCACTGAATCATCAACAGGTTAGCTCCTTAGGCTGGTGCTAAGTAATTTGTTGTGCGGGAGGGGTGAGATGAAGAGGAGAAGGGAAGGCATGGGGCTGATAGGGTGTTAAAAATGACGCTCGAGGCATGTTAAATAAGCATTGGCAAAGCCAATAGGTGTCGCGTTTGGGAACAGCTGACTTTGCCATTGCTTTTTGGGGATGCTGTCAGCATCTGTAAAAGCACAATGGTTTTTGCCAATTCCTTTAAGCATCAGGAAAAAGGTGCAATGACTCAGCCGCTATTGGGGGTTTTCCTGTTTCCAAGGCATGCATGTGTAACATCTCACATGCATGCACCTACAGAATGAAAAAGTGACTTTTTCTTTTATTTCTGATTGTCTGATTTAAGATGGCGGGCACCACTTAGATCAGCCTGTAAAAAAATTAATTTAAAGTGTGTGAAAGTCCTTTTGTGGAAGTCCGGCAGCAATATTCTGTAAAGACACACATGGTTGGTCCCTTGTTATGATTACAACTTGAGCAACAAACAGTGAAATGGAATGCTACCTATACCAATGTCTGTGGTGATAATTAATTCAAATATTTGATATTCTAAATATGTGCAAATGCCTGGCTTTAGAACAGGAACCAAACAGATAAGAGACATTTGATGTTCTTTCGAGTGTACAGGCCTTCAGTTAAAGAGACTGCAAGTGCAGCAGAGCAAAAAAGTGGTGAGTAACAGGGGTCCTTCTGCTATATCGTTGGAAGTAAAAGCTGGTGTCGTCAGTGATCAGTTACCATCCTTAATTACCAACCATTCTGTCCCCGTAGAAGATTAAGTGATCATGGAAAGGAACATGCAAACAATAATAATGCTCTGCGGCGGGTGGGGGGGGGCAGTACAATGGGTGGGAGAGTTCTACACTCAAGTGAAGCTCCATTTCATGAGATCTCCCTTTCGCCAAATGATGTTTGAAAGCCAGTAACCCAGAACACAAAGAACTGTCTATTTTCATTATTCTCTTGAATTCATTTATAAGCCTTGACTTTACAGGGTCCTCAGAGTGTCTCCTTTTCATGAAAGCAAGAGTCAAGCATGCCTTTCATAAACCACAAGAAGCCAGCTAACAGAGTTCCCCGACTGGCAAACTTTATTTGACAGCCATGAAAGTTTTCCCTGGAAATTTAGGCATGTCTTGGTATTAGTTAAGGTCATAATTCATTTTAACAGCACACGCCTCCCCGCCCGAAAAAGAGGCAGAAGCTGGACTCAGACCGCTAACAAACGGTATTACGCTATACATAAGATCAATGCATGTATGTTCAAATCCGGCTTCACATGTTCTCTGGGATAAGAGGAGCATGTCTCTGTAGCTGCATACTCTTGCACACTGGCAGTGCATATATGTGTGCACAATAATAATTCTGCAGGAAAAAATGTGTGTATATGACAAACTTTTTAAGAAGTTGCACAGTTTCTCACTTTCACAAAAATAATAGCTTGTAGGTAATATTTACAACTAACGTTTGTAGGAGTGTTTCATCCATACACATTTTCGCATAAGATTTCTCACACAAAACAAGAATGTTGCTACTTTTACTCCTGTAAAACACAAATTTTGAGAATTTATCTCGTTTTTTGTAGTGTAAATTTGTTTATTCAGGTTTCTGTTAACATAAAGACAGATAACAATGCAGCATAGCTCATTAAGTACATTCATATACATCTCCCAGCGTGCAGTACATGTCAGGGTAGAGCAGGAGGACCAGACAGGTATCAAAGTCCTGAGAGACAGAGTCAGCGCACATTCAAGTCAGCATGTATGTGGGGTCTCAGAGATCCCCAGCAGGGAGGGGATTTACACTTCATGTACAAGGTCAGCACAACAACTACTCACTGGTCTGATCTCCAGTATCGTACATGGTCAGCGAGTGCTCATTTGAATTTATCTGTTTTAAAATAAACGTTTTGTCGACTTCCTGAACTTGCCAATTATTAGACATATAGCTGGTATTCATTATTTTTAGCCTTTTTTGTGGACATGAAGTTCTACTCACCATCAAGTTGCTCTAAGATAATCTTCACTGATGTGCTTGCGGCACTAATAGAATGTCTTCCCTCCAAAGCAGGCACAGACACCAGTGCCCCTCAGAGCTTCTGGCATTCAGTGGTGCTGGAAGCCTGCAGTTTAACGAGTTATCATTTGTTCTCGAGTCAGCTCCCCCTCCAACAACAGGAATGTATTGAGAGCACTCTACCGATGTGAGGTCCAGGTATCACTGTAAAGGGTGTGAGCTCCAAGAGAGTGCAATATGCAGCAAGGGGGCATGAAAAAGAAGAGCAACAAGCTTTAGACAGAATGGCATACAATGGCTTCCACCTCCTACCACAGCTCGCATTATGAGAGGACGCAGTGGGATGAATTGCTGGAACTGCTATAAAACCTCCTTCAAAAATGTTGCATAGTGCCACAGAAAGACAAAACAAACTTGGCTTACAGCATTATCAAGACATCTCTGAAAAAATCGCATTAAGCAGTTAGTGGGATTTTTACCTGTTCAGTACTAAGATTCCAAGCATAGCTGAGACTCTACAGCTAGACCTCAGGTTCAATTAGAGGTCCAACATTTTCCATTTAGTGGCTCATACTTGAAAGTGAATCTGATGAGGCAAATAAGAAAATAAATTGTAACGCTCTATAGCATCTTTAATTATAGGGTCCTCCAAGGAGATGCACCATTTATTTTTTGTTTCTCTCTCAAAAAGACAAGTCTTTCAGCAGCAGAGGCACATCCACCAGCAACAGACTGCTTTGCAATGGCCAACAACTCAACCACCCCTTAGTGGAGGATAAAGGGATAAGCTGAAAAAAGTAGGGGCAGGAGAGGCACCAGAAAGACACTAAGAGCCAAAAACAATGGCTTGCAAACATCTGCCCGGATCACAGCACCCTAATTCATGGACAGTTGCAGTACTTTTCACATGCCTAACCAAAGATAACATCACACGGGTAGGTGTTAGACACACAGTCTCAGGGGTACTGCATACAATTGATTAAAGCCACTGAACCTTACACCAAGATAACAAGGCAAAGATGCATAAAGAAAAACTGTTTAGCTCTGCTGCTATAAGAGCAAGGGCATGATCACAGCTGCCTAGGATGTTTGTCCTGGTATTCTCCTGGATCAGTCCTGTGCATTGATGAAGTGTTCCTCGGGTGTACCCTCAGAAATGATGATTTACTGGGGGAATCTGGAACACCACACTTAATGTTTCAGACATTTTGGCTGCATGTCAGGGAGGAATGCCCCAGATCTGAAGAATTAGTATAGTCTTGTAATTGTGATCTAATAATGAGAAACGCTTCAAACCTCCTGTTACCAGCCTGATCGACTTATAGGGATACTCACAATGAGAATCCGTGTACCATCACTGACAAGAGAATCTACTGAAGAAGTACAAACAAGGAATAAAGGGCAAGTTGTACACCCGGTCTACTTCCTCATAACTACGGAAAGTGAAACACTGACACACATTTGATCTTTGACCACTAAGCAGATGTATTCAAGTATATATATTGAGGATGACCACCTTAGAAGATGCCGCCACACCTCTCATCATGAAGGGTGACTTCATGCCAACTATAGATTTGAATAATGAATACTTTCATATACCAATCCTTCTGAAGCAGAAGACACACCTGCGGTCTATGGTAGATCAGTAGTATTATCAGTTCTTGGTTCTAAACTTTGGCATCAGATCCAGGCCGAAGGTGTTCATTATGTACCTATCAGTCATCGCTGCCTGTGTCAGTGGAGAAAGCATACGTGTATCGACTTGCGTAGTCTAGGGAATTTTCTTCAGAATGTCAAAACTACAATGACTTGAAAGTTCAACAATTACATCAGCTGGGATTTACAGCTAGACTAAAGACTTTTAATATCAACTGAAATAGAGACCTTTCTGGTAGCCATTACAAACACCCAGAAAACAATGACATTTGTAAGGCATGTTTCAGACTCCAACAATGAGGAACACTGGGGATGATGATAAACTGCACTCAGCTGCATCCTCTTGACAGATTGGCAACAGGGAGTTATTCAAGGAATGCTCACAGCAGAGGGGAAAGGAAAATGCTATTGTTTTTTCACAGGAGGGGGTGAATCCATTACACTGGTGCAACGTACATAATCTCTCTCTGGAGCTGTTCATTCAGAAGTCCTCAACTAATCATGCCAGGTTAGCTGAACCCGCATGCTAAGACTAAATGGGCATTGGAGTTGCCCGATGGCAGAGACATGTAACTATAACTCATGCCCTTGACATGCATTGGTAATTACCTCACATATTACATCACTCGTGACATGTTCTATGACATCGTTGATAACATCACTGTAACGTGAATTTACATCATTGACGACAATACTGTGCATGGCGAAGGTGCGAGTTATAGTTACCTTAGGGCACGAGGTAAAGTTAGTTGAGATAACTCGAAGTTGTGAATTTTAGTGGTTATGTTAGTTAAAAATGTTAGGTTTTAACTGACAATTTCACCTACCTATAACACCCCTTAAACCTTTGGTTTTTTCACTGAATTTCTAAGGTCTATTTTAAGGTAAAGTAAGATATTATTTCAATTCCTATCTATAACAACTCTTTAACCTTTGTTTTTGTTGTGAATATATATATATTCACTGAAAAAACCATAGGTTTCAGGCACGTTATAGTTAGAAATTAGCATTTAAAAAACCTTACAAATTCACTGAAAAAACCATAGGTTTTAGGGACAGTTATAGTTAGTTGGACATTGCACTCGTACAAAACCCGTGAAATTCCCCGTTATAGTTAGTTCAGGTAACTATAACTCGCGCCCCCGCAATGCACTGCTGATGACGTCACATATTACATCACTCATGACATGGTCAGTGACATCACTGATGACATCTCAAATGACATCACTGATGACATCATCCACGTGATAATCTGATGCACCTCCTCACACCCTAATATAACCTTTGATACACCCACTCTAAATTACATTTTACATGTCATGTCACCTGAAGCCCCGCCCCCTCCCTTCACCACTGTGCAAACGCGCCCCGTGGCGCGTTTTAAGTTGAGGGATTAAGTCCCCTTGAATCCTGAGGGTCCCTGGAGTCCAAGTAGCCCACCATGTACCTCCAAAAAGCGCCACAGAGCTGCGTTGCAGAGAGGTGTAAAAGGGGCGTGGCCTCTGTACACCTCTCTGCAACGCAGCCCTGATGCATACTGGAGGTTCCTGGTGGGCTAGTTGGCCCCCAGGGACCCCCAGTATTTAAGGGGAATTCGTTCCCCATCTTCAAACGCGCCAGGAGGCGCGTTTGCAGAGTGGTAAAGGAAGGGGCGGGGCCTGCGTGCCCAATCGTTTTTTGGGGGTTTTTCCCGAAGAGGGGCTGTGTGGCCCCCTTCCTTTTTCCTATTTTTGGGCCCTGGGGACCCCATCCCCCAGGGCCTTATCCCTTTTTTTTAATAAAAAAAAAAAAATTAAACGGGAAGGGGGCCGCGTGGCCCCCCTCCCGTGGCCGAATCCGGCCCCGGGGACCCTATCCCCCGGGGCATGGCCACACTTTTAAATACATTTTTAAGGAGGGGGGCTGCGTGGCCCCCCTCCTCAGGCCTTCTTTTGCCCCGGGACCCCATCCCCGGGGCAGGCCTTTATTTTTATTTTTTTAAAAATGTAAAATTATTTTTGGGGAGGGGGCTGCATGGCCCCCTCCCAGGCCACTACTTGCCCCGGGGACCCCATCCCCCGGGGCTGGCCCTATCCTTTGGGGTCCGTGGGGGGACCCCAACTCCCCCACGGACCATGCCGGCTCCCCGCCTCCTGCGGGAGGCCGGACAGTTTCTCACATGGGGAGCTGCTAACATGCAGCTCCCCATGTGGAAAGCAATTTGCTTTGGATATTGGAAGCGAGAGCAGGTTTCCTGCTCTCGCCTAATATCCAAAGCAGTTTGCTATGACAGGACGGAGCCGCGAGGCTCCGTCCTGTCATAGCAAGCTACAGTGTCCCGGGGGTAGGCACCCGGGACACTGCAGGAGCCGGCCCTGGGGGGTGGCGGTCCCCAGGGCCATTACAGGCTCCAGGAGGGGGGCCGCGCGGACCCCCTCCCTCCATCGACAAAGCCCCGGGGAGGTGGTGGTCCCCGGGGCGTGTGGGGGGGCTCGAGCCCCCCCACACAGGTAATTTTTTTTAAAAATAAAAAAGAAGCCCCGGGGAGGTGGCGGTCCCCGGGGCTGCGGGAGGGCCGAGAGCCCTCCCGCACCATTTATTTTTAAAGCCCCGGGGGGTGGCGGTCCCCGGGGCTTGGGGGGGCCTTAGAGGCCCCCCCACATATTATAAATAACCCCCCCCATGCCCCCGGGACTTGGCCCACCCGGGGGCCAATTAACAACGTGAGCGCGGAGACCGCGCTTCGTTTTGGTTTTTCGGCGGGTTTCGCGCACCCTAAGCGCATCCCGCCAATTTTTTTTTTTAAATGCTTTTTTCTGCCCAGGGGTCCTTGTGGGACCCCTGAGCAGGCCTAGGGGGTCAGGGTGTTTCTACCCTGCCCCCTTTGTGCATTTTGCGCACTTGTTTCTTTTTTTTCTCGGCGGGATCCGCGCACCCTAAGCGCATCCCGCTGATTTAAAAAAAAAATGCTTTTTCTGCCCAGGGGGTCCTTGTGGGACCCCCTGAGCAGACCTAGGGAGTCAGGGTGTTTCTACCCTGCCCCCTTTTGCGCTTGCGCACTTGTTTCTGTCCCTCGGTTCTACTGAGGGACAAAATAACTGCCAACACTTCCTGATTTGGAGTGTTGACAGCCAATTAGCATGCAGCTCGTGATCGGGAGGGTACGCGGACCCTACTCGGCCATAGATATATATGTGATTTTATTTGTGATTTTCTCAGAAACTACTGAACGGATTTACACCATTTAAGCAAAAGGCACAACTCTGAACCAAGGGCTACCTCTTTGCCAAATTTGGTGTAATTCCGTTCAGCAGTTCGGGCTGTAGCCGCGATGAAAGGATCCTATGGAAAAATGAATGGGGAAAACGCGTTTTGGGACCCCCCTTTTTTCTCAGCCCCCGCTTGACGAATCAACCTGAGACTTTCAGGCTAGGAGCGGAGCGGAGCGCCCCAACAAGTTGGAAGCTTTTGCGAAGATTCGTCAACCGGCGCAAGAGTTATTTCAAATAGAATGTTGCGGATTTCCTATGGAAAATATGTCCTAACTATAACTATCTACTGGCGACCGCCAGTAGATATATATATATATATATATATATATATATATATATATATATATATATATATATATATATATATATATATATTAAATACTCTGGCAAACGATAAAGGAAAAAACATTAATCTGTAACTTACAGTGATTGATCCTCATTTAAAGGTCGTTAGGTGGACCCCCAGGCAGCATAGGCAGCAGAGGTGGCACTCTCACCACATGACAAATTCTCAACCCGTTAGGCAGGGATTGTTTTTTTGTTTTTTTGTTTTGCGAAAGTGCTTCTACTAACACATAGGGGGCTCTTTCAGTGAAACTTCAGAATGCCAACTAGACTTCAAAATCATGTTAGCCTGGCAGACCTTTAACATTCTCTTTTGTTTTCTAAAGCAAACTCCCTAAACGGGTTGTTTCCGGAAATCAAAAATTCTCTGATGCATTAGGAGTTTTTATCCCGCTTGTAGGGGACATGGATCATTTTTTCTTCATTAGACTTTCATGCTGCCAGAGGCTTTGCTGCCATAAAAAACATAGTGATGCCCCTACGTCTATATAAGGCAGGAGAAGTAAGTAAGAGCTTGATGGAATGGGCTCTGCCAATTTTTGCCCAATACCTCACTTTACCCAATCTCTTAATGATGATGGATTTCTCGCGTTTGGTGCTGCGTCTGAAACTGTAAAGGTCCCATGAGGAGACCAAACCTCCAAATATTAGGACAACTTCCCTCATAATTCATGTAATAGGACGAATTACATAGTACACTGTGATGCCAGGCACATGGAGATACCAACCCTGCTTAAGTCCTAATGGACGAAACGCCTTGGCTGGGCTGATTAAGGGGCATATTTACAAGGGCTTTATCTCTGCTTTTTTGGCTTAAAAAGCCAAAAAAGCGGAGATAAAACTATCGCCCTATTTACAAGAGGGTGCTAACATGCATAATCGCATTTTAGCACCCTTTTTCCCAAAGCCTCCCTTTGCATCTCTAATGAGATGCAAAGTGGGCGTACCCCGGATGGACTACCTTGCAAATATCGCTGATGTTCACATCGCGATATTTACAAGGCTGCCCTAGCATTTTAGCACACGTTAGTTTTTGGATAAAACCGCTGTTTTCTCCAAAACTAACGTCTGCTAAAATGCAGACTTACCTATCCCTAACATTGGGGTGGATTATGCTGATACGACCCTGTGGGTCGTATCAGCAGAGGTTATCGCTGCTTTGCAGGGAACATCGCTAGAAAACCAGCGATGTTCCCTGCAAAGCGGAGATATCTTCGCTATCTCTGGAATTTTTATCGCCCTGCAGAAACGCGTTGTTAATAACGCGCTACCAGGGCGATAAATTCCAGAGATAGCCTGCGATAACAAAATTATCACTAAGCACGGCCAGCGATAATTATCGCTGGCCGTTGATAATATGCCCCTTACTTGTTCATAAAAGAACCAATAAAATTCGATTTGAATATAAACACACAACTCCTGTTGGACTGAATTCAAGTGAATGGATGCTGTCTACAACTTCTGGACGAAAGAAAAAGAAAAAAAAGGCTTTCTTTTCTTTGAACTTTGATCACTGGATTAAGATAAACAAATTGTGATTATTAGCGCTCCTTTTCATTTTGTGTAAAATATGTATAATTTAGTGATTCCTAAGCAGTAGGGTCACCTAATGTTGAGCGCATTAGTTTGAATTTATATGTAAACAACACACACTGGTGTGATCTTTGATGGTCTACACTGCTTGTTAGTTGTTATTCTCTTAATTACCACATAATGCTCCCTCACAAATGCAGCATTCTGTGCCAGAGAGTTTATTTTCTGCCTACCTTAGAACTTTTTGGTTTTGAATCTTAAATTCCTTGAAATGTCTTAATGTTTAAAAGCAGTTGATATTGCAAAAAATCAATGACTTCAATTTCTGTTTTAGCCCTTTGGAGCGAGGGTGGAGAAAAACGAAAGAAGGGGCATTTACTCAACCAAAGGTCCGATTAAGACAAGAAGTTGTTAGTGTAAATACGCAAAAAAGAGGACAGCGGATTGCTATACCAGTGAAGAAGTTATTTGCAAAGGAAAAACGACCGTATGGACTGGGAATGGTGGGAAAGTTGACAAATAGGACGTACCGCAAGCGTATCGACAGCTACGTGAAGAGACAAATAGAAGACATGGATGATCACAGGTAAATATTACCACAAATATAAGTGCTATCAGTTATAAAGTCAAGTTCCTGTTTTAGTTTGCATTTAGTCTGCAGACAAAGTGGTCCTTGTCTTGATCAACTCTTCTTCTATATGCCCCAGTATCATTCTGACTGAAAGTCTTCATGGAGCCTGCCTATTTGCTGGTTTCTCAACACAAATGTCTCCGTTGGCACATTCTAACATGCAAACTGAAAGGTTAACATGGCTTGCTTAAAGTTTTCATATATTAATTGTATATTTTTATTGTGTCTGTGCCCCTTCACTGTCTGCCTTTGACTATACAACTTGTATCTTTTGCTCAGGATCACTTTGAGGTTTGTCTCGGCTTAGCTATAGCATTGGTTATAGCACTCAACAGTGCAGTGCGTCCTTCACATCTGGAATTTCCCTTCATGGTGCACTGAAACTCGCTTTTTTTATAGGATCACCACAACCTATTGAAAATATTCAGTGGCCCTGTCCTTCTGTACATGCATTGTTGACTGTCCATATTTTTCAGGAGCCTGTCCTAATGGAACCTAGTGCATTATGGTAGGCAACCTCGTCTGAGATAAGGAAATCTGTAAGGTACTTCTTAAACAACAAGTCTCCTCCTGGTGGCCTAGATTAGTACTTGCTTGAATTATATTTATTATATTATAAGTACTGAAAATAATTCATTAGGAGAAAATGGCAGTTGCTTGCTGAATCAAAAAGATATAATTATTATTAAACCTTCAAAATGTATTTACATTTTTTATGTGACAAGATGTTAAGGTTTCAACGTCAAGCATAAGTAAATGCCCGACTTAAAGGGGCTATCCCGGGTAGAGAAAAAAAACAATTCTCTTTACACAGTCCAGCATTGCTAACCATCACCAACAATAAGCATTCTAGTCGAAGTTTCTGCCGAATGTATTACATTCAATGTTAGAGTTATAATGTTCAATGTGTTTGTCGACTGATACTAAGTTATACTGCAACATGATTACCGTCCCCCAGTATTCTGCAATTGTACAGGCTCTCTCTGTTCCTGAACATAAACATCACCAATGGCATTGTCTATGACATCAGTTATAATATGTTGCATAATATGGCATCACCAGTGACATTATGGATGACATCAACAGTGTCCTCGTAATGGAGCACCTCCAAATTATTAGTGATACTGTTGATGGCATCAGTGATGTACACCCTACGTGGCACCACCAGTGATATTGTTGATGACATCAATGAAGCCCTCATAATGTGAATTCAGCAATTTACTGGTGACTTCAACAATGTTCTCATAATGTGGCATAACTAATTTATCACAGATATTATCGTTCGATTATTTTTGATTACATCAATGATGTCCTCACTCTATGGTGTCACCAATTAACCAGTGATGTTGTCGATGACATTAGTGATGTCCTCATAATGTAGCATCGCCAATTATATTATCGATGACTTCACTGATGACTTTGCAATGTGGCATCACCAATGATATTCGGTGCACAATTCAGTCAAGATTTAGAAGAAGGACTGACTTGGAAGAGAAAGTGGAATGCAGGAGCTTTTAAAATAGCAGAATGATTGGCACGGCTAGCGGCAACAAGAGAAAGGATAAATAATTATTGATTCTCTGAAGAACATAGAGTTTGGGCCACACTCACCGGAGCTGGGCTGCCTTCACTGCCACTGCCACTGCCGCTATTGCCGCGAGGATCCGGCTCCCACCCTGGAAGGGGGTCGTGTGTAGCGCGGACTACACTTCCCGGCATCCCTTGGGGGACGCGCACCGGACACAGCTGCTGAACGCGCCAGGAGGCGCATAAACTCACGCCAGTGCTCTCACAGCGCGGGAGTCTCTTCTAGTTTGGGCCACACTCACCAGAGCTGGGCTGCCTTCACTGCCACTGCCGCTATTGCCGCGAGGATCCGGCTCCCACCCTGGAAGGGGGTCGTGTGTAGCGCAGACTACACTTCCCGGCATCCCTTGGGGGACGCGCACCGGACACAGCTGCTGAACGCGCCAGGAGGCGCATAAACTCACGCCAGTGCTCTCGCAGCGCGGGACGCGCGCGGGCCCGTCAGAGACCGTAAGAGGCTGGGCAGGGCCACTTTACTAACATTTTGTGCCTTATATTTATTTGACTATTGATTCAGTTAGGGGGCTTATCGTATGAGGGCTTAAGGGTCTTTGTTGATCTCAGTTGACAATCACTGGTGACCACTGTTATAGTTAGTTGTCTCTAACTGCATAGATAAAATGAATAAAAGAAAATCACTGACAGGACAGGGAGTGGTGGGGACATTGGATGCCTTTTTGCTACGCGCTGAGTCAGCCCTCATCCATGAAATCGCTCTAATAGAGCGAAGATTGTCCCTAGAACCAAAACTCCCCCAAGGGCAGATCGAGTTGTCAGACCCCCCAAATTCCACTGAATGCCATCAGAGTTCCACCCTAAATAGGACATTAATCAGTCATACTCCTGAAGCAAATGATATTACCAAGTCAAGGGCCACAATCACAAGACCCAAAGTAAACACCAGGGGTCAGAAAGGCAAGACCAATCTGGGGAGTAGTCCTTCAATCCAGTCCAGAAAAGGAAAGGGACAGGGCCCCAATAAGTTAATACACCCTGCACCAAAAAGAGGACGTAAAAGCAAAAATACGGTGGAGGAGGTGGAGGAGGAGGTAGAAGTACACTCGCCTGTAACCAGTCCTGTTAACAAAGTGCCTTCTATAAGTCCTCCAACCCCCATTCAGGGCATGGAAACCGGGGAGTTCTGGGCTAAAATGGGTGAGGTGGTTTCAGTTCTATTAGAACCACTACTGCAAAAGCTAACCTGTATTGAAATTAGCATTGATAAACTCGAAACGATGACAGGTAATGCTTACACGATTCAGCGGCCACAGTCGAGCCTGTTGGGTCCTCAGACCATCCAGCCCCACATGACCAACCCATGTCACTGCAAAACTAAGATCGCCCAAACAACGAGGGGCGACGGTCCTAAGGCTGTACAACTTGGAACCCCAGGCCCTGGCCCTGTGATAGCACCTCAAATTCCACCCTTGGATCCCCTCTCTTTATGCCAGAACACGGCAGGTATGTCCAACAGCCATCATAAGTCACAGGCCCCAAGTACCATCCAAGAACGACTTATGAATATCCAAAAAGATCCCTCCTAGCAGACCAAGGCACGAAAGTAGAAGGAAGCCCCATTGAAAACTGCTCAAAGTCAAGAACATCAGCCATTGAGAGGTTCATTTGATACAAACATTCTGAACCTTCCACCAGAAGCAACCCCCTACACAATTGTGTTGGCCAATGTTCCAATGTTGCCCCATGGAGCTAGTGAACACTGGACATCCCTTAAGAACAAATCACTATCCGTGTTAAGTGCAAGGTCGCGATTATCCACCCTGCTCTTCTCAGAATTTAAAATGGTTAGACGGGTTGGTTGGGTAGGTAGATCTAAAACGTCGCTAGGGGGTGACTGTGTGGTGTTATCTTTTGGGTCACCTGATCTTGTCCAAACAATACTTGATAGGGCGGGAAATTGGACAATAGAGCAAACAGGGATACATATTCTGCCACTGGGGTACTTTTATAAGCCACCTGGTCCCCTGAAGTCTTTACAAGGGATGGTCAGAGGAGGGGGGTGGAACCAACCCAGTTTTAATATACCAGTGAATAACCATTATGCTGTTCTCGGCTCCATGGAGGACAATGACTGACTAGAGCCATCGATTGCTGACCTAATAGATAGAAGGGCTGTCATAAGGGGTATTCGGGATCCGGTACTAACTAGCATTCGATTGGCTGAACAAGAGTCTGGAGCCTTAAAGTCTCCGCACTTATCATATTCGAGGGCATCCCTTGAAAGTCATGCTGAGAATAGCCTCTCGGCTAACCGACGAGGCTTAATAAACTCGTCAATTACGGCCGAGGTATTTCCCCCTGATGGCAACCCTATGCCCCAAGACCAAGGATTAGCAGAGGGTGGGGGAGTAGAAAGTGGTGAAAGGGAGGATCTCCAGGGAGCATCTTTTCTGTTCAATAACTTAGGGTTATTGCCGCAGACATATAAAGACCAACAGTTGGCGAACCCATTATTGTCATCACTACAAGTTAAACAGCCTTTAGCCAAGGACGACTCAAGGCCCATAATTACGGAGACTGGAAGCCTTAGCAAGCCGTTAAATGACTCATCAATGCTCCAAATATTATCCTGGAACGTTGCAGGCCTCCGCTCCAAAGTAGACAACCGGAGTGGGGGACCTTTATTCAAGATTATGACATTTGTATGTTCCAGGAAACTTGGGCCAGGGAGGACATGCATAGACTTGGCTATGCAACGTTTAACATACCAGCCACATCTGGGGGAAAGGGCAGACCATCGGGGGGTCTTAGTATCTGAATTGCTACTCACTTAGGTTGCACAGTGAAACTGGTAGAGACATCCTCTAGCGACATTCTTTGCGCTATCTTGAATTTTTCGGCTAGGACTAGGATCACACTTATCAATGTTTATTCACGGCCAGTAGGGTATGGCCAAGAGTCTGCCACCCTTGATTTATTATCGTCATTTCTGCCTACTATCATCGATAACGATTTGGTGATCCTGGCTGGCGATTTAAATTGCCAGTATGAACCACTGAAGGACCTGGATGCAGGTGACCCTAATGAGGAGGACCTGTACTGGGCTATTCCAACGTCCAATGCCCCGCCCACTCAGGGTTGGACACCACTGGTTTTACAGATGAACACCCTTGCTTTGAATCAGTCGCTCAAGGCATGTAATGGGCGCTTTAAATCTGATTCTCCAGCTAACTCTACCTTCAATAGACCGGGCTGTTCTTCCATTATAGACTATATTCTGGTGAACACTAAATCTTGGCACCGGATAATTGATTTTAAGATTGTGCCCAGACATGACAGCGACCATACTGCTCTGATCTTAGAACTGGCCTCGCCACATACCGGGGATGTCCCAAATGGCCAATCTTCGAATACTCCAGGGCCCACCCTCACTAACTGCAGGAGGAGAGTTAGATGGGGTGCTCTATGCCAATCTCAAGATAGACTATCTTCACTCTATCGAACCATCATGCCATATCTGGAGGTTGCAAATCAACTGAGCGAGCGTGTAGATCCCGCTCGTCCATTCTGTGAAATTGCAGAAAATCACCAAGGCTTAGTGGCGGCCTTGGCTGATAGCTTTTCTTATGTATCAAGATCAAAGGAAGGCAGTGCACCTAGGCACCCCTGGTATGATGGCAACTGCCGTAAGGCCAAGAAAACCCTTGTCGCAGCCATTAAATCAAATGATAAGTTGGCAATCAAGGCCAAAAGGTTATCCCATAAAAACACAATTAAGACAGCCAAAAAAAATTGGGAAGTAGAAAAATGGGAGAGTCTGAGACATGCTCTAAATAGCAGGGATATGAGGACCTTCTGGAAACTAATAAATACAGACTCCAAGGAGGATAAATCGGCACTCGAACCGAATCTAGGGGCTGAGATATGGAAGGTGCACTTTCAGTCCCTCTATTCCAGGGTGGAGGGCGACCCATGGCAAGTAGCAATTCATTGTCCCCAGTCACAGCTGGCCCGCCTGGATACCCCCGAAATATCCCTTAAAGAGATAACGGCCGCAATAGACTGAGTAATTCCCGCAAAGGCTCCGGGCTTAGATAAGATCCCTGGAGATCTCTATCGTTCTGAACCTAGTATTTGGGCTCCGTACTTATGGACTGTATTCAATGCTATCCTACAGGGAATGGAGATCCCCTCAACATGGTTAGGGGCGGAAATTATCCCGATTTTTAAAAAGTGATCACCCCTCCATCCCGCGAATTATCGGCCCATTAGCCTCATTGATGTCGCACAGAAAATTTTTGCTCGAGTGCTCTTGGACCGATTACAAAACTGGATGGAGGAATTTTCCATTCTTAGTCCCTACCAGGCCGGTTTTAGAGCAAAAATGTCCACAATCAACCAAGTTTTCAGGTTGCAATTATTGCACTGGAAAACAGTGATCCTGGAGGGTGGCAGCCTCTATATGATCTTTGTGGACTTAAAATCGACTTTCGATTTAGTTCCCAGGGAGAAACTTTGGGTTATTCTATTAGATATGGGAGCGCCCCCGTACCTATGCCACATTCTAAAAAGATTACACGAACACAACTTTGCCCAAATCAGATACGGGAAGAATGGAGAGCTCACCGATCGAATACCCATAGAGAGAGGTGTACGGCAAGGGTGTGTTTTGGCCCCGACCCTCTTTTGTATTTTTATCAATGGCCTAGTGGTGGCCCTGACAGCGGGAGGGGACATAGATGCTCCCAAGCTAGCGGGTCGCAAGGTACCTGCCTTGATGTTCGCAGATGATACCCTCCTGCTGTCGAGTTCACCGATGGGCATACAAAGGGCTTTGGACATATTCCATCGATTTTGCAAGAATAGGGGCTTGGAAATCAACACCCAGAAAACCAAATATATGGTTTTCAATGCAGGACACTCAAAACGACCTAATCCCCAGTTAGATGGGGAATTTTTAGAGAAAGTCCCTGTATGCGAATACTTGGGTCTGTCACTAAATGAGAAAATGGAGTGGGATGCTCAAATTAAGAAGGTTTGCTTTAAACTGGCTCAAACATCAGGGGGGCTAGCGAAACAGCATAGGAAGTGTGTGCTCAAGATGATGGGGCCGGTACTGGAAATATATAAGGCACAAGCCAGAGGAGCTGCCTTATATGGGGCGGAAATTTGGGGTCATCTGTCTTCTGAACAACTTGCCAAGATCGAGAATTCGTTTCTAAGACAACTTTTGGGACTTCCCAAAAGCACACCACTCACCCCGCTCCGAATGGACCTTGGAGTTAGCCCAATTGCACTGGAGGTAGCCCTCAGACCCTTGCTATACTGGCGCCGTTTATGGAGCACCCCAGAGTTATCTATGTACAGAGAGGAACTGAGGGAAGTGGCAACTCTGAGTGGAGCAAGCAAATTATCTTGGCTGGCTCATATTAAGAGTACCCTGATATCCATTGGAATGGGAGATTTATGGGATAGCGCTGAAGCCAGATGTCCGATAACTCCTAGGAAGGTTTTGATAAGGAATTTTAAGGATTATAATCTTATCCGATTACTGAGGGGTCCCAGGACAGGTACACTTACAACATCTTTTCTAGAAGTTAAATTGCAATACAGTCTAGAACTTATCATAGACGATATACAGCCGTCTCTAGCTAAAAAATTATATTTGCAGTTCAGGCATGGAACACTTCCCTTACGTGCCGTTACTTATAAGTGGGGGGGCAGTTTGACAAAAGATTGTCCGACCTGTAATAACTGTACGGAGACTAACCTACATGTACTGTTTTTTTGTCCAGCATATAAGGAAGTAAGACACCGCTGGCTACGACAGCTATGTAGGAACCTTGGAACCTCCCACTGTTCACAGGCTTTTAGGATCCTAACATTTGATAGCAGTATGCCTATTTCATATTCAGTGTCCCGCTATCTGTTTTCAATGTGGAGTGTACATCGAGCAATTTTAAAGAAAGAGCAAGCTCAACCAACTCATCCTACTTCCTTATTATGACCCGAGGCTCCGCCTTTTTAATAAATGATTTTGTATATTACGATTGAGATACTTGTACCTTGTTAGGATATCTATTACATTTTACAATTTTTTATTGATCAAATATTTTAACATGTATGCATATTTTTAATGTCGGAAATGCTGTATTGATCACACTGTATTTCTTTTAAATGTCTTATTTGTGCTTTTATGGCCTTATTAGGCCGAAATAAAGTATCACTTGACTTGATATTGTCAATGACGAGAATGATTTCCTTGTAATATGCCACCGACAATTCACCAGTGGTATTGTCGATGACATCAATGATTTACTCTTAATATGGTATCATTATTTCACCAGTGGTATTGTCGATGACATAAATGATGTACTCGTAATATGGCATCATTAGTTCACCAGTGGTATTGTCAATGACGTCAATGAAATTCTTGTATCTGGCATCACCTATTCACCAGTAATGTTCACAATGACATTAGTACTGTTCTTGTAATGTGGCATCACCAGCTCACCAGTGTCAATGACAGTAATGATATCCTCATATGTAGCATCATGAATTAATAGTGATATTGTTGATGACATGAATGACATCCTTTTATGTGGTATCGCCTATAACATTATCAATTCCATCACTGTGGAGCGTCAAGTACAGGCTGCTTGATAAAATGAAATCATTTTTTTATTAAACATCAAAAGCACTGTTAAGTTGTCAACCCAGAAATAACAAGGTCATACAAAGTTGGAAACAGATCAGTGTTGGCTTTTCACAAACAACAACAAAAGGCCGGCATCAGGTGCTGTGGACATTGACAACTCAGCAGGATTATTAGCAAACAATGGTGCTGTCCTAACCGAAACTCGGACTGCCAGGCTGAGAGCAGCTGACAATATTCAGAGATATTCCTTCAAATGGATAACTCAAAAGCATATTTTACAAAATAATGAAACCACAAAGCAAATCAAATGCTTTTCTTCGCTGAAAAGGAAGCCACTAATACTGACTGAATTGTTTACTCACCAAAGTAAAGAAATGAATAATGAACTTTGTGATTATCCGAAAGGAAGTCGAAAAAGTTGGAACATCTGCTACCCTAGGATTTGTTGGTAGGTTGTTTTTTAGGTAGATGGAATATAGCAGGCAGTGTCCTTCCCTGGTCCTTATCCCATGCTTGTCCTTTTGGTCTCTCAAAGAAATGGTCTTAGTCCCCATCATTCCGCTAGTCTCGACTCACCATTCTATCCTCTCCTTATTTGTAGCGTGTAGTCACGGTTCCATCACCCTTCCCTTGCTGAAGCATACATTAATCATCTTATCCTCTTTATCCTGGTAGCATAGCCCCCTGCATCTGTTGCATTTTGACCTTTTGGAAGTGTGGAATCTACACCCCTTCCTCTTCCACTTAGTAGAGTACAGTCCACATCCTCTTGTGGTAGCTTAGGTGGCCCATACAATTCTCTATCTGTCTCCCTCTCTCTCTCTTCCCTTCTCTCTCTCTCTTTCCGTCTCTCTCATTATCACTCTTCAGATTTTGTGGGATCTCTGTGATATCTTCTTATTTTTGAGAACCTGCAATCCCTTTTATGTTTTCATCCCTTGCAATACTGAAGAAGCCCGGTCCCATTCTCTACCCTCTGGTATCATACAAACCGTGCCTATCCCTCCCCATTTAAATTGCTTGGTACAGTACAAATCCCTTCCACTACCTCCTTAAATCACACAGTCCATGCCTACACTCAATCCGTGTCAATGCATTGAATCAAGGGGTTTTCGACTTTCTGACTCGTTCTTCCCGCAACACAGAAATCATTAACTCTACCTCCATGTATATGAAGTAGCCTAGATGATTTTGTAAAGTTTGAGAGTTCACTCGTGTATTTCAGACCACCTTTGTGGCAAATATGAGACGTAACTGGTCTAATTAACGGTTGTATGATACAACAACGCATGCCTTAGCCACGGATGCCTAAACAGCACGGTCTGAACCATGCATGCCTTTACAACGAATTTCGTTGTAAAGGCATGATTGGTAAAGTGATATGCGTCGTAAACATCACTCACCCGCCCCCCTGATCGGTTAAACCCGATACCCCAGCCCTGCAATCCACCCCGCCTCAGCCCTAAAAACTACCCTGACTCCCGACCCTAAGCCCCAGCCCCCTGCCCAAAGATCGACCCTGACCCCAGCACCCCCGCCCTGAGCCGTAAAACTGACCCCAGACCTTAAAACTGCCCCTTTCCCCCCGCCCTGAGCTCTAAAACCTGGCCCCCTGCCCTAAAAACTACCCGCCCCGAGCTCTAAAACCGGCCCCCAGCCCTGAAAACAACCCGCCCAAGCCCTAAAACCAGCCCCCAGCCCTAAAAACTACCTCCTCTAAAACCCGGCCCCAGCTCCACTTACCAAGCCACGTCCTGGTCCTTCCTCTCCCGATTTTTTCTGTTCCTCTCCCCGCTATCCGCTCTGCATCTAGACCATGCATATGCGCGGTTAAGGCCTATGCATGTTTAAGGCATATGCATGGTTCGGGCAAGCGTTGTACCACTTGTGTTGAACGGCACGCGTGGCTCAGCCCATGTTGTAAATGCAGTTTCCCTCAATTAACATGTGAAAGATCTCCTCTACTCCCATTTCACTGCCCTGACTCCAACAAGCATAGAAGTGTTATGCCAAGGTGTGCATCAGCGATGACACTGAACATGTTTTGATACAAGGCCTGACTTTTACATTGGAAAGCTGTACAGTAGCACATTTTTAGCAGTTGCAGGTTTTATGACTCAATTTTCACAAAAACCTTTTGTTTTGCACCAGGCCTTTTTTCACATACTGGATCATCTTTGTGCATTCGCTCATCACAATCCTGGCTGTGTGCATCTTTGGGATCGCGCCTGTTGGATTTTCCCAACACGAAACTGTAGAATCTGTGAGTAATTTGACATTTTTTAAACACGGTATGTTTCGTAATGTTGTTAAATGGACAATTTGACCAAAATTCTCTTTAGTCATCAGGCTTTTAAGCATTTTTTAATGTTTCTGAGCACATTTAAGAACAGTCAAAATAGATTAGGATAGCCAGTGTAATTTGTAAGAAAATTAGTGCATGGGTCTTTAGTTTTTCTTGGGCGTCTGTCTGCAGCTCTTTTTGCAGACTGCCAGAGTTGACGAATACCAAGGATGCCTACTTTTGATTCCACATTATGCTTCTATCTTCCACGTCCTATGCTTCCTGTCTCTTAAAGTCACGTTTGCTTGTTCTTTTTTTAGTCCCTGCTTTCAGTCATTGTTTCTTTTCTTTCTCCCTTTTCCCCCTTTCTCTTTCTAACACCTGGTTTAAAGACTGATAAAAAAAAATAATTCCTGTTTGCCAAAAATGAGGGCACCACCTGCAACCACCGCATAAATTAGGCAATGAAGGAATAGTTGTGGAAGGGGTGAGTGACAGAGAGAAACATGGCAGAATCCAAAACTCAAAAATTGCAAAAATGGAGCGCAGCTTAAGTAGTTGGTGACAGAAAATGCAAGTAAGGTGGGAAATGTAGAGTGAGAATGTGAAAGACTTAACTAAAACTACAGGTTTGTGAGTGGATCGGAAGAAAATGTTGTTAGTGGCAGAAATTAGTTAGACAGGTGCCTGAAAGATAGAGGACATGAGAGAGAAGGAAAGAAGGTCTTAGTTTCAGAAGAGTTGGAAGAAAAGGGAAGCAAACTGTAAACTTTTCTCCTTTGTTAGGGCTGACTTGGGGTACTTTATTTGCAAGTAGCAAAGATCATCTCTATTTTCCGTTGTCTTAGGCAGTCTCAGCTGTGGCTTAAATTCAAACTGAGCAGGGCCCTTTACTTACTGACAAAAAATTTAATTCATCAAACAGTATATGTCAGAATTTGGTAATGCAGCCTTAAAAACTCACCTTAATTCTGTGATACATGCCGCGTTCTCGTTCTCACAATCCCTTCTGTCGTTGGAGTTTAGAAACTCTCCAATAGTTGCTCGTTACCCGAGCTGATTATTTCCTGAATCAAAAGTTCATTGTTCTTTGCATTTTTTCTCATGGGCACTGCAGTGGTGTGAATGGCCATCTCCCAAAATTACTTTCAAATGAAATCTTTTATACGAATGTTGATAGCTCCATCAGAGGAGTATGGCATCACCACTGTTGTCTTGTTTGAACTAGAGCAGTGTCTTAGGCCTGTCTTCCTTTATATAACAAGCCTGGACACAATAAACTACATGCCTGATGCAGTAAGGTGAGGTCACAAACCAGGTGGGGTTTTGTGCACACCGACTGTATGGCGACCTCACCTTCATTTTGTGCTGTCTGCAATCTAGGTCGGATTGGGAGAGAAAATAGGTCCGGGCACCAAAATAAAAGTGGTCCCCATTAGTGAATCAAATAGCTAAAAAAGTAACCCACATTTGCAGATCGGGGTAGTTTTGAACTTGTGAAGAGCGCTGTATAGGTATTTGGTATGGCAGCAGAGACTGCGTGCATTTGTACTTGCTGCAGGCAATGTTTGTTTTAATATCAGGGAAATCATCAGTAAAAGGACCATAAAACAGGCCCACAATCAAAAAACAGACCCACACACTGACCTGTCAGACCAGCCCATCAGGCACTGCCTGATTTCCCTGTAGTATCAACAACTAGGGCACCCTGCATTCTCAAGAACAAGGGTAATAAAATGCGAATGTAAAATTGTTCTGTCAGGAATTAATAGGTCAATTTCCAAGAAGAAAGAATCCACAAAAATGAGGATGTTCAATATTGTATTCGAAATATTGATTTGTTATTTCTAATACAATACTCAACATCCTCATTTTTGACCCATTACTTGTTTAAATATATCAAATATTTCCTAGCAGAGCACTTTTACATTTGCATTTGATTGCCCTGTAGGCCAGTCCTAAACTGCCTGCAATTGATGTGCTAACCAATCACAGCGCAAATAAAATCCCCTTTTCCAGGGATTCACAAACACTCCAGCCTCACTAATATGCGTTAGGCAGGAATCTGTGTGCAACGCTGCAGGTGGCTGCGATGAAGGGTAGGAGGACCGAGGGGGACAGCAGACCTCCATCCCTGCATTCGCTTGCACTGAATGGCAAGGGTTTTTCCAAGTATTTTCAAGTAAATAAATTAAAAAAACAATACATGTATTTTTGCCTCGGTGTATAATAAACACATCTGTGCATACGTAAAGGTTAAAGACACACGGTTTCATGACAATGTGTATGCAGCTTGGTGGATTCCAGGTGAAAACATGAGCAATATCTTCGTGATTGAAGGTGTCACATATATGTATGTCCATATTGGCAAGTGAACGACAGTGCCTTTGAAAACTGTAGTCAAGCGACCTCAGAAATACAAAAGTTCAAATAATCTCAAAAAACAAACTGGAGCACGCACTTTCCTTCCATCTATATTTATAGCAATTAATTGTTTAGTTAAACTAGCAATTTTATCATAATTTGTTTTTACATTCTTGAACATAACTATTCCTAATCTGGTAGTAAATGCATGCAGTTAATATTTAGAGATGGCTTTTAAGCCTAAAATACACAGGGTAGGCTTTTGTGGAAAGAAAAGTTTGCCAAAGCCTAAAGTTGACAATGTTGTACATGGCATGTGTTTTCAGACACCTTCAGTGTACTCAACACGGCAAATATGGCATCAAGTGTTGCGGTTGCTAAAGGAAGTGTGGCACCTATTTTGAGTCTGAGCTTTTCTTTTACCATGATAACGACTTCTCAAATTTTCTTTTGCTTTCTTTCATTTTTCTTTCCTTTCTTTTTGTTGTTGGTTCTAGAAATTATATTGAGAATCAAATTTAGTACAGTCCTGAAATATTATTTTAGTAAGGCAAAAACGGAATTAAGTGTTCTGCTTCAGGTACCTTCGACCTGCTACCTCTGCTGGTGGTATCTTCTGTCATTAAGTACATTCCTTCTAGTGACGTTACCACCAGTGCAGGACAACATACAAATCCGCCTTCTTGAACTCCTCAATGCGTGGAATGTGGAATTCTTACTTGCAGGCAGTGGTTAATTTGTAAAAAAATAAGTGCCGGGGCTCTCGTCAGGAGGCAGCTTGCACCAGCCCATTTCTCTTGTTATAGCCACCTAAAACAGAACCACCTACTAACCACGAACGTGGGGGGAGGTTGTGGCATAATGGCATAGAGCTTCTGACTTCGGAGCTGGGGAACCTGGTTCGAATCTCGGCGTCAGCTCAACATCCTGTGATTCTGAGCAAATCACTTAATCTCCCCATAAATGCATGTGTCCTTAACTGGTGCTCATGAAAAGCGCCGGTGTTGATGATTAAGTGCTGGTGCTGAGCACCGGAAACCACCATCTCAAATTAAGCACTGCTTGCAGGGCATTTCACCTACATTACTCAATCTCTCAAATCATCCAGGGTAGGCTGATGTGGAAATGGCAGCGTTGTACTCTAAAATCCCCTCTGATTGCTAATGCTTGTCTGACTTCATAGTGATTTTGCACAACTGGGAACAAATAAATAAATAAAAGAAGGATAAAACAAACATTTTATAAGGACAGTTTTATCAAAAAGCATCTCAGCCCTGAGCCACCTCATTGAAAATTAATGTTCATTATAAAAAGTATTGCGTCCATAAAATCTAATGTCCTTAAGTATTGTTTAATTTTTTGTTTTAGTTCTGGGCTTTTGATTTTACTAAAATTATATGTATAATATACTTATAGGGGTTTCAGCAAGCCCTTTTCATCTTGTTTTGGCATTCAAATTTTGTTTTCAGCTGACTACAGCATTCAGCTTGGGGCAATGGGTCAGCCCACTTCAGCCATTGGCTAACTTCACTGTGAGTGACGGCTTTCTGTCCTTCCTTAAGGAGCAGTTCCACACACAAAGTAGTTCCCTTCAGTGCCACGGTCTACTATGGCACTGTGTGCTTTTTAAGACCCAAAAATATTTTTGCCTTTAGCCACTGTTTATTTATTTTATATTGATGAGGCCCCTGCAGCTTCCCCCACAATACAGTTTTGCAAAAAATCATGACAAGGCTAAAACAAGTTCTGACAAAACCAAATGGCTGACAGTCACACCGGACCTATTGGCTTTGCTAATGCTTGTTTTAATTAAAGTACTTTTGTAGTGTAAAGATTACAAGTAGAAGTGCATATTTTGCTCTACATGGGTGTAGAATAAAATAGGCAGCAGCATGCTTAGACTTTTTGAGTTGTAACTACAAATCTGAATTTGGAACTTGTGGCACATTCACGCCCAAGCCATACACAGCCATCAATTCCTGAAACCAGGTTCAACCCTCCATTTGCCTCAGGTGTTCCAAATGTGCCCCATAGGCTTGTCTGAGGTGGTGGTGTGTAAAAATGGAATTCAGAGGCACGAGGCGTGGGTGCTGAGATCACAGGCCGAGGGAACGAAGACAAATATCTGATCTGTGAAAACTAGAGCATAAGACGAACAAAAGATGTGAAGGGGTGGGTGAAACTATGAGGCATTTGGGAGTTAGAGGATAGTGCACTCATGTTGCGGGAAGTGACGGCTGGAAGAGAATAAGCAAGGATTTATGAGAAAGTCATTATTGTACAAACATTGATTGGAATAATTTATTGCGTTGTGTAGTATATTAAATACACCACAACGCCTCAAATACAATTGGCTCCGGGGCACAGGCTCCCAGCCTGCCCTGCGGCCAATCCTGAAGCTGCTCTCGCATGAGAGCAGCTTCAGGATTGGCCTGAGCGTCAGCAACTTGCGTTCCCAGGCAGACTGGGAGCCTGTGCCTGCTCTCTCCAGCCCCAGCAACGCAACTGAGGCTGGAGAGAGCTTCACTGCGCATGAGGGGTTTGGCAGGCCTGAGACGGCCGGCCAAACCCTCAAGAGCAGTGAAGGGAGTGCCCAACACTCCCCCACCAGCAGTGTCATCCCCTGAACCCGCCCCCAAGACTCATCAGAGTCCTGGGGGTGGGTCCAGGGGATTAAAATAAAACGATAATAAAACGGTTTAATGGAGCGGCCACCAGTGTTTAAGAATATGAAGGCTTGTCTGATCTAAGGACGTGAGAGCGGGCTGAAATGCGTTTTGGACAGGACAAATGTGGTCAAAATGGCCTTTGACCTCAAGGCAGAAAATGACAACAAATAGGGTAGGCCCACGGCTTTAACTGTGTCTGCAGTGCACCTTTGCCGAGGATCTGTATTAAGCTAATATTTACCCGGGCCTGTTATCATTAGCTCAAGCAAATCCCTTGTTTTTACATAGCACTTCGTATTCTGCCATTTATAGGCGTCGTAAATAATGGTTATTACTCAATTCAATATATATACTTTACCAACCTTGGAAAGGTGGAAGGCTGAGTCGGTCTTCAAACGTCTGCCTGTGGATCAGTACATATTTCAGAAACAAGCGTTCATCTCGCTGAGACATCCTACCAGCTGATTGTTGTCTTGTCTCACAATATCCAGTCTCCTGAAAAAAGCAATAAAACGCATTAACATCTTTTACAATTAACCATGTGGCAGCTCTGTTTGGAACAATTTTGTGCAAAAAATCAGCGAAACACTGCAATTCTGAAAATTTAGTTATGCACACCAGGTCACTATGCATTTATGAAGGAAAGCTGATCTTTTTCGTTCTGTTCAACTCGATTCTGAGTTTTGTTCACATAATTGCAGACTCCGTGGAAGGGACATGTTTTGCCTATACTGAAGAGTAGAAGGAAATTCCAACGAGGAAGCCAATTGTTGGAAAAGAAAAGGAAACCGTGTGCTTCTGTTTTCCAAAGAAGTAATCATGAATCGCTTAATGGCCTTCTGGCAGCCTTTTATGTTGACAAAGACAATATTAGTGGTGATGCTTGTAGCTGATTAACATTTGAGCATCCGATGCGTATTTCCTGTCTCCTGTGAGAAGACAATTGAATGTCTTTTTGACAGGGCCATAATCAGAAACTGTGCAGCCGGTCTAAAATTCAACCTGTATTAAATAAGGGTGTGTGAAATTCGTGTAATTTGCTGTTGTGTAATTATGCAGAATTTTGGGGGAATTACATCTAATTACGCAAATAGCAAATATATCTCTTAGTTCTCTTAGTTCTATATTTTAGCACGAAATGCGTCGTGTGACACATTTTTAACTAAAAAAGAATAGCACCAAAAACGTAAGTACTGCGATTCATAGACACTCATGTTCTGGCTGTTCACATAGTCCACACTCCTGCAGTACAATTTTGCAAGGAATGAGGCGTAATTATGCAGTGTGGTATAATGGTGTGTTTTCAGGACCTTTGCGTAACAAGGGTAATGCAAAATTTCCACCAGTATGTGATTTATGCCAGAGTAATTGAAATATCGCCTAGGAATAGTACTCAGCTAGTCTTTCTTCTGCATAAAAGTTGGTTATGTTCCTACCTAGAGAGAACCCGGCGTGGTACTTCAGTTGGACTGTTCCTTTTCAAGCAGAGTCAAGTCTGATTTGCACATGCCTGATCTCTGTCTGGAGTGGCACAGTGAGCACAAAAATGATGGACTGGAATGCGACCTTGATTATTCCCAGTGGCTGAGGAGTAGAGAGCAATTAAGAAAAATACTCATAGGGCCCTAAATAACAGCGGGTGTGTGTGTGTTTGTGTGTGTGCATGTGTGTGTGTGATTATCAACACTAATTCACGCATTAAAAGTAACCTGACGTTAATGGGTGGTAATATCGGGTTATATTACTGGGGGTTCACAGTTTAATTCCCTATAGTCTCCTGTGGATTGTGAATAACATGTGGGGATTGGTGTTTCCGCACATGTAAACCCCTAATCCCAGGCATTTTACTACAGACAAAGTCCTCCCGGTTCGACCGAGAGTATTTGCCCCCATTTAAAAAAAATGGAGATTAACCCACTTGGGAATACCAGGTGTGGTATTCCTGCATCACTTTTGATTCTTGGTCTGGCTGGTAACTTCTGTTACTGGCAGGATCGGGAATACAAGACCGCTCCTAACAAGTGGTTCATGGATGTACCAGCGCTTGTCTTACCTCATGAAGGATTAATTTCCATAGACTCTTCTTTTCAGGCAGCTGTACATAAATGAGGGTAATTATGCTGATTAAGGCAGCTTTCAATCAGTCACAAACTACACTCTTAGAAAGGATAGAGACGAAGTACACAGTGAGCATATGCATAAAACTACAGAATTTTGAATGAAAATGATATCAGTAGACTTTAACCGCTGCTGGCCTTACATTTGACGGGCTTTTTATGCATAATGTAATATTAAAATGCATCCTCTTATAAAGATGATGTCTCACCAGCGTCCTTCATCAAATCTCCCTCTAAGGATGCTCTCTTATACCTGCTTACCATTGTCAATGGCTTCCTCACTTATGGCATCTTCCAAGAAGCTCTCAGGACAAGCCAGATCCTCCCGCTCCTAAATAAACTTACACTAGCCACCGATGACTTCGCTAGCTACTGGGCCATCACTCACTTACCATTGATCAGCAAGATGATTGAAAAGCAGCCTATGTTTAACTCCACAATCACATCAGTGCCAACCATCTCCTGCATGACTACTCGTCTAGCTTCGGATCATGCTGCAGATCGCTACCTTATTCATCTTAGACAATGCCTTCTTGAACATAGATGAAGATGACGCATATACTGATATTGCTGGACCTCTCGGATGCTTTCAAGAGTCTACCATCCCATCCTCATATGCACCCTGGAGTCTGGAATGGAATTCACTATCAATGTCCTTCACTGGTTCTCCTCCTATATTTCCTTCCGACACAAGTTTGTTCACATGGGCACCTCCTGTTCACGAACGATTCCTATCACCTGTGGAGTTCCCCAGGGTTCCATAGTGTCTCCTGCGATCTTCAGCCTTTACATGCAGCCGCTTGGTGCTCCACACACAGATAACAGCATCACGATTGATCAATATGCTGACTATACACAACTCTCCTTAACCTGTTCGCTGCGGCGCAAATTTCCCCGCTGTGCGGGCAGATTTTATGCGTGCGGAAATCAGACGGCCCCCAGCCGTCCGACGCACACGCCCACCGTGACGTCAGACGGCTGGGGGTCATCCGACGCATGGAACATGTTAAAAGTCTCCTCTTCTTCACACATTCAACACCTCAAACACTGCTTGTACATCATCAAGACCTAGATACCCAAACACCTACCTGAAGCTCACCCCAGCCAAGACAGAATTCCTGCTATTTGCCAGGAACAACAAACATGAAACAGTACAAACCTGGCTGAATGTCTTGAACCTCGATGGCTTCAAACCCCGACTACCACCAAATGCCAAGTCACTTAGATTCACCTTGGACACCACCCTCACCCTCAGTGAACACAGCGATGGCCTGGTACTAGTTGTCTCTTTCAAATAAACTAAAATAGTTTATTCAAGAAAATGACTTCAGAACTGCTGTTCAAGCAATTGTACTCTCGCATCTGGATGGTGGTGTTGAACTCCATGGTCTCCCAGACTCCGCAATGGCACCATTATGGGCTTCCTACACACCGCAGCACATCTCATCCAGCCTGATGAAACTCCATTGGCTCCCCCGGCCACTGTGCACCATCTTCAAAACCAGCTGCATCATTTACAAAGCCATCACGACCAGCACTCCTGCTTATCTTGCAGGCAAGTTCACCATTTCTCTGCAGCCCTGCAGCCAAGACACTATCAAACTGCAGACTAAGAAGTGTGAAAAAGAAAGAACAAGACAGCAGGTTTTTTCTATATATGCACCCAGAATCTGGAACAACATCCCATTATCCATCAGGACTGCCTCAAAGCTGCTCTAATTTAGGAAAAAGTTGAAGACTTATCTCTTTAAAGAACACCACATCACAATGGATTAACCACCCACAACCCAGCTTCCTCTCCCTGCTTTTTGACTTTATGCTTGTTGTTGACAATGTACAGCTCTGCTACATTTTGACTAGGTTCACACTGTAGGAATATGATATACATACGTGTTATACTTCAAGGGTGTTTATTATATCTTGCGTTAGCCAAGGTCTTTTATTTTTCCTAAAATGACATATATAATATTCTTATAGGGGCTTTCACCCAGACCCCTTCATCCACTGATATGTTATAGTACTGTTCACATTTTTCTTCTACCAACTAAAGCATACAGCATGGCGCAGTGGCTCAGCCCACGTTAGCTATTGGCTAACTTTACTGTGAGTGATTGCGTTCTGCTCTTTCGCTAAAGCACATTCACACAAAAAGTAGTTCCTTTCGAGGCCAGAGACTACAATAGTAATGTGTGCTTTTTGAGACCAAAACAAAGTTTTGCAAAAACCATGATAAAACAAAATAGGCATTGAGAAAGCAAAAAGGGCAACCAACGACAGACCTGTTGGGTTTACCAATGCTTTTTATCTTTCTGTGAAGCTTAGAACCAAAGCTCTTTGTTCTCAGTTTTTACTGACTTTTTCAGATAAATACAGACAGAAATCCATTTCTTTCCTGTCTGTATTTATTTTGAAATGTTGATGAACATGGAAATTGGTTTTTTTCAAGTCTTTTTCCAAAAATGCAAATACATTTATAAATTACACATACCGAATGTAAGCATGGCCTTCTCAACCTTGTGAATTGTTTTATATTTGTGCCCGACACGATTAGTTGCAAAAGGTAATCAGCACAACATTTCGAACACTACACTTGAGTTTACTGCGATTTGCAGTGAAACTGTGTTTATTGTCTTTTGGTGTGATTGCATGCACAGCCATAATTATGTATCTGGTGAGGACAACGTTTACTATTTCAAAGCACTTCGTATGCCTGTTTGCTCATTTCCTCTCCACTGCACTGGAAGGTGCTTGTGGCAGAGTTGATTCCTTACTGCTTAATGAGCAATTAGAAATTTGCGCTCCATGTGCTTATTGCCAAAATTATTCATTGTGCATACTTGTACATGTAAATGGCAGGGGAGAACTTGATAATCTTCCGATTTGCTGATTTAATCTACCTTTTGTTTTAATGGATCTCATGTTTACACACAAAAATAAAAACATTCTTTCTAAGGATTTCAGATTCCAGTGGTCTCCAAACACATCTCTAGTGCACTAAACATTCCTGCAAGACATATTCACAGTGGTCTAAATTTTTTTTTTAAAAACGTGTTTTCTACTGTAGCATAATTTTATATTCACCTAGTTTCTTGCACTTATTTACTTGTTTGGAATTTTGATAGGAATAGTTTTGAACTTTACCATGATTTCTGGGATACAAAATGATAAAGCTGGGGATCAGTTTTATATAGATATGAGAATGTGTCAGACTACACGCTATGAAAGGTATAATTCATTTTACATTTTGCACCATCCACGCACTGCTCATAACTAAATAACCACTGTTTTTGACATGTATGAGGGGTTATTTTTGTTTTCATTTTTCGATCCCATAATTGTTGCCTTCGGTTTAAAAAACGTTATTCATTTTTACTCTGTACGGTTTATCCCCAATATATTGCATGTAATATATTGTATGACAATTTTATCGCATCCACTTTTTCAACTTAACCACTACATCATAAGGTAAGTGTAGGAAAGTATAATAGATTAACAGAATAGTTAAAAGAGTTAGGTAGATGATGTAAACATTATTTATAATAATAATATACTTACCATGGCGATGTAGTGGTAGGCGACGTACTGGCTGTAACTTTAATTGCAGGTCAGTATCATTGGCTTCGATATAGTGTCATACAACTGCCAGTGCACCAGCAATTAGAAAACATTTTTTAAAAACTCCTAATTTAGGCATGCGTAGAAAGTTTATACATTTCAGCAATCTCAGGTTGCCACAGGTCAAGGAATAGAAGCTCCTTTTTGGTACTTGCAGAGTTGATATTTCAGTCACTGTACCAGAAGAAAGAATATAAAACAGAAGTTTATGAGCTCCTCATGGCTGACATGGGACAATTTGAGATCTCTGTAAATTCATGTTCTACTTTATGCCTCTTCTTTACAGTGGCCTCCCTCATTTTGTAAATAATTTTCTAGACCTCTCTTCCAATATTCCCATTCCAGATTTCAGTCACTGAACATGCTCAACAAGATGTCTATCCAGTATGTGTTACTCATGACCACTCACAGAAAGAATGAAGTGACTGAAGATGTTGTAAGGTATGAATGGACAGTAACAAGGTCAAAGCCGTGACGTGGCGTTACTGCTCACAAGTTAAAGACTTGTGCTAATTTGACCATTTTTTCTTTACAGTAGAGTGTATGAAGGAAATAAGAAATAAGTTTAAAAGAAAAAAGTCAATCAGAAAACTAAAAGATGTAAGTAGAACAAAGTCAAGTGACCATAGATTAGTTAGCCTCTCTGTGACCATATAACCACTCCTTATACTGGTACACCCCACTTAAGCTCATGCATTATATTGCATGACATTTGTATTGCATCACTGCTTTGACCTAACCACTACATCGCAAGGTATGTATTATAGATAATTACAATAGCTAATAGCGTTAGTTAGACAGTTTGGAGGTAAAAACACTAATAATATATTTACAATGCTGCAGTGGCAGACGCAATATAAATGTAGGCCGACATCATTGACCTTCATAATAGTGTCATGCAACCCTCATCCTACTACTTATCATCCAGAATGTTCAGCGAGGAGCATCCACAATCACAAAAGTATAAAACATGTTTTAAGGGACACTATTGCATGCTGCAGGTAAGTTATTTAAATCTATTAGAAAGACATGGTAGATAAACTTTAGTTCCTTCTGATGCTCCCCATGCTAACAAGTGTCAATAACAAAATGTACAATTTGCAACTTTCTTGAAGGCGGTGCCAAGAGGAGAACCTGCCAATGGAAGTGTGCTGAACCTCAGCCCTAGTATACTTTAAAAACCTACTTTTCCTTCCCTGGATACTGAGATCACAAGTTGTTCCATGCCAGCTGTTTAACTGATTAAGTTCTTTTTTTTTCTTTGCATGCCATCATTTGTTGATCTGAATTTATGAAGGGAAAAGAAAACTAAAAGTACCTACATGTGAAGATAAAATCAGAACTAGTTGAATTCCTTACACCTGACATGACAGCTTGAGATCTCCACTGAATTATGCAAAGAACAAATCAATAATTTAAACAAAAGAGCACACAAATTCTAATAGGATTGCATTTGGGAAAAAAGTTTTAGTCAGGTAAGAAAGCTCTGATGATGAGCGCCAACCAAAACTAAGCATAAATCATAAAAATGGACAAATGAAAATTATAATGTACTGACCCCCAAAAATATTTTCTCTCTTTACGTTGGCATAAAAATGAAGTAAAAAAGTAAAGTTTTTTCCTATCAGGGAACACAGTACCAGTCATAGCCCTGCATTTAAAAGAAATATATATAATAATTTTTGTCTTATTTTTTCTGCAAATGATACTTTAAGGTACATTTTACAGGGGTATTGATCAACTTCAAACAATAGCTAATGGTACCTTGTGCTTTATTATACATTTTGTCATGCAGTGAAATGCTTTTAATGCAGTCTTTGTCATTGTTATTAGTAATGTATTAGTTTCATAACCCCAGCAAGGTATTTATACTACAAATGAGCAATAAAAATATTTATTTTCCACAAACTCTGGCTACCTTCCGCTGAAATTATTGTTGACGTAGAAAGCACTATTTTCAGTTTTTTTATGGAAAGATATTGCTACCTCATTGCCTAAAACATGAATGAAATAAATGTACATTGTGAGATGAATTCATCCATACAGGCTATAAAATACCTACTTCGGAGTGGCTACAGTTTCTTTCAAAATCATGTGTTTTATCTTTGTATAAGTTCCTGTGCCATTAGTGATTTCAGTATTAACCATAGCATTCCATTACCAACATTTACATTTTGTGCTTTTTGCACTAGTCACTGCTGCTGTAGTTCTAGGCAGCTGCAGTGTGTTACTGACTTTGGGTGGAAAATGGGTAATGCCCTCTCCTGTTGATACAGCATCTCTGACTGCATCTTAATATGATATCAGCAGTCAATGTGTCAAGGGGAGTCATTTGGCCCCGTGGCAGTGGTCTCAGGTAGGTCTCAGACTCCACTCCACAGAGGGCATTTACAACTGCCTGCACTTGAGTTGTATTACCAAATATTCCTGATGCAAATATAGTTCCCTTTTTAGGTCTCGCGCCTAGCGTTGCAGTGCGCAGCACTGCTCGCGCAGCGCGAGACCTCTAGAAAGGGCTTTAGAAAGCTAACCACACGCTCGTGCGTGTGGTTTTGCTTTCCGCGGCTGCCATTGGCTTTCGCGTGATTTAAAAAAAAAAATCCAGCACGCAATTGGGCAAAGGCGGGCGCATGTCCCGCCTTTGCTCCGCCCATTCCTGTCGGTGGCCAGCACGCGCAGCAGCGCGCGTTCGCTTCGCTGCCGCGCTCCCTAGTTTTTCTTTTCACTTCCATTCCTGGGAAGCGGCGGAAGGTCAGAGGTCGCCTGCTTGGTTCTCTGCGCGGAGTTTTCTATTTCACAGCCGCTGCAAGCAGAAAGGACGTGTTTTGGTGAACTCTCCCACAGGTAAGCAAGCGCCCGCCAGCTTAGACCTCTTGCGCAGCGCTACATTTCTTTTCCCATCTACGCCGTAGTCACACGTTTGCGTGTAGAGATGGTACTTAATAATCATTTCATTCCTTTATCTGTTTCCGAACTTCACGTCTGTCACTGCTAAGCAGGGCATGTACTTGAGTAGTTTAGAGCTTCTAAAGTGTCGTTTGATATTTTTCTATCTGCTTTTCCTGCCTGTTTCCAGATGTTTTCCGATTTTTCCTATTTTCTTTTGCGATTAATCTTCATATAGCACATAGTGGCAAAAGCAAAACAAGTGAAAATTAAAGCCACGCCCATTGACATGGGCACTAGTGTTCATTTTATTTTTCTACAACATACCTATCTTGTAGACTTATGCCTGTATTTATTTCTTTGTTTGAAAATACAGTGTAATCTACAAATGTGTGAATGATACAGTTTTGAAACTACAAGCCTGCCCTTCGCCGAAGAAAAACGAGCTATTATTATTGGCTTACACAATAGGGTGGGTAAGTGAGGTGCGAGTTTTTGTGGGATAAAGGGGTGGGGGTACAATTGTGACCAGATAAGAACGAGATGTATAGCCCTGTTTACAGTGGATCTCTCGGTAAGCGTCTCATATGCTACAGACCAGTTTAAAGAATAAATAGAAGTACACACATGGGGTCAGGGGTCAAACTGACTGCTGCAGCACGCCACACACACAGGTAGCAGAGGGCAATTTAAAATTCACCATCAGGCAGTTAAAGTGCCAGCCACTGCAAGTTAGATTAACCCATTTCAATCGAATTCCCAAACCTGCAGCAGGGATCTGCAGTCATGGAATTAAGACTCCCCACGTAGTCTCTCCATGTGTGTTCCTGTCTTGTGCTTGTGGCACCAGTGGAGCAGGAACACAAGGTCACTTACCGAAGCAGTGCTTAAAAAAATAAAAAATAACAGCATTTATATGCAGCTGCGGCCTGTGCAGGTAAGAGCGGTGAGGCCGGGTGAGGGGGGGGGGGATTTCGACGGCCGATGACAAAGGAAAATTATTTATTAAATTTCCTCTCGTCATCGTCCACCCCCCCCGCCTTTTACTTCTAGTTTCACCTGCATCTAGGCAGAGACCGTGCTAATATCCAGAGCTAACCTATCGGAATAAATTGTAAACTTGTTAACGGTAAGCGTTACTTATTTCAGCATGAAAGGTGACAATCTTTAGCACTATTTACAGCACTATTATGGACCCATCCTCTCTTGTAATACTTTATTTACAGTAGCTGCATATTATTTGTGTTGGGTGAACCCAACGTATTTCTTGTGGAACCACATTTTACAACATTAATCCGGTGTAGCATCGCTTGAGTGTAAGAAAGGAAAAAATCGGACAGTGAAGTTACTGAACACTTGCTGCCTTCGTGACCCGGGCTGAAGCCTTTCGAAATACGGGTTTGGGCCATTAGCAAAGAAACAATTCAGCATGTAAACAGTGCGGCTGCCACGCTCTAATAAAATAATCAAACCATCGTCGGTCTCTTCAGGGCAACTCTGCAGTTACTTTCCCCGGTACCGTGGAATTTAGTTCTAGGAGAAAAGGACAATTGCATCAAAGACCCCCATTCATACTCTCCTATGTGGCAGCTTTAACCACTGTGTTTAAGCAAGAGGAGCATGTGAAATGCGTACATTTTATGGCACTGAAAAGTTCCAGTGACTGCCTTTTTATCAACATACATATTTAGGACTTGCGCACTGCTGATGTGCTTTCTGTGGGTAATGCAATGTCAGATATTAAGCTTATTTTAGATTGCACGCTTAGGCAAAACAAACGGAGCTGGCTAATTTTGGTGGTGTCTAGTGCACATCTGATTCAATCAAACCAACCTCAGACACCGCACACTGAGCCAGTAATGTGTGTAGCCACACGGGCAGCTTCAAACCACCACGAAGGTTTATGCTCTGTTTAGCTAATCATAATTCTGGAGAGAGTTACAGTGCCCAGCTGCACGTGCTAAAAGATGATGACTATAAAAACATTAACTGGGGAGAGGAGTTGGCCTAACGGCTAGGGCGGTCGACCTCGAATCTGGGGAATTGGGTTAGAGTCTCGGCAATGACGCTGAACATCCTGTGATTCTGGGCAAATCACTTAATCTCCCCGTGCCTAACAAAAAACAAGCATTGGCATAGCGAATAGGTCTCGTTTTAAAAGTCGCTGCTTGTTTGGTTTACTTTTGGCCAGTCACTCTCCAACAGAGCATTTTGGCACTCCAACACCAACTGCTCCCTCCATCCTCCCTTAGTAGGTAACAGACATTGCCATTTACAATGCCAATAGCTCTAACTTAAAAAATGCGAGACAGATAACGACATTCTTTAGCAATCCTCAGGGATTTTACACCAGATAACGACATTCTTTAGCAATCCTCAGGGATTTTACACCTGCCAAGACTACAATAAATGCAAATTGGGTAAGAAAACAAGGACTTAAATTTTCTTTCAATGTGTACCAGAATACAGAATATAGCATTGGATATACTGCAGTATCAGCTATGAAGTCTTATCTGATAGAATGCACATGCAATATGATATACATACAGAGCACAATGTTCCCCTCAAAAACCAAATCCATGAATACTGCTAAAATATTTTCAAAATGGACCAAAAATTGCTCCTAACGGAACATTTCCTAAGTAAGCCTGAACACAAGAAGTGTTTCATTCTATGGCATTGATCATATAGATATTACCTGCGATAAGGGCTACAACTCCGGAGAAAGGAAGCGAGTAGATACTATGTCTAGACATAGCCAGGCATGGCCTTAGTAGGTTGGCAGAAATGCGCCACTGGCTGTTTAACCCCTTCGATGCTCATGACGAGCTCAGCTCGTCATGCTGCGCGGTCGGGCTGTGCGCATGACGAGCTGAGCTCGTCACGACCACACCCGCGATCGGAATGTCCAGCACCTGGGCGGAATTCCGATCGCGGCGAAGCTGATTAAGAACTACTTCACATCATTCACCCAAATATATATGCATAATTTAAATAAAGAACAGCTTTAGACCATTCACCAAAAAATACAGTATAGATAGGAAACATCACATTTGTAGTAGTGAAGGGCCCTTCCAACTCTGAAGGGATCACACAATTATTGGTTACACATTTTACTGCTTATGGCACCTCAGTAGAATTAACGTTTGCCCCAAAATAATGGTACAATTACTTTCTTCTGTGATACCATAATGTTCACTCAATAAATGTGCATATTTGCTTTGTAAATTATGTTTAATATAAAGTCATAATCATTTGTATCACCACTGCTGTTCAGAAAGTACAGCATCATTGTAAATGACATATTATGATTGGTTCTAGCTTGAGCCACACTCTGCTGAAAAACTTGATATGGTTTAAATGTATACTCAAGAACGAATGGATTTCAAAAATTGAAAAGGAGCGTAAATTATTATATATAAATTTGTGCTTGATTAATCAACATAGTTTAAACATAGTGCTGTCCACAACATATCCAATATCGATAATTCAATGTGTTTCAAACATTCAGGAGTCTCGGCAATGACGCTGAACATCCTGTGATTCTGGGCAAATCACTTAATCTCCCCGTGCCTAACAAAAAACAAGCATTGGCATAGCGAATAGGTCTCGTTTTAAAAGTCGCTGCTTGTTTGGTTTACTTTTGGCCAGTCACTCTCCAACAGAGCATTTTGGCACTCCAACACCAACTGCTCCCTCCATCCTCCCTTAGTAGGTAACAGACATTGCCATTTACAATGCCAATAGCTCTAACTTAAAAAATGCGAGACAGATAACGACATTCTTTAGCAATCCTCAGGGATTTTACACCAGATAACGACATTCTTTAGCAATCCTCAGGGATTTTACACCTGCCAAGACTACAATAAATGCAAATTGGGTAAGAAAACAAGGACTTAAATTTTCTTTCAATGTGTACCAGAATACAGAATATAGCATTGGATATACTGCAGTATCAGCTATGAAGTCTTATCTGATAGAATGCACATGCAATATGATATACATACAGAGCACAATGTTCCCCTCAAAAACCAAATCCATGAATACTGCTAAAATATTTTCAAAATGGACCAAAAATTGCTCCTAACGGAACATTTCCTAAGTAAGCCTGAACACAAGAAGTGTTTCATTCTATGGCATTGATCATATAGATATTACCTGCGATAAGGGCTACAACTCCGGAGAAAGGAAAGCGAGTAGATACTATGTCTAGACATAGCCAGGCATGGCCTTAGTAGGTTGGCAGAAATGCGCCACTGGCTGTTTAACCCCTTCGATGCTCATGACGAGCTCAGCTCGTCATGCTGCGCGGTCGGGCTGTGCGCATGACGAGCTGAGCTCGTCACGACCACACCCGCGATCGGAATGTCCAGCACCTGGGCGGAATTCCGATCGCGGCGAAGCGGTTAAGAACTACTTCACATCATTCACCCAAATATATATGCATAATTTAAATAAAGAACAGCTTTAGACCATTCACCAAAAAATACAGTATAGATAGGAAACATCACATTTGTAGTAGTGAAGGGCCCTTCCAACTCTGAAGGGATCACACAATTATTGGTTACACATATTACTGCTTATGGCACCTCAGTAGAATTAACGTTTGCCTCAAAATAATGGTACAATTACTTTCTTCTGTGATACCATAATGTTCACTCAATAAATGTGCATATTTGCTTTGTAAATTATGTTTAATATAAAGTCATAATCATTTGTATCACCACTGCTGTTCAGAAAGTACAGCATCATTGTAAATGACATATTATGATTGGTTCTAGCTTGAGCCACACTCTGCTGAAAAACTTGATATGGTTTAAATGTATACTCAAGAACGAATGGATTTCAAAAATTGAAAAGGAGCGTAAATTATTATATATAAATTTGTGCTTGATTAATCAACATAGTTTAAACATAGTGCTGTCCACAACATATCCAATATCGATAATTCAATGTGTTTCAAACATTCAGGAGTCCTGTGTATGAGTTGTGATTCCAACTTTATTCATGTTTTTCAATAAAAGGTTATTCCATTCAGCCCAGCCAACGTGTTTCGTCCCTAAGGACTTCATCAGGGTTGTGTTTTGCATCAGTGTCAAATTTCTGACTGGTGTGTAGTCTTCTCCCCAATCCAATATCTTCATGAGGAACCGATCATGGCAGTGGGTGGTATAATACCCCCTGTTCTATCTTTCTCTTGCGAGCTCCAATCTCGAAATGCCATAGGGAATGAGCCTAGCTTGAGCCACACTCTGCTGAAAAACTTGATATGGTTTAAATGTATACTCAAGAACAAATGGAAACTGATTTGGGGACACATTTGAGTATCCTTATATATGTATCCCTCCAATGGCTTCTTGATCCATTGTGTTATCACTATATATGGATACATATTTATTGTATCTACAGGGGTGTATCTTAGACAATAATTTTAGGGGGGCGTGAGTTCGAGATTTCCCAACAGTGTACCACAAGTAACTGGCTGGGATAGAGGCGATACATTTTTGGAAAATGACTCTCTTGGTAGTTTTAATATATACATAGAGACGTAAGCCACCACACAAGTTAACAAGGCAACTAGATGACTCGGAGCTGTGACATATGCATGTGGGAGCCCGCAGCTGTGTCTAATGTGAATTGTTGTTGTGGGATAATGTGTGAGTTTAGCTTGATCTTCATGTGTTGCTGAAGTGGAAATGCTTAGTTTGTTGGATGGCTTGGAGCAGTTTGTGTTCACACGAAAATTTTACCTTCGGTGTGGTGCAGCTGTTCGGCTTACGAAGATCAGCTAGATGTTGAGCTTACCTGTGGGAGAGAAGCAATAGGAGGGAAAATGCAAACTCTGTGTTCTAAGATGCATAGTTCCTACATCAGTCACTTGGGTGGGTTAACACATTAGCAAACATTGATTAAATAAATAACCTGAAATTGGATGGCCTACTTTTAATTGTTGTTCATTCAAAGCATGGAAACCCGACATGCAGGACCAATCTGCCAAGAAATAGTCCCAAGACCTTTGCCCTCTGAAAGAACAGCTGCCTCATAACTCCTCATCCTTCCCATTCCCCAAGCAGGGCTGGTAATCTTCCAGGGAGGTCGAAGGTGCAAAAAGTAGCAGATGTAGAAAGTAGAAATTTTGTCTTAACAGCTTTGAAAGAGTGTCACTCCAAATCAATTAGCAACTCACTCCCATGGCAGTAGCCCACCAAAACCCATCATGATCCAGGAAACCTCTAACTGAAGAGTTTCATGAACATCACACTCCCACCTCAGACTTCTAATCCTTCGTTGGCCATCTTCACTATCGAAACACTAGGAGAGGCAATCCAAAAATTGCAATCGAGTGATAGGGTATGTTGAAATTCAAGAGTTGGTTTCATTATTACCGCTCATTTAGTCTTATACTTGTTAATTAATCATAGAATGTTACTTTTTCCATGCACACCGATATAGCAACCCTACTGAAGGCTACTGATTATTTTCTGGAAAACTATGAATTTTGGGAGATATCCTACTGTTTTTAGAAAACTACAAATTAACATTCTTAAAGGATACACCCAACTACCTGAGGAGGAAGAGAATTGACAAATAACCTTCTGAAGGCCACCCAATACCTTTGAATCCAGGATTCTGGCAAGTGGGTGTATATATGTATACAGAAGCCCATACACACACTCACCCACCTACCTACTTGTTTGTTTTCACCTGACATTCTCTCCCACAGGCATACCCAAACAAACTATACTGGAATAATTATAATTCAGCTCCTGACCAGCAGGCAATGGAGCAGGTATGCAATGTGATCCTTAATTCACTATTCATAAGATAACAGGAAGAAGGGTAAAAGGGACTGGAAGATGGTAGACGCTGGATCCAAGTCAAGATACCCGCCAACCTGCCCCTTTGCGGCACATGATTAGGGACCCTCAGGTAGAAACGATGGGTGGGGTTAGTGGATGCAGAAGTTATTAATAAGAACTTGGGTCTGATTCGATCCGCAGCTCATACAGGAGAACTACACCCCTCACCCCAAATCCAATAGAATAAAATGTTGAACATGAGGCAGGTTTGCCTCAATCCAATGACAGTGTGATATGATGCCCCCCACCCATGCATGCTTAGACCAGACACAGGAAAACGGAGGCACCACACACAAACTTTGGAGGCAGCCTGGGCAAGGAGCCCACCCAAGTTCACCAGAGTTCTATTGCACTAATAATAATCATTAATAATAATAATGCATTTTTAGATACCTAGGGAATGATTTAGAGTTTGGTGGAGGTTTACTCCGTCACAAATGTTGCAGATATTCTGTCCACCTTATTACAAGTGCATTATATCCTATGACATTTGTAATGAGGCGAAAGGGATATCTGTGGTGTTTGTGGCAGAGTAACCCATCTGCCAAACTCTAGACTGAACCAATTTTATAAAACTTAGAAGAATGAAATAATTAACTAAGGCCTGCAAGGATCCAAATTAAAGCCTTGCGTGTTCGATTTTGTAGTTTGCAGTTTGTGCACACCTCAATGAGCTACTTTACCAGGTTTCTCACTGGTTGCACAAGGTCTCAGCAATAAAAGCATTGATGTACTGAGTTATTTTACTTAGAATACACATCTGTGCCCTAGTGATAATGCTCTCAAATTGGTACATTAACCCTCTGAGATATTTTATGAAGTTTCTAACCTTTGAGTTATGTTATGTTAAAAAGTTTTGTAAAGCGCACGTACACCGGATTGGTTTCATGGCGCTGCTCTAAGAGGTACCGTAGCCCTAGGGAGTTACTCGTAAGCTTGTCTAAACAGCCAGGTCTTGAGGAGCCTCCTAAAGCTGAGGAGGTCGGTGCAGGATCAGATTTCGGAGGGGAGAGAGTTCCAAAGTCTTGGAGCTAGAACGGCAAACCTAGCACCAGCCAGGTGTTTTAGTTTGAAGGAGGGGGTTGACAGAAGGTGCTTGTGGGCCGAGCGCAGGTTGCGCATGGGTAAGTGCCTCTGAATAAGGCTATCCACAAATTTAGGGCTCCTTCCATTCAGAGATTTGAAGATGAGACAGCATACCTTGAAGGTGCATCGCTGTGTGATGGGGAGCCAGTGCAGCTTCCTCATGAGGGGGGTGACATGATGGTGCCTAGGTTGCTGAAAAATCAGTCTCGCTGCTTGGTTCTGTACCAGTTGCAGATGTTTGGTTAGGTATAGTGGGATGCCAAAGTATAGGGAGTTAGCGTAGTCAACATGGGACATAACCATGGCAAGAACCACCTGGATCAGAGCTTCCTGGGTGAGAAATCTTTCTGATCTTTCTTATTTTCCTCAACTGGAAGAAGCAGGTAGATATCACTGATCCAATTTGGGACTTCATGGTGAGGTCACGGTTTATTGTTACCCCAAGGCTTTTGGCCCAGGCAGATGGGGAGGGGGATTGGCCCAGTTCCTTTGGCCAAAAGTGTGGGCCCCAGGGGTTGTGGATACCCCCTGTTAGGACTAGCTCGGTTATGTCCGGATTGAGTTTCAGGTGATTGCTATTCATCCACCCGCTAATGAATAGCATGGTGGACTGAAAATCATGGACCGAGTCGGGGGAGTTGCTGATGGAGAATATTAGTTGGAAGTCATCAGCGTAGTTGAAGGTGCAGACTTTCCTCTCTTTCAAAGCCCGAATCAGTGGGAGGAGGTAGAGGTTGAACAGGAGGGGGGAAAGTGAGGAGCCCTGCGGGACTCCACATGTAGTCCTCATTTTGGGAGCTGTAAACTGAGCAATGCGAACCGACTGGGAGCGGTTTTCCAAGAAGGAGCTGATCCAACCCAGGGCTGGTCCCTGGATCCCCGCGTCTCTGACACGATCGACCAGTATATCATGGTCAACCGTGTCAAAAGCCGCGGAAAGATCAAGCAGTACAAGGGCCTGCAGGGAGCCCTTATCGGCCTCCCTACGGAGAGTGTCCAATACCGTCAGTATTACGGCCTCTGTGGAATGTGCTGGGCGGAACCCTGCTTGATGGGGGTCGAGGTATTCAGACTCTTCCAACAATACGGAGAGGCATCTAGTCGCGTAAGCCTCCAAGACCTTGGCCAGGTATGGGAGCAGAGAGATCGGACGGTAATTTGTCAGGGTTTGAGGGTCCGCTCCTAATTTCTTTAGGAGGGGGACAACAATTGCCTCCTTGAAGGTTTCGGGGACAAGGCCCTGGGACAGTGACTCGTTCAGAAGAGATAGAGCTGGACCAGGGAGAACGGTGAATACTTCTTTTAAGATGCCGGGAGGGCAGCAGTCCCTGGGTGAACCTGATTTTACTTTGGATAGGAGATCCAAGAATGTCTGGTTGCTAATTGTTGGGAATTGTGTGAAGGTGCTGGGATTTTTTGGCGTAATGGGACTAGCCTCGGGGTTTGGGCATGCCGGAATGCTGGCCTTAATTTTTGTAATCTTGTCAATGACGAAAGTATTCAGGGAGTTACATAGGGTTTGAGAGGGAGTGGGTTTGATTGTAACTCTGTCAGGATTGGACAGCTCGTTGACAATTGAGAAAATCTCCTTGGACCTATTGGTTGCAGTCAAGATTTTAGAGGAGAAGTAGGCGGCTTTGGTCGTGACCATAGATTGCACACAGAAGAGAAACCAGCAAGTGCATTAATCTAAGACAGACGGCTACAAATCGAGGGGCAGGCCCTCTTTTGGGGGCGGGGTGGGGGGCATGAATTGATCTCAGAGTGGGACATGGCACCTGTTAGACTTGGCATCTTTTGGCGTGTTTCCCCTGACTTTTTGCTTTCTGACCTCCTGTTTTTGACTCTGTTTTTGATGGTGTAATGATTCTGCGCACTTTTCTCACTGCTGTCCAGTGGAAATGTGCAAGTGCTCCTGTGGAAAATGTGTAATGGATTGGTGTTTCCATGATTGGCCTATTTGATTTATGTGTCAGTCCCTAGTAAAGTGCACTGCGAGTGCCAGGGCCTATAAATCAAATGCTGTTGGTGGGCTGCAGCACTGGATTGTGCCACCCACGCAAACAGCCCGTAAAGTGTAACTCTGGCCTTCCATTGCAGAGCCTGTGCGCAGCCTGGGGCTGCCATGTCGACTTGGCAAGTGCACACACTTGCCAGTCCCTAAACCGTCCCTTTTCTACATGTTAGTCACCCCTAAGGTGGCCCAAGGTACCCCTGTGGGCAGGGTGCATTGTATGTAAAAGGTAGGACATGCCCTGGTGTGTGTGGCATGTCCTGATAGTGAAATACAGCCTACTTCGTTTTTCACTATTGCAAGGCTACCTGTTCCCCATAGGCCAGAATGGGCAGTTTTGATTATTACATCCTATGGTCCTAACTGACCCAGGAAACATGGTAGAAATTCGAGTCTAGTATGCCTGAACTCAGAATGATAAAATGCATATTTTAGTGAAGTTGGTTTTAACATTCTGTGTTTGAAAATACCACTTTTAGAAAGAAGGTATTTTCTTGTCTAACCATCCAAGCCTGCCTCTGCTAGGTTGTGTATTCCTTGTCTGGAGTGTGAGTGACAGGGGCTGGGGGATTCCAGGAGACAGGGTGAGTCAGCACAGGGCTGAATAGCAAGATCTACATGTAGATGGGTGGGAGGAGTTGCACCTGGGACCTGAATAGGGCTGTGCCTTCCCTCCACAATGCTGGCTCCACCTCCTGTGGTGTGTCTGATGTCCCTGGCCTACACTGCAAAAGGAAAGAAGGAGTCTTGTCAACAAAGTGCTCCAGGACTGACCAGAACTGGTTTGGACTAGGCAAAGGCCTCTCTGCCTTCAGAGAACAAAGAGAAATTGAGGATAAAAAGGGGGACCCAAACCCCAGAACTTCAAACTCGCTGGAATAAAGGAACCTGCCAAGAAGAAGAGCTGAAAGAGCTGCCAGGAGGAGTACTGCCCCTTTGCTGTGTTGTTGCTTTGTTGGGTTGGCCTGCAGTTGCTGCTTCTGCCTTGGGCAGTGAAAGGACTGAGCTGAACTTTCTCTACTTTTGCTGAGTATCTCCAAGGGCCTGAAACTGAGCTGGCCTCCTGTTAAGAAGTCTCAGGGACTGCAAAGACTTCACCAACCTCTGGGTACCGCTCCTGGAACCGCTGTTCCAGTTGCCACAGAGAAGGGAGCTGCAACCGACTCCGTCAACCGACTCCATAGCTGGCCTGGTGTCCTGACCGCACCGCAGACCGCACCGTCCGCATCTCGCACCGCAACCCTGGTCTCACCGATGACGACGACCGACGCTGCCGCCACCGAGCCGCTGCTTGCACCATGACCTGTGGGCACCGCAGCCCGCATTGCTTCACTTCGCCATCCGGACCGCACCAACGCTGTCGCTGCTGCTGGCTCAACACCCGTGACCGCACCGTGGTTGGGGCACCGCATCGCATGCTTCGCGATGCACCGCCCCGATTCGCACGGCTGTCCGGACTGACCGACGCCAGCTCCCGCACTCCGGCTTGGTCGCCTGCAACGCAACCTGCCAGCACCGCATCGAGCACCGTCTCACCCTGCACCGCACGCCTTGGTCTCACCGACGCCGTCTGGACGATCGTCACCGAGCCGCTGCCTTCACCGCATCGAGAGGACATCGCGCCCTGCACCGCTTCCATCTTGCAACGCAACCGCGACGTACGCCGACCGGCTCGCACACTCCGTGTCAGCCACGAGAAAGGTACTGTGACCGAGTCTGTTCACGCCTCTGCTGGCCCGTATCGACGCGATCGGCTGGAACTGTTAGACTCTGTTGCTTTCAACATCGCGGTAGCCCCGGACGGAGCTACCGACTCGTACGAACTGTGTTTTTGAGGTATTTCTACAGTTTAGAAACTATCTTGCCAAGGAACTATTTATCAAGTATTGTATTGTGGATTTTTGTCGTTTTGGTCTTGTCTAAAGTATATAAAAATATTGGATATCTTTCTAAACTGGTGTGGTGTCCGTTTGTAGTGCTTACACTGTATTACTGTTGGTTATGTGCAAATGCTTTACACACTGCCTCTAAGATAAGCCTGACTGCTCGTGCCAAGCTACCAAGGGGGTGAGCAGGGGTTATTTTAGGAGTGTAACTCCCTTATCCTGACTAGAGTGGTGGTTTCTGCCTGGCTTTGGCACATGCCCTAGCCTACCAAAAATCTCAGTTCTAACAGCACCTCTTAAGAGAAACATAATGCTGAAAGCAGTGCTGTGTTTTTAGTGGAAAAAATATATATATTGTGGCCGGGAGTCCGTGTCAAAGGGGATGGGGAGCTGTAAATAACCTTTAAAGTCCCTCCTCCCCATTTCTAATAAATATTTTTATTTACACAAGGGGGGGCACCATTACAAAGTTTGAAGACCACTTATCTAGGGTGACCAGGTGTCCTGAATTTGCCAGGAGAGACCCAGTTATTTGCCATCTGCCCCCGGCAGATTTCAGTAAATTTAATATGTGACTTTTTTCAGAAAGGTTTGAATGAAAACTGAGGGAGGCACATTTTCTTGTCTTCCAGTGTATAGTTAGTTAGCAGCCCTTTTCAGAGGGCAAAGAAACATTGATAATACTGTACGTAAAAGATACATTCAGTTGTCTGTTAGCCACTCTTTGTCTATGTTTTCTGTGTTGGTGAGGAGTATCAGTATAGGCATTCTGTGCACATCGCCCAATACAAAAATGTATCCCTTCTTCTGTAGTTGTGGAACGTCCCAGTTTTTGATATTCAAAATCTGGTCATCTTACATTGACCATCCATGTTATTCAGGACCAGTAACTGCCATTATTTATAGCGCTCCACAATAACCCTGTGGCATGTAGCAGGCCAGGCAGATTTCCCAGGTCAGTGCATGATTAGTTACTCAAGTTCAGGGTTAGAAGCCCCGCCCACTCTCCGCACATATTTGCCATTGCCTTTTGTCATTGTCCTTCGTAAAGGCTTGATTCTGATTCGTAAATAGGCTTGTTAGTCCCTCCTTAGTACCGCCTTGTCTTTATTTGTAACCTCCTATGGCGACTGGCCCTTTTACTTCGGTTGGTACATGGTATGTGTAATTTAGTCTGTAAGCACTACTTTCTTTATTGAGTTTCTCTTACTGCAGGCAGCACATGGGCGCCCGCTTTCAATAACAACACGGGCGCCCACTTTCACTTTAACATGGGCGCCTGCTTTCAATAACAACACTGGCGCCCGCTTTCACTTTAACACGAGCGCCCAGTATTATCTCAATCCCCCACACACCCCGTTCCTGATTAATCTCGCTCCATCGCCCTCGGGTCTGTTTCCCCACCCTCACCAACAGACCGAAAGCCCGCCTCCTCCACAAGACCGTCTATGTTGCCCATATCCTAGCTTGTTTTTCTTTTTATGGAGTGCCTCACTGTCAGCTTCTAAATCTGCTGCTGCCTGTCATGCTCTGTCTCCGGGAACCCAGCACAAAAGCCCCCTTTCTTGTGCACTCCCTTTGCTACCTCTGCTCACAGTCACTGCGACGTAGCGCGCACAAAGGGGCCAACAATGCCTGGCATTGGCCTTTCTCCTTCGAAGCATCGTTTGTTGTATTCTCATTGAAATAAAAACGCTCTGGGTAATAGTTTTTCAGAGCACATTCATTATATTAAAGGGGCTGTTTAGGATGCTAATTGCCTAATATTGTTATCTAGCGCCAGTGACCTACTGCTTGTCACATTTTCTAATCCAAACACTGGACTGCAGCAAAAACCAGATGAGAATGGGATCAATGGCGCCCCCTTCCCTGACCACAGAGTAGCCAGGGCTGCTCGGAGCGGATATCGGAGATAAAAGCGCATATCAAATTGTCCGGTTCGATGTTTACCCATCGCCAGAGTTTTTGCTTTCAAGATAGTAACAGGATTTTATTGACCCAGACTTATCTCCCACAAAAAGTGCCTGGTGAAAAGACCCGCCGCTACCAAACAGACACAAACACACTGGCACATGTCAGTTGGCAGGCCATGAAAACAGGCACAGAAATAGTAGCATATATCAGTTGTCAATCCAAAACAACAGGCACAAACACAGTAGCACATATAAGTTGGCAATCCATAACAACAGGCACAAATACAGTAGCACTTATTAGTTGACAGACTATAACACCAGGCACAAACAAACTAGCACATATCAGTTGACACAGACTGTAACAACAGGCACAAACCAGTTGACAGACACTAACAACAGGCACAGACACTTTAGCACATATCAGTTGACAAACCATATAACAACAGGCACAAATATACTAGCAAATAGCAGTTGACTGACCATAACAAAAGACACAAACATATTAGCACATATCAGTTGACAGAACAGAACAGCAGACACACACATACTAACTAGCACTTATCAGTTGACAGACCATAACAACAGGCACAAATATACTACATAAATATACTAGCACATATACGTTGGCAGACCGTAACAACAGACACAAACACATTGGCACATATCAGTTGACAAACCAAAAAGCAGGCACAAACACACTAGCCCATATCAGGTGACAAATACACTAGTACATATCAGTTGACAGACCACAACAACAGGCACAAACACGCTAGCACATTTCAGTTGGCAGACCATAATGGTGGTGACCAACCTAAAACATTAACATAATCTGTGGATATTTCATTAGTTTAATTTAGGCGGGCTGAAAACAAATGGGTGTGCTGTGTCCACATGGGCGTTTGGTTGGCATTATAGCATATGGACTGAGAAGTCTGGATTCCCGAGCTGTTTTTATTACTGTGAACATCTGTATCAGGATTTGGGGATCTTGTGTTTGGTTTGGTGTAAGGTGAACATTGTCACCACACACCTTGCAATTGAACTACCAGTTACACTGAAATAAAACTTGAATCAATTTTAAAAACATCTTTCAATACTGATCCATCTGGGATATGTGGTGGGGCTGATGTTCTTCCAATGTTTGAGGGCCCTTGCCGCGACCTTGGGGGAGGGGGGTTAGACCTAATGCAACAGTTCTTACCATTCACTCTATCAGAACTATGCTCCCTTTCACTGGACTGATACTGTTAGCAGTTCTCTTTTTAAGACTAGGTCTCCTTGGTCCATTGGTGATTAGCTGCACCTGTCCAGGTTTTTAGGTTCCATTCTGAAACATATAGTCCTGACTTTATAATGAGATAAGCAAGAGTACAAGACACAGAATCCAAACAAAATAAACAAGCATTTGCAATGCAATAGGTCTCGCATTTGTGAGAGTTAGAACTATTGGCATTGTAATTTACAATGCCTTTTATTTCTGTGTTTTTAAAACCTGCAAGTGGTGCGTAAACATGCACTTTGTACTTATAGTCCTCGCTTACGAGACGCATGGCTGGCAGTAAAAGAGGCGCGGTTACTGCCAGCCTTGCTTCTCATTAGCAACAACTATAAGTACAAAGTGCATGTTTACGCACCGCTTGCAGATTTTCAACAAATAAATGAAAGGTATTGTCATTTACAATGCCAATAGCTCAAACTCTCACAAATGCGAGACCTATTGCATTGCAATTGCTTGTTCATACATGTGGGGATGGCGCAGTGTGCCGAGAATCCTGACTGAGCGCCACTTTGAACATTGCTCCATGTGGTGCGTATGAAGAATGTCTTCATATGCGGATGGGGTCACTGGGGTCATCCATGTGAGCAGTATGAGTGACAGTCAAGGGCCTGTGGCACCTAGAGGCAAATTGAATCACCCGACTTCCCTTGTCCCTCACCACACAGTCTATAGTAACTCTCGCCCTCCTAGCAGTGGTGTAATGTGACAGTGACAACTGACCCGACCATCTCTGGGCTGTCCAGAGACTATGACCTAACTCTAAGAAATTATTGGGGTGGTGCACCCCACACCCTATGTAGCTACCAGACCACATACCTTCACAAATAGCTTTAGATCTGTCCACGATGGCGGCCTCGTATGTTTTTACCTACTGGGACAGGATTTACAGAGATATATTCATTCACACTTTCTTTATTCATAATAAAAACAATGCTTATATTCTAGGATGACACCGCACAAGTTTATCATATTTCTACAGAAATTTCCAGTACTGCATACCAACTAGTTATATTGATTACAGTATGTTTTCCCTTCCAATATAGCCGACGCCTTGGCAACACAGCATGTAACGTGATAGCACTTCCGACTAGGGCATAACATACTTGCAAAGTAGCCAATTCTCGATATGGCCATGGTATCAGTTGCCACACCCACATGTGCCTCTCTCAGACCACTATGGTTGCACCATGTGGCCGATTCCGACGCAGAGGCCACATAAGACTAATAGCGCTGTATGTTAGGAAAGAGACTCCCTTTATTATTACTAACATTTGGTTTTCGGAAGCCATGCCTCTAACAGATGGCTCTTACTTTCCCAGACTTACTCCATTCTGCTCGCGAACGTGGCCCATGATGGCCGTTACTAGAGCATTATTGCTCTAACTGTTTCCCAGTACGGATGCTTGTTCTGCCCTATACCTTGATTTCATCATTCAAGGTAAGACACTGGGCCATGTATTATTTAATACCTGCCTGATTATATGAGACTGCAAATTTCACACCAATATGTTTGCTTACCTTTTTCCTGGCAGACTTGCATTTTTATCTAGCTACATGAAAAGGTTGCACTGTATACATCCAATTACAGGTAACTACTTTTCTCCTCGAACCTAGCGTCGTGCCCCATCCATTTTTCGCTCTAAGTTTTTGTATTAGTCATTTTCCCTTCTTCCAACAAGACCTCTTCCAAATAAAGGGCATACACATAATCTTATCCTGGTAAACTCCTGGCTTATTGATGGAGCTGATGGGACATTGATCTCACCACCCTCTTCCCTCCTTTCACAAAGACTAGTGCTGGAACAGGACTCATATCCCACATCAGAATACTTGTTATCTTTTTACAGCGCTGGCTAAGGTAGTTCCAGCCTTCTACAATTGAAGAATAATCCTTAGTTTAGGGTTTTGAATTTTGTACCACCACTATGGCTTTGAAAATTACTTTATATACATAGTTACCAGTCAGCCGGTTTAAATTTGCATATGGATGAATACCAAACATAACTAAAATTGTATTTGTATTGTTTATAATTTAAGCATTTTTTTCACTTTTTCTTTCTTAATTATGTGCTTGCAATTCGCCGTGCCCCACCTGTGTACATTGCTAAGTTTCAGTAGAAAGTTTTAACCATAATTGGTACTATAACAGTATGTACTCTTGTTAGCATTACTATTTACTTTTTAGTCTTTAGAAAGCTACAGGCATATCAGATCAGCCTGGTTATAGACATGTTGGCTGAGTTAAAACAGAAATGACACTACAAAGTGAAATAAGAAGAATAAAAAGAAAATAATTCTTATTTTTCAAGCAGTTTTACTATTGATGTCTTCACAATGCAGGAATATGTGTATGATGGTACTTTACAATTTGTCATTAATTGTAGGTACCATGATCTCCTTTAATTAAAGTATCTCCACATTTAGACACCTTTTCTCAAGCTCATCTTTTCATGTTGGGACACCTAGCAGCTCACCCATGCTTGATGCCTGCAGTTATCGGAGGAAAGAGAAAACCTTTACTAAGTGACTTGGGCTGAGCGGTTTACCTCTAAAGACTCTCTCTGCTGATGGCCAGCCCACTGATAGAACTCAGCTGAACGTCTATTAAAGTTAATACATTTCTTAGTCATTGCCTGTGGGGTTGCTATGTTTAGACCAGTAGTTGCCAGTGTGGCCCTGCCTTATTTGCCCCAGTCGTTCCTCCTTCCTTTTTAATTCTTTTACATGCTCTCTCTCTTATAGAGAATAAAGAGATGAAAAATCTGTAGGTAATCTCCAAAATGTGAAAGAATCTGTTGGAAATTTAAAAAACGTCCTATATTTTCAGAGAACTAAGAAATCTGTGTTGACCTCAGATTAGCCCTGTCGCTGATTATAGCCAAGGGCCAGGAAAAGATTAGTAGGACTATTGGCAGATGCTGAAGCAAATTGCAGGGACTTTGGTCAGACCACAAGATTGGCAGATTGGGAATCAAGCCGTTCCCATAGCCCAGCAAGGGTCTTCGTAAGCCTTACCCAGGTTATGAATTTTGTGAACATGGACCCTTTGTAGCAACCTTCACAGAAATAACCTAGAAGATGCTTTAAATAGTTGTCAGCTCGACTCCAGGCCACCGGATGGCCTACCTCTCCACAAACTAGTCCCTTTGTACAAAACTTGTGCTAAAGGAAACATGATTCAGTAGTGTTTTCCTTTGCAGACAGATATCTCTGACAGTGAAGTAGGATGCTACATTATTGAAACTAAATGAGAAACGGGAATACTAAAATGTAATTGATTATAATTTACAGAGAAAACAGCAGAGGGGGACATATGAATAGATACAGTGGCAGTCGGCATGGATCTGGGGTGGCGGAGCGAGGGCGAGGGGGTAAGGGAGTGTGAAAAAAGAAAAATACACTTACCTCCTTGCCGCTCTGTCCCACGTCATCTCTCCTCCATCGGCCGAACAGGAAGCAGCCAGGGTCCCCTGAGCCAATCACAACACTGCAATGCAGTGTTGTGATTGGCTCCCCTAAGCCAATCACAACACTGCAATGCAGTGCTGTGATTGGTCTGAGCACTGTAATTCGGCGCTCAGACAGGACTGTGTGCCCGGGCAT